>JAANYP010006948.1:0-115522 GCA_020465985.1 Centrapalus pauciflorus | reverse complement strand
TGATCCTACAACTGAAACCTGCTTTATCTCAAGAAGCAATGCAGACCTGAACTGGTTATGGCACAAAAGACTGTCACACCTGAACTTCAAGAATATCAACAAACTCTGTAAGAAAGAGTTGATAACAGATTTGCCTTTTATAACCTTTGTTAAGGATAAACTCTGCACAGCTTGTGAGAAAGGCAAGCAGAGAAAAACATCTTTTAAATCTAAGCATATTTTTTCTATTGATACTCCTCTCTTCTTAATCCACATGGACTTGTTTGGATCTGTTAGTGTCCCAAGTCTAGGAGGTAGAAGATACACTCTAGTAATGGTTGATGAGTTCTCCAGGTTTACATTGGTGATCTTCCTAAAGACCAAAGGAGTGCTTCCAGAGAAATTATTGGATTTATCAAAAAGATGGAGGTTCTGAACTCTACTCAAGTCAAGTAGCTTAGAAGTGATCATGATACTGAATTCAGAAACAGTACTCTTGAGGACTTCTATGAAGAAAAAGGGATCTCACAAAACTTTTCAGCTGTAAGAACTCCACAATATAATGGAGTTGCTGAAAGGAGGAATAGAACCCTCATTGAAGCTGCTAGAACCATGTTGTGTGCATCAGGCTTGCCTTCATCATATTGGGCTGTAGTTGTGAACACTGCTTGCTTCACTCAAAACAGATCTTTAGTGGTGAAAAGGTTCAACAAGACTCCTTATGAATTAATCAAAGGGAGATGGCCAAATATTAGCTATTTCCATGTGTTTAGAAGTCCCTGCTTCATTCTGAATCAGAGGGACCAACTGGCAAAACTTGAACCCAAAGCTGATGAAGGTGTGTTTGTTGGATATTCTGCTATCTCTAAAGCCTACAGAGTATACAACTACAAAATAAAGGTGATAGATGAATCTATCAATGTCACCTTTGAAGAGTCTAGGAATGCCTCCACCAAAAAGCTGTTGCTGAATCAGTTTTAGGAGAATTTAGCTTTGATGATCTTATGCATTCACATGTTGAGGAAAAGGACTCAAAAGCTTCCATTTCACCCAGAGTGGATCCTGTTAACCACAATGGACATGATGATGATTATGTTATTTCACCCTTTGTGAACAAGTGTACTGACATAGTTAATACACCATGTCCAGAACCAATCAATGTTGATTTCCCTTAATTCTCTGTTGATGTGTTCAACAATAGAGTATCATGTTCAACAGGTGAACATGCTCAAGATAACAGTGTGCCAGCAAATCTTGAAAGCTGTTCTGCAAGAACTGATGAAGATGGAAATGATACGGGAGAATCTTCATTGAAACATATTCCTAAGTGGATCAGGTGTCACCCCGATGATCAAATAATTGGTGACATCAACAAAGGGGTACCAACAAGATGGGACAACTTAGGAAACTTTTGTATGTTTTCTAGCTTTGTGTCCCTAATGGAGCCAAAGAAAGTGGATGATGCACTAAAAGATGCCAATTGGATCACTGCCATGCAAGAAGAACTCAATCAGTTTGAGAGAAATAAAGTATGGAAGCTGGTCCCTGTTCCTAAAGGTAAAACTATAATTGGCACCAACTGGGTTTTCAGAAACAAGATGGATGAGCAATGTCATGTCATTAGAAATAAGGCAAGACTGGTTGCTCAAGGTAATAGGCAAGAAGAAGGCATTGACTATGATGAAACATTTGCTCCTGTGGACAGGTTAGAAGCAATTCGTTTGTTTCTAGCCTATGCTGCCCACAAGAGCATGAAGGTATTTCAAATAGATGTCAAGAGTGAATTTTTGAATGGTAAGTTGCAGGAAGAAGTATATGTCAAGCAGCCTCCAGGTTTTGAAAGTGAACAACATCCAGGTTTTGTCTATAAGTTCGACAAAGCTCTCTATGGTCTGAAACAAGCCCCTAGAGCCTGGTATGAAACTCTTACTGATTTCTTTATGAGCAATGACTATTCCAGAGGTAAAGTGGATACCACATTGTTCATAAAGAAGGTGAAGTCAGATATTATGCTTGTTCAAATTTATATGGACGACATAATATTTTGTTCTACTAATAAGAATTTTTCACTGCTCATGAAATCCAAATATGAAATGAACATGATGGGTGAACTTACTTTCTTTCTAGGATTACAGGTTTAACAAACCTCAAATAAAATTTTTATTAATCAAAGAATGTATACTTTAGATCTTCTGAAAAGTTTAAATTTGATCAAAGTTCTCCCATCAAAACCCCAATGGCAACCAATGTAAATTGGATGCTGATGCCAGTGGCAAAGCTGTTTCTGTAACAACTTACAGAGGCATGATTGGGAGCTTGCTATACTTAACTGCTAGTAGATCATATATTATGTTTGCTACCTGTTCATGTGCTAGGTTTCAAGCTGATCTTAAAGAATCACATCTAGCTGCTATAAAAAGAATCTTCAAATACCTAAAGGGTACACCAGGTCTAGGTCTTTGCTAACTGGATACTCAGATTCTGATTTTGTAGGCTGCAGGCTAGACAGGAAAAGCACAACAGGTGGATGTCAACTCCTTGGTGGTAAGTTGATCAGTTGTTGTAGCAAGAAGCAGAACTCAGTTTCCACTTCTACTGCTGAAGCAGATCACATTGCTGCTGGAAGCTGCTATGGGCAGATTCTATGGATGCAACACCAGCTTGAGGATTATGGACTTGTATATAGGAAAACTCCTATTCTATGTGATAATACACGTGCCATAGCTATCTCCAACAATCCAATCTTTCATTCCAGAACAAAGCATATAAAAGTCAGACATCATTTTATCAGAGATCACATCCAGAAAGGTAATGTGGAGGTAAGTTTTATTTCCACAGATGAACAACTTGCAGACATTTTCACCAAGCCACTTGATGAAAACAGGTTTAATTACTGACAGGCCGTCGTTGTGATCCGCCGATTTAATCCTTAATTCCACTAGTTAGCTAGAGAAGTAAGGGTCGAATCCACAGGGAGTGTGGCCGTAATTAGGATTATGTTATAAGCCTTATAAGTTTAAGTTTATTGAAAGCATTTAAATTGTGAAATTGTGGATTTGAATGAGTTGTTTAGAGTAATGGTTTGCTATTGCTTGTAACTAAAATTATGAACGAAATAACTAACGAAGAAGATAAACAATCAATAGACGAATAACCATTCACGGAATCACCACGACATAAGTATTACTCACTATAATTTCATGCAACGATCACATAGACATAATCAATTGCGCGACTAAATTAATCAAATGTATTTTAACCAATAACTCTTGGCATAGCGTATGCAACATTAATACTCATCTTAATCCTTAAACTAATGGACTCGGCACAAATAATAACACCACTATAAACAATCTTGCTTTTACCAATCGCAACACATAATCATAATCATAGCCAAATGTTTATCATTTGCATACACATAATAGATCTCGCTTAATACGAATACATCAAAACATAGAAATTAAAGAAGAGTAAACTTAGCCGTAGATCTTCCGCAAACGGCTAACGGGATTAGCCACTCATCGTATGCTCGTCACAATCACAGATCTGAGCCATTGGGTAGCTTGCGAACCACCGTCTTCGTTCTCGTATCGTAGATCCACTCCGGCAGGGCTTCGACACACTTGCACACACGTCGGGACTCTGCTCCAAAGCTGCCCCTTCACTCATATTTATAGGAAAGTAGAGATTACGGTTTCTAGTGTTGAAAAACGTGTTTGGCACCGCACTAGCACAGGCCAAGCGCAGGCCTGCGCCCCCCCCCCCCCCCCCCCCCCGCGCCCGGATGCGGCTAGGGTTTAGCTGGCGTGTGCTGGAATGTATATGGACAGTTTGGGCACTATGTGGAGCGCAGGGTGGCGTAGGCCTGCGCCCCCTCAGCTTGATTTGCTCTGAATTCTCTCGGATTGCTTCTTTTTATCATCTTGGCCCTGAAATACAACTTGGAGTAATAATATGGATTTTACGAAGTATCAGTGCTTAAAATGATCATAATATGACTCAGAAACCGTATAAATTATAGACTTATCAAATCTCCCCAACTTAACTGTTGATCGTCCCCGAACAAGCTTTTGGAATCAGAACTAACTAAGTAACGAGCATGAAGTGGCAGTGAGTCTAGGAATTTTATGTCAAGCTAGCCTTCGTACTAATGCATTAAAATTCTTAACATGTAAATTGAAGACGTTTTCTGTTAAAATATACTTCTCTTAGAATTTATATAATGTATCTCACTGTTGAAAATACCTTTTTAGCTCATGGTTACGATACTTAAAACATGTGGGTCTTCTGACCATCTTTTTCCTCTTTGCATGTTTATGACAAATTTTCTTTTCTTTTTAACACAGTGCTTCTATATATGTTCTTTTTCACTACATTTCCTAGATGGTCCATGTAACGAGATTTCGGTCAATCGCTCCCAAACCAAATGGTTTTAGGGGATCAGGCATGAGTAGTACCCCTACGGACTTAAATTCCCGAACCATCTAGACTAGAATTAAATTACTTTTGAGGCTAAAACATGATTAAGTTCTCTTCCTTATTGCATGAGTTTCCAAAATCTTTTGACACATTACTTATATTTAACCCCAAATAAATTTTAACGTACTTGAATTCATTTTACATGGAAAAAATTTTAATTATTACTATGACTCTTTTTCTTAATTATAAAATATCCTGTCAACACTAACCAATTCCCTCGCACATGTATTTTCTAAGTATCATCATGTTCCACAGCCTGATCGGAAAACAAGTCTTAAATGGGGAATAAATGACAGACTATATAAACATTATAAACTCTAAATAGGACTCGGCTAAGAACTAAAAATGAAATTATGATAAAGAAACTGAATGCATAACAAAATTAAATAAAATAAAAGACAGAAAAGTAAAGAATAAGGAAATATAGTACCCGATCATTCAAATGGAGGAGGCGGCGGAGGAGGACCGAAGACACTGTTGAAAAAGTCGGTATACAGGTTCTGGCCATGGGTGAACTGTGCAGTCGGCGGAACCAAGTGAGGAGGCATCGGTTCTGGGAGGTCCTGCCTGCCATGCGCCGGATAGCGCTGATAAGTATCTACGGCAGGGTTATAGGCCTGGTAGTCGGGCATCATGTAATCCTCATAAGACTGATATGGCATACCGGCTACAGAGTCCTCATGGTGTCGGACTCCCTCCGAATATGGCCAGTCATGGTGCTGGTAATAGGCGTTTTGGTATGCCAGGGCTCTCTGTCCATCCTATAACTGATCTACCCGACCCGCTAAGTGATCGACCCTATCATAAATATGGGTCATACGACCATTCATCTCATCTAGCCTCTGGGTCACATCCTCTCGGAACTCACCCTAAACCACGACTATATCCTCAATCCGCCTCATCATGCGGTCAAAATCAAAACTGTCATTACCTCGACTGCGCGAGGTAGACACACCTAGGTTCGGCTCGGAAAGCCAAACTTCCGCCTCATTGGCGGCCTTCTCCTCTCTCTCTCTCTCTATCTCTCTCTCTCTCTCTCTCTCTCTCTCTCTCCTCTCATCCTCAGTAGAGTCCATGATATACGAATTATTTGTCTCTTTGTCAAATATCTCTAACCCTTCGTCAACTTCCCTAAAAATCAAGGTAGGGAACATGGCAGCCGTAATGAACGTCGCCGAAATGGGGGATAGAAGGGAATCGGGCGAAAGTGAGCCCGTTGACTCAAGGAACTTGGAGATCAACCAAGCATGGGGGATGATCGTCCTCTCTCTCGTGTCGTACATGGCCCATAAATCATTCATAATTGTCCATGCAAAGGACATTCTGGGCCTACCCTTAAGAAGGGCGTGAAGGACTGTGATATCCCTATGCCTGACTGTGGTCAGGTCACTATCACGAGGTAAGATGTTATTCATAAGAATCTTGTGAAGCACCTTACACCTCGGAGATAAAGCCTTTCGGCTGTAGGAAGTGGAGGACTCGGACTCCAAAATGGATGGGATAAAGACTCTATTAACCTGCTCAGTCCACTCCCCTGACCAAGTCATATCAGTGAAGGCCAATTGGGCCTCATTCCTATACTCGTACCCCTGCTGGTTAGACCCTTCGTAGCCTACCCCAGTATCTAAATTAAATAATTGGTAAAGGATTTGTGCATCCATTGCCACGTCCCTACCATGGACGGTACCTATCAACCTAAAGTCGTTCGCTGAACGACCCGTCTCCCTCCGTAGGGTAGACATCCACTCGACTACATCAGACTGATAAATATCATTGCCGCCCATATTTAACACACTTTCCCACCTCAAATAGTCAAAAAGGTATGGGATCTCGTAATCCTCAAAATCACTCCTCTTAACCCTCTTTTCAGTTGACACTTTATTTGAATATTTCTTATATAAAAATAAATGTGTTCTAATGTGTTGGGATAAAAGGAGGTTTGGAGACCAATCTATTGGGACATTAACATTTTGGGTTCGTTGTCTCGTTCTCCTTGCCATCTACAATTTGTTCCAACCAACCACAATATGTATGAGATAAATTAAATAATGTAACGTATAATTGCAGTTTGCACAATTACGCTTACATAAAAGATGCATATATATATATATATATATATATATATATATATATATATATATATATTTATATATATATATATATATATATATATATATATATATATATATATATATATATATATATATATATATATATATATATGTAATATATATATATATATGTATATATATATGTATGTATATATACAACATCTTTTACGCTCACATTTTGCATCCTATATATATATATATATAATATATATATATATATATATATATATATATATATATATATATATATATATATATATATATATATATATTGTCTAGAGTAAATTACACGAATGGTCCCTGTGGTTTGGGGGTTTTTGTGGTTTTCATCCCTCAAACTTTTTTTTACACCATTGGTCCAAAAAATGCAAACCTTTCACACAAATGGTCCCTGCCGTTAACTTTAGCCGTTAGGCCAGTTAAGTGACAAGGGCATTTTTGTCATTTTTCATCTGAGGACCATTTCTGTAATTTTTTTGATAGTTTATCTTTTTTGTATTAATTTTTTAAATAACAATTTATTTATTATCTCATACCCTAATTTGATAACTCTAAACCAAATAGAAGAATACAGTCACAATTGGTTAATTAGTTTTTTGATTATCTCATACCCTAATTTGATAACCCAAAACAAAAAATCAATGTGTTCTTGGTGAAGCCTCCCTCTGTGTTCAGTGATATTTGGTTGGTTGGTTTTTTGATTTTTGATTGGGGAAAAGGAATAACTTATCTTTTGCTTCCTTTTCCAATTTCTAAACGATTTCATTGCTCAGATTCTTCTATAGAGGCATCAAATCAGGTGGTACTTCAATCTCTCCCCAGTGGCATCTAATCAAAGCATCACACTTCTTTCTTAGGAACACAAAGTCGTGTCGAACCAGCAAAAAACATGAGGATTTGTTAAATCACATGATTTAGAGATGGAGAAGAAATGAAAGAAATTGGCTGTCATGCGTTTGTTTCGTATTTTGGCCATATCTCTCTCATACGAACTCGGATTCAGGCGATTCAAAAGCCCAGACGAAGAGGAGACATGGGGCTACAACTTTCATGTTCTGAGTTTTGGCCAAAAAAGTGATAGGCTCGGCGTGCCCTCCCAGGCACACTATGCTTCGTTTTTCATGACATGTTTTCGAGAGCTCCAAGCATTAAGGCACGGCGTGCCTAATTTTAGGCACGGCGTGCCCTCCTAAAACCATCATTTTAAAGATATTTTTGAGCCAATTAGAGGACGACAACACATAGGCACGGCGTGCCCTCATCTGGCTATAAAAACTCGTGAATCTTTGCATTTTTTGATACTTGAACGATTTCTCCACTTCACATACGTAAAAATACTCTCTTGGGAGAGGAAGGAAGCTCGTTTGGGCTATTTTGGGAAGATATCTTGGAGGGGAACATCACTACAACAACGAAAATCATCGATAGGGGAGTTTTCACATCACTAACTCGTTTGGTTATCTGTAGTGTTTCTATCTTCATGATGAACAGGTTGTATTTCTCCTATTCTATGGAGTAATTGCTTTGTAATCATGGTGGGTTTGTAAACCCTAAACATTGGATGACTTTTATTTTTGTTGGATGAAATATCTTGTTTGTTTCTTGCTTTGAAAGAAGATTTATAGCTTCGATTATGTATTTGTTTGTGTTTACCATAAATACTTGATTTTCCACAATGTGAGTTGGGTTAAACTAGCATTTGTTCTTAATGAAATAATGTGTTTGTTTCATTAAGTCTTTTAAGCTTGTGAGAGTAAAAAGGGTAAAACTTGCATGTATTTAATTAAGGTTATAACATCGTTTATATTGTTGATGTGAGTCTCGATTTAGACAGTGTTTTGATTTGTGAGATGATAAACACCTTTCATAGCAAGAAACTATATGTGAATATTCAGATTGCATTTTCGGTAATAAAAAATATATTTGAGTGATCTTTATATTTTTATTGTTGATTGTGGGATGATAATATTATAGTTGAGTGATCTTTATAATTTTATTGTCATTACTTGCATCGCAATTTGTGATAGGTCGGTAGTTGAGTGATCTTTGCTTACTTATCATTTATTGTGTAATTTGAGGAGTTGATTCATATTTGAGTGATGTTTATGGTTTTCCTTCTTGAATTCACAAGATAGTTAATCCAACCGTGTATTGTTTAGTCATCCAATGTTTAAGGGGAACATCCCATGCGATTACCCTTTTCAAAATTGTTTTTCCAAAACTTCTTGTTTAATAGTATATTGACTATTGAAGTGTGTTATTTGTTCTTGAATCTAAGTTTACTTTTAAAAACTATCCACTTATAATCATCACTAACCATTAACTGACGGTTACTATCATCATCCACCAATTGTCCCTGAGTTTGACAACCCGGACTTACCTAAGCTATACTAGTAAACGATAGGTAATACTTGCCTATTTGTCCGCTAGTTCCAGTTTAGTTAATCCAGTTCTTTATTTTATATTAACAACCAAGGTGTGCTAGCGGCACATCAAGTTTTTGGTGCCGTTGCCGGGGACAAGCGGTGTGGTTTTGAGAACAGCCCAACGTTTCTCGTTAGTTAAAAAAAATCCAAGTGTGGGAATTTTTTTTATGTACATAGAATTCCTATACACATTATTTTTGTTATGTTTATATCGTAGTTTATTTGTAAGTTTAATTTATCTTTATTTTGTCGTATTTTGTTTGGTGTGTTTTGTGTAGGATGGATCATAGATTTGAGTTGTATGAAGGTAACTATGAAGCAATGTGTTGTCAAGAGGAGGTCAACATTAACTAGCCGACCAATCCCACCTCTTCCGAATATCAAAATGAGAACATATATCAATTTTCATACCTATCCTCCACTCAACACTACCAAAGTCAAGACACCCAATATCCCTACCAAACTTCATCGCAACATCAAACCGAGATAGAGTCAAGCTTGGAGGATCTATTTCATCAGTGCCAGATGAGCCTCCGTTACCAACAAAGCGTTTCAGAAATCCTTGACAACCTCATGAGACAAAGGAGTCAAATGGATGAATTACGTACGGAAGAGCCATCTGAAAGTAGTTCAAGCAATGTAGAGTAGTGCAAAGAAAATGAATAGCACGTCCACATTTATGACGCCAATTTTAGTGATTCGGTTGATGATGTTGAGTGTGTTTATGATGAAACTTCTTTGCATGCTTTATCAGTCATCAAAACTTCAGAGACAATAATGCACAAGGTGCAAATCCCAAGACCACAAAGTATTGCACACGTCCCACCTCCGATTATCGATGATGAGACTAAAGATGACTTCAATCCTGAAAGGGATTTGGAAGAGCTTGCTCGACTACTTGGTGTTGATATGCCTCCACCTATATTCAATGAGGGAGTTGACTCTGAATTTTTTGATGAACTTTCATTTATATATGTTGATGTTGTGACACCATCGCCTGTCTTTGAAAGTATTAATTCTTTGATGGATTTTTTGGAGTCACAGGTAGGTAATACTAGGAGTCTTGAATCACGACCGCCAAAGGAACTTCATAACCCTCCAGCGCCGAAACGTAAACATTTATACGTTGAAGGAGGCAGTAAGGGTAAGGAGTGCAAGGCTAAATCGTCTAAAATTTATGTATTGCACTGAACTCAAAGGTATGCCTTTTACCCTTTTCATTCCTTTGAAGGTTAAGCCAAGTTGGATAGGGTCAAGCTAGGGACCCTATAAACAAGCGCTTCTTGGGAGGCAACCCAAGCGATTTAATTTATCTTGTCACTTAGCTTAGATTAGCTTGTATTTATGTGTAGTTAGGTTATTTTTGGCAATCGTTTCCTCTAACGATATATTGCATTGCGCAGAGTCGAGTGCACACTTCGCTCCAACTCTACACACGTGCAAAATTTTGGTTGACTATCCTTTGAGCTCTTCTCTTCCGCGCACTCAGGAAGTCTTTTTCCTTCCTTTCACTTACATGATTGCACGATTATATTGTCCATTTTGTTTCATTGAGGAAAATGAAATACTTAAGTGTGGGAATACTGGTTAGAACTCTAACCAATGAGTGATTTTGTTTGTCCCTTAGGAAATTTTGCTTGACATGTTTATTATATGCTCAATTTGGCCAAAAATTTTAAAAAATTCAATTCTCGAATAGGTTTTAGATCTATTTGCATAATTGAATTTTTGCGAGTTAAATGGAAAGCTTAAAGTAGGACCTTTAGTTTGAATTCTCTTATGAACTTGATATTGCTACATGATCTTGTTGTTTGTACCAAAGTCGGATTTTGCACGTTATATCCCTACATTTCATTTCGTGTCTTGAGTTTTGAGCCGTTTCGAGCATCCATGAATATTTTATTGCTCATGTTTCGATTGATTATGTGTGCATGCCATTTGTTATTCTTATTCTAGAACTTGCCATAAAGATTCTTTTGAAAACACAAATTTGAGATGACGCAGTCGTGTGATAGAGGCATTTTAGGATTACCCAAACATCAACCTTTTCTTTTTTCCTTTACACCTACATATCCATTAGTTAGCCACTTTTGAGCCTTAGCCTTTTTATTTTTTATGATTAGCCATCTTTTTGTTTAGCCATATTTATCCGTTTTTCTTTATTTAACCCAAGCCACGTTCGTGCCCCCATTTCAAGTTGAAACGTAAATTCATTAGAAGAATAGTTGAGTTAGGAGCATATGTTGTGTTGTTGGATGAAAAAAAAAACAAAACAGCAAAAACAGCAACAACAATAATTGAGGTACTTAATGCCACCTCGTAAAAGATAAATTTGTGGAAAGCTTCTAGAAAAGTAGTCTCATAATTCAATAAAAATCAAAGGATGCCCGTTCCTATCTATTTTGTGTTGCAAAGACGTTTCTTGAGGGTATGAACTTAAGGCTATTTCACGTCACCTTTCCAAAAATTTCTCACCTTACCCTTAACCCAATCTTTTCCCGTTTTGAAGTCCTCTTGATGTTTGCGTCGTTTCAATTCAAGTGTTGGAATTTTGATCTTTTGACAAGCTTATGGTAAGTAATTGTGACAAATTGTGCATTTGAGTGTTTTGTTTAAGCCTAAACACCGAGGGTAGGGTGTTTCATATAGTGAGGTGTTTAAGTCTCGCTTTGGTCTGGATTGATTAAATTGTTTTATGTAGCTATTTCGGTGCCAGTCGAGAATTCAAGGTTTTGTTCCTATTATTTAATGCTTTGCACTTTCCGCCACTAAGTATTTGTTGGGAAAACTCTCTAAAAATAATCACAGGATTTACCGAAACTAAACTTTATTATAACAATCTTGGAAATCACAATTTACAATCTTTACAATGCTTCCTATTTATAATAATCTAAGAGGTGCGACGAATAGTTGCAAATCTTCATGAAACCTTTTCGTAAGGTTGTGTCTTTTCGTGAATAGACACACCTCTTCGGTTTATCTAAATGCTATTCTAAGCCCTTATACTTTATACATTACAAATTTAACTCTAAACTATTACATAATCAAGATTAAACTAACATTCTCCCCCTTAATCTTGATTGTTAGTCTTCAATCTTCTGTTCTTCTGTTTGTCTTCAACACTTGCATCTTCTTCCTCGTGCAATCTCTATCTTGTTAGGTTCTCTAACTGTCTCTGCATTTGTGTCTCAAATGCTGCATCTGTGTCTCAAATGTGGTTTCTCTATCTGTATTTGATTTTGCTGAATCAAATCTTCGGTTTCTCTAACCTACTTTAAGAAAAACGATCTACTCTTGATCACTTTATCTTTGATTGATCATCTACTCTCGATCAATCATGCTCTCTTTGGTCTAATCTTGACCTTGTCTACTCTCTCTATCTCTCTATCTCTCTCTCTCTCTCACTCACTCACTCACTCACTCTCTCTCTTTTTCTTTCTTTCTTGTTATTGATCTAATCGTGATCAATAACCATCAGTAACGTTGGTTCTAAGTCTTCTTCAATGAGGTTTGAGGCTTCTTTTCTATGATCTGGTTCTGAACAATTCTTAGCATAGTGTCCAAATTTGTGACAATTGTAGCATTCTATCTCTCTAGTATCTCTTCGTTGGTAGCTTTAATTTCCAGGGTTTCTTCCTCCTTTATCATGACTATCTTTACTTCTGTTATCTCTTGCGAATCTTCCTTGGCCTCTTCCTTGTGTCTGATTTCTTCCTCCTCGTCTATTGTTGTGTTCTTGATGTGTGAATAACAACTTCTCACTATAATATTCCTTACTAGTTTTTCTAAACTTAATCCTTTCTTCGTAAGTCTTAAGTTTTCCGATAATTTCTTCTAACTTAACTGTCTTAAGGTCTGCAATCATCTCAATAGTTGCTACTACTGGTATAAATCTATCTGGTACTGAATTAAGTATCTTCCGTACTTTTGTTTGCTCATCAAATGTTAATCCACATGTTGCAGCCTTCGAAATAATACTCATTAACTTTCCTGCAAATGCATCTATCGTCTCATCTTCTTTCATCACTAATTTTTCGAACTCTGATTTTAGTTGTTGCGAGTGCGCTTGTTGTACATCTTCTGTGCCAATAAATCTTGATTTTAACGAATCTCAAATTTCTTTTGCTGTTTCACATCCCGTAACTTGCATTTGCAAATCTTCTGGTAACCCTTGAAATAGGTATGCAGAAGCTGAACTATCCTTTTTTACATCAATCTCATTTGATGTGTCTGTTTCTTCTATCAAATCCCAAACTCCATTTGCCACTAATATTTTCTTCATTCTTAATGCCCATAATGTATAATTCGTAATTTTCAAAATTGGACATTGATATGATGATAATGTTGTGACAACAACATTATTTTTATCACCTGAGATACTCTTTAATTTGATTTTTTCTTAAACTAAAAAATAAATCTAAGAAATAATTCAACTTAATTTTTATATCTAACCCCAATTATTCCTCAAATAATTAAATCCTTTTCTAACTTAAATTATAATGGAAAATTTCAAACTTTAATTTATTTTCTAATAAATTAAAATCTAACTTCTAAAATAATTATAATATATATAAATAGAATATATATATTAAAATTAAAAGTTGGAAAAGAAAAATCTGTTTTTCTTTTTTCTTTGTGTCTTTTGCTTCTTCTGTTGGGCTTTTACTTCTTCTGTCTTTCTTTCGTCTTTCTTTTCTCTGTGGGGTTTTTTTTATTTGGGCTTCTCTTTAACCAGACCAAAAAACGTGTCTCTGCCTCTTCTCTTGAACCGGTGCAAACTCTCTTTTCTGAAACGGTGCTTTGCTTATTCTTGAGGCGTCGCTTTACTAAGCGTTGCCCTTGTTATCGAACTGATGTATCCCTTCTCGAACTGATGTATCCCTTCTAATCGTTGCCTTTAGTTGAAACCGGTTCTTGTTTTTCCTTTCTGAATCGATGCGATGGCTTGATGAATCGGTGTAACCCTTTGTATGAATCGATGGTTCGCTAAACTTGAAAACCCTTCTGATGCCTACTCCTAATCGGCGCCTATGTATTACTGGTTATGGTTTCTTCTGATTTTTCGTTTGATGCGTGTACTGGAACCCTAATCGTTGCCTCTAATGATGGCGGCGTTCGGTGGTTCTGGCGGTTTGTGGCGGCGGTTGGTTACGGGTTTCTGTCCGTGGGTTCACTCCTACGGCGGTGGCACTTTTTCTGTGGATTTTTCTGCGGTGGCCTTCTGGAATCAGGTTATAACTTTCTGATTTTGGCTTCTATTGCTTTCGGTATGAGGCTTATACGTACTGGTATATCCCCTTTGACTGATTTCTAGGGTTTGCTATATCTATTGCTATATGTGCGATGATGCTTACTATTTCTGAAAAATTCGCTGCTTGAATTTTTCTTACGGTTCTGTGGGTTTGACTAACTATGATGAGAAATTTCTGATTTCTCTAAATTGAATCTTGTCTAGATTCGTCTCTTCAAAATCAATCTGATTTCTCTGTTTTGGTGCCGGTTGGTAGTAGAATGCTTCTGTGTTCTTCTGCCCCGTGTATCTATGGCAATCTCTTTTGCCAATTTTCTAAACGGCGATGCTCTAATCACCGGGTGTATTTCTTGGATTGTTTCTGTCTCTCGGTAAATGATGAGAATTCAGGATCGATTGACCTGTTGCTCTGATACCAAATGTTGGGAAAACTCTCTAAAAATAATCACAGGATTTACCGAAACTAAACTTTATTATAACAATCTTGGAAATCACAATTTACAATCTTTACAATGCTTCCTATTTATAATAATCTAAGAGGTGCGACGAATAGTTGCAACTCTTCATGAAACCTTTTCGTAAGGTTGTGTCTTTTCGTGAATAGACACACCTCTTCGGTTTATCTAAATGCTATTTTAAGCCCTTATACTTTATACAATTACAAATTTAACTCTAAACTATTACATAATCAAGATTAAACTAACAATATTTAATGCTTTTAGATCTCCAAAATGTCTGTGAATTGATGATCACGTTAAAAAGCCAACGAGTTCTTTTCGTAAGCGTGTTAATTGGCCGAATTTCCTTGAGGGCAAGCAAAGGTTAAGTGTGGGAATATTTGATATCGCCAATTATATGTATATTTTATTGGCGATATCCATGGACTTTTACGTATAATATTTGAATGGATTTGATGGTTTTTATGGTTAAACGCATATTTATTGTTCGTCTCTTGTTTTGGTTAGGTTCAGAAAGAAATGAAAGAAATTGGCTGTCATGCGTTTGTTTCGTATTTTGGCCATATCTCTCTCATACGAACTCGGATTCAGGCGACTCAAAAGACCAGACGATGAGGAGATGGGGCTACAACTTTCATGTTTTGAGTTTTCGCCAAAAAAGTGATAGGCACGGCGTGCTCTCCCAGGCACACCATGCTTCGTTTTTCATGACTTGTTTTCGAGAGCTCCAAGCATTAAGCACGGCGTGCCCTCCTGAAAACCATCATTTCAGAGATATTTTTTAGCCAATTAGAGGATGACAACACATAGGCACGGCGTGCCTTACTTTTAGGCACGGCGTGCCCTCATCTGGCTATAAAAACTCGTGAATCTTTGCATTTTTTGACTCTTGGACGACTTCTCCATTTCACATACGTAAAAATACTCTCTTGGGAGAGTAAGGAAGCTCGTTTGGGCTATTTTGGGAAGATATCTTGGAGGGGAACATCACTACAACACCGAAAATCATCGACGGGGGAGTTTTCACATCACTAACTCGTTTGGTTATGTGTAGTGTCTCTATGTTTATGATGAACAAGTTGTATTTCTCCATTTCTATGGAGTAATTGCTTTGTAATCATGTGGGTTTGTAAACCCTAAACATTGGATGACTTTTATTTTTGTTGGATGAAATATCTTGTTTGTTTCTTGCTTTGAAAGAAGATTTATTGCTTCGATTATGTATTTGTTTGTGTTTACCATAAATACTTGATTTTCCACAATGTGAGTTGGGTTAAACTAGTATTTGTTCTAAATGAAATAATGTGTTTGTTTCATTAAGTCTTTTAAGTTTGTGAGAGTAAAAAGGGTAAAACTTGCATGTATTTAATTAAGGTTATATATAACATCGTTTATCTTGTTGATGTGAGTCTCGATTTAGACAGTATTTTGATTTGTGAGAAGATAAACACCTTTCATAGCAAGAAACTATATGTGAGTATTCAGATTGCGTTTTCGGTAATGAAAAATATATTTGAGTGATCTTTATATTTTTATTGTTGATTGTGGGATGATAAAGTTATAGTTGAGTGATCTTTATAATTTTATTGTCATTACTTGCATCGCTATTTGTGATAGGTCGGTAGTTGAGTGATCTTTGCTTACTTATCATTTATTGTGTAATTTGAGGAGTTGATTCATATTGAGTGATGTTTATGGTTTTCCTTCTTGAATTCACAAGATAGTTAATCCAACCGTGTATTGTTTAGTCATCCAATGTTTAAGGGGAACATCCCATGCGATTACCCTTTTCAAGATTGTTTTTCCAAAACTTCTTGTTCTAATAGTATATTGACTGTTGAAGTGTGTTATCTGTTCTTGAATCTAAGTTTACTTTACAAAACTATCCACTTATAATCATCACTAACCATTAACTGATTGTTACTATCATCATCCACCAATTGTCCGTGAGTTCGACAACCCGGACTTACCTAAGCTATACTAGCAAACGATAGGTAATACTTGCCTATTTGTCCGCTAGTTCCAATTTAGTTAATCCAGTTCTTTATTTTATATTAAAAACCATGGTGTGCTAGCGGCACATCAAGTTTTTGGCGCCGTTGCCGGGGACAAGCGGTGTGGTTTTGAGAACAGCCTAACATTTCTCGTTAGTTAAAAAAAATCCAAGTGTGTGAATTATTTTTCATGTACATAGAATTCCTATACACATTATTTTTGTTATGTTTATATCGTATTTTATTTGTAAGTTTAATTTATCTTTATTTTGTCGTATTTTGTTTGGTGTGTTTTGTGTAGGATGGATCATAGATTTGAGTTGTATGAAGGTAACTATGAAGCAAGGTGTTGTCAAGAGGAGGTCAACATTAACTACCCGACCAATCCTACCTCTTCCCAGTATCAAAATGAGAACATATATCAATCTTCATACCTATCCTCCACTCAACACTACCAAAGTCAAGACACCCAATATCCCTACCAAACTTCATCGCAACATCAACCCGAGATAGAGACCATTTGTGTGAAAGGTTAACGGTAGGTCCCTCATATGAAAAATAACAGAAATGCCCTTGTCACTTAACTGGCCTAACGACTAAAGTTAACGGTAGGGACCATTTGTGTGAAAGGTTTGCATTTTTTGGACCAATGGTGTAAAAAAAACTTTGAGGGACGAAAACTGCAAAAACCCCCAAACCACAGGGACCATTCGTGTAATTTACTCTATAGTCTATAATTTGTCGTTATTTTAAGCACTAAATATTTATCGTATTTTAATTAAAAAAAACATTTAGCACATAAAATTAATTTTTAACCTAGTCACCTAAGTTTTATAATTTTAACAATATACGCACATTTAGGCAACCAACTTTATAACTTCATATTAATTTCTACGAATTAACCATGACAAATTAACAAACTTAACACATAAACACATATCTCATGAAACATACATAAAGGTTATCATCAAAATCATGCAATTTCACATACTTTGACTCTAAAAAGTCAAAATCACCGTGAAAACTCCATGGATAACCATGAAGCTCAAGCTTTTATTGTTGCTCAAAAAGTATGAAATAAGTTGCAATAACTCAATAAAAACACTAACATTGGTGATTGGAAGCTTTATTTGATACAAATCTAGCTTTTTTCTTCCACACTTTCTCTAACCAAAAATTTTCAAGAATGGATGAAACTACCCACAAAGAGGTAATTTCTAGCCTAGATCTTTGATATTTGTGAAAATGTAGGTGTTTTGAAGCTTAAATTTGCAAATTTTGTGCACCAAAAATGATGTTTTTGGGAGAGAGTCGCACACCCAACCGTAACCTCTTGTTCTAGGGTTGTGAAAATAGTGAAATGAGGCTCAAAACTGATTTTTAACTCGCCGGGACACAGGGCCAGCGCAAGCCTGCGCCCCCCTGCGCCCAAACTCTGCTGAAATTTCACTTTTTACTATTTTGATACGCGGTGCTGTAAATCTTTTTAATTTTTGATATGGAATGTAGTCTAAAATTTTTTTGTGAGGGCCAAATTAATTAATTAATTTTATCATTATAACCTACCCTCCCCAACTTAGACTTTTGTGACGTCCTCGTCATATCAAGATTAATTTATCGGTTAAGAACATAGAAATATAGATCGGTACATATTCCTTATTGAAATTAAACAAACAAATAATTAAACAAACAAAATTTAACTTTTATAATTCAACTTAAATAAACATCACACTTTAAATTTAAAATAAAAATAAAGTACTATTACAATCCAAATAACATAAATAATCAAACCAAACAAACTAAACCACCACATCAGAAAAAAAATAAAATACAAACCATACTTAATGTTTTAGCACACGTAATTAAAATAAATATTCAAATAATTAAAATACTCTGGGTTGCTTCCTAGAAAGCGCTAAGTTTTACGTCTTCAGCTAGACGTACTGCTCCTAAACTAATTAATTAACCTTGGGATCTTGTAGTCTGATGATTTCAGATACTAACATATCATTGGTGGCCCATCGAACATATAATTTAAGTCTATGTCCATTTACTTTAAATGGCTCACCACCTTTTAGGTCCTGTATTTCTACCGCACCGTGTGGGTAGGTATTCGTTACAATAAATGGACCTGTCCATTTACTTTTAATTAACCCAGAAATAGTCTAAGTCTTGCGTTATATAACCAAACTTTATTTCCTATGGTAAATATTTTATTTTTAATCATTGTATCGTGGAAAACCTTAGTTTTCTCTTTATAGATTCTTGCGATTTCGTAGGCTTCTCTACGAATTTCTTCTAGTTCATTTAATTGGAATTTCCTATCAACACCAGTATCATGTAAATTAAAATTAGTGTTTTTGATTGCCCATAGAGCTAGGTGTTCTAATTCCACTGGGATATGGCAAAGCTTACCATACACAAGTCTGTATGGGGACATACCGATTGGTGTTTTAAATGTGGTTCTGTATGCCCATAGAGCATCCTCTAATTTTTGAGACCAATCTTTACAATCAGGTCTGACAGTTTTCTCAAGGATTCTATTGATTTCTCTATTAGAGATCTTGACTTGTCCGCTTGTTTGCGGATGATAAGGCGTTGCTATTCTATGATTAACTCCATACTGTTTAAGGAGTTTATAAAAATGCTGATTATTAAAATGTGACCCTCCGTCACTGATGATAGCCCTTGGAATACCGTGTCACGCTAAAATATTTATTTTAACAAATTTACACACAACCCGGTTATCATTAGTGCGTGTAGCTTCTACTTCCACCCATTTGGAAACATCATCTACTGCCACTAAGATGTACTCATATCCAAATGATTTAGGGAATGGTCCCATAAAATCAATGCCCCATGCATCAAATATTTTGAGGATTAAAATCGGGGTCATAGGCATTTCATTTCTTTTCGCGATACCACCAGTTTGCTGGCATCTTGTGCATCCCTTAACAAACTCGTATGCATCCTTAAATATTGTGGGCCAGAAAAACCCACACTGCAATATCCGGTGGCCAGTTTTCTTTGCGCTGAAATGGCCACCACAAGCATATGCATGGCAGTGTTTAAGAATATATTCGTGTTTCGAGTTAGGGACACATCATCTTATAATTTGATCTGCTCCTATTTTAAATAGATCAGGCTCATCCCAAATGTATTGCCTTGCTTGAGCATAGAAATATTTTCTTTGTTGTGAGTTCCAGTGCTCTGGCAATCTTCCTGTTACGAAATTGGTAATCAGATTCGCAAACCAGGGAATTTTAGATACAAATAATAATTGTTCATCAGGGAAGGAGTCCCTGATTTGATCAGTTGAGTTTGTTGGGATTAATTGAAGCCTTGATAAATGATCGGTAACAACACTTTCTGTGCCTTTCTTATCTTTAATTTCTAAATCAAACTCTTGCAATAGAATAATCCACCGAATCAATCTAGGCTTGGCATCCTTCTTTGCCAATAAATGTCTTAAAGCACTGTGGTCAAAGTACACAATTACTTTTTCCCCCCAAATATAGGATCTGAATTTATCTAGGGCAAACACTACAGCTAACAATTCTTTCTCCGTAGTTGTGTAATTGATCTGTGCCTTATTAAAGGTTTTACTTGCATAGTAAATCACCACTGGCTTTTTCTCAAATCTTTGTCCTAAAACTGCACCAACTGCATAATCACTCGCATCACACATGATCTCAAATGGTTGAGACCAATCCGGAGATTGCAGAATTGGCGCTTCGGTTAATTTTGATTTAAGCTTCTCAAATGCTTTCATACAAGCATCATTAAAATTAAACTCGATATCTTTTGAAAGAAGATTGTATAATGGCCTTAAGATTTCACTGAAATCTTTAATGAATCACCGATTAAAAACCAGCGTGGTCTAAAAATGATCTTATTGCTTTAACGTTGGTAGGGGGTGGAAGTGAGGAAATTAATTGAACTTTTGCTTTATCAACCCCCATTCCTCTCTCGGACACAATGTGGCCTAGGACTACCCATTCCTTTACCATCAAATGGCTTTTCTCCCAACTTAATACTAAGTTGGTTTTAGTGCATCTCTTTAGGACATTTTCTAAATGTCCCAGACAATCTTCAAATGTTTTATCAAATATGGATAAATCGTTCATAAATATTTCAAGAGAACCACCCACCATATCTGAAAAGATAGCCATCATACATGGCTGAAATGTGGCGGGCGCATTACATAGTCCAAACGACATCCATCGGTAGGCAAAGGTGCCATACGGACAAGTAAATGTGGTTTTCTCTTGATCCTCTGGATGGATTGGGATTTGATTATAACCGGAATATCCATCAAGGAAACAGTAAAACTTCTGTCCTGCTAATTTTTCCACTATTTGATCTATAAATGGTAGCGAAAAATGATCTTTCGAAGTAGCAGCATTAAGTTTTTTGTAATCTATGCAAAGTCTCCACCCAGTTACAGGGCGAGTAGTTATCTTCTCTCCTTCTTTAGTATTAATTACTCTAATTCTCGATTTCTTGGGCACAGTTTGGGTTGGACTTACCAACTTACTATCAGATATAGGATATACAATTCCAGCGTCTAACCATTTTAATACTTCCTTCTTAACTACATCTCTCAAATTAGGATTCAACCTCCTTTGTGCATCCCGAGCTGGCTTAGCTTCTGGATCAGTAATGATTCGGTGCATACACAAAGTGGGGCTGACTCCTTTTAAATCAGCTATCGTCCACCTTACTGCTTTTTTATATTTGACTAACACTTGCAATAGAGCTTTCTCTTGCTCTTCAGTCAGATCTGATGAAATTATGATAGGCAACGTGTCATTCTGACCTAGAAAAGCATATTTCAGATGCGATGGCAGCTCCCTCAATTCTAGAACAGGTGGTTGCTCTATTGAAGGTTTGGCTGACTTGGGTAAATCATTGTCCTATGGGTCCACGGTGGTTGTTTTGACTCTAATGTGGATTCCATGACTACTTTTAACTCATCACACTCAGTATGATTTAACTTGGCTAATTCATTCTCAGCAAAGAATAATTCAGTAGCATCTTTGGTGTTGACTAACGAACTATGCTGTTGCGCAAGTTCATCCACCATGTCTATAAGATAACATTTTGAATCAATAGCAGAGACACTTGAAGCATTAAATACATTCAGTCTTAATTTCCTATTACCAAAGGCAATATCCACTTCTCCTGTCCTATAATTAATTTGTGCATTAATTGTGGCTAAGAAAGGTCTTCCTAGGAGAATTGCCGGTTGATTATCTCCAATTGAACTTTCGGTGTCCAATACTAGGAAGTTAACTGGATAGTAAAAATCTTCAACTTTTACTATGACGTCTGATAGAATACCTCTTGGGCACTTGGTTGACCGATCTGCCAGTTGTAAGATGATATCAGTTGTCTGTAACTGACCTAGATCTTGTTTATCACACAAGTTTCCAGGTAAAATATTAACACTAGCTCTAAGATCAAGCAATGCCTTCTTAATCTGCACATTGCCTATTGTCACTGGAATCAAGGGTTATCCAGGATCTTTCATCTTAGGAGGTAGAGAACTAGAAACTACTACACTCAACTATTCAGTTAGATTGATCTGCTTTGGGAGCGAGACCTTATACTTTCTTTCCTGAGTACAGAGATCTTATAAAAATTTGGCATAAGATGGAACCTGTTGCATGGCCTTTATCAGAGAAATATTGATCTTTACTTGATTAAATAAGTCCCAAAGATCCTCTGGTTGTGGGCTCTTTAGCCGTATGGAGAAGATTTTGGATTTTCTAAAGCAGCAGGATAAGGAGGAGGAATTGAAGTATCCTGACTCTTATCCCCCTCCCAAGTTTGGGCGTTGGAATATCTGCTTTCATTGGCTCTTTAAAAGAAACCTTCTTAGGAATCTCCTTCTTCTTTGGATCCTCTTTTTCCTCATACATGACTTCAGTGTCGGTATCTTATTCTGCCTCTTTCTCTTTAGGCATCTCTATTTTATTGTCTACCTCTCTTCCACTCCATAATGTGGTTATCTTAACTATTTCATTAACTTTCTTAATCTCATGTTTCTTATCTTTGTTATGATGATGGGCGTGTGAAGGATTGGGAACAATATTGCTAGGAAGCTTCCCCTCCTCACGCCTAGTAAGCGACTCAGTTATCTGACCCATCTGGCGAGTTAACATCTCCATGGTCTTAGTACTGATAGCTGACTGCTGTTTCATAAATTCCGCAAACTCTGCAAATTGCGCAGAATTCATATTTGTTTCTACTTGGAATTGTGGTTGATCACGATGATTTGACTTATAATATCGCTCATCCTTAGCTGCTGAAGTTGAACCATATTGATATTCTCTCTTTGGTGGTTCATATCTTGGTTTGGATTGATGATCGGTAGGTTGATCATTTTTCCATCGAAAGTTGGGATGGTTTCTCCATCCCGGATTGTATGTTTCCGAAAATGGATTATCCCTCTCTCGATGAGCTCTAAATCCGTAAACTTCATTAGCAAATTCCTCAGTGGATTGCACTTGAGGACATGCTTCGGAATGATGCGATGGATGTCCGCATGTAACACAATTAATTGACACGCTAGGGTTTGAAAAACCCTTCACTAATTGATCCATTTTCTTTCCTAATTCTGAAATCTCACTTTTAACCTCACGTTTCCAGGCATTATCTATGCCCATAACTTGAACACCTATACTATTTTCAGAAGCAACTTGGACTTTAAGACCTTTGGCAAGTTGATTAAGCAACTCCCAAGCCTCATCGTCTTCTTTACCTAAAAATGTGCCTCCTGTGGCAGCTCTAATCATATTACGACTCTCTTGACTCACACCATCAAAGAATGTTTTGATAAGCATCCATTTGGGTACCTCGTGGTATGGACAAGCTCTCAATAATTCGTTCATACGATCGAACGCTTCGTAGAATTGTTCGCCCGGTTTTTGTTTAAAGCCGGTAATTTCCTTTCTTTTCTCGGTTGTTTTACTAATGGGGTAATATTCATTAAGGAATTCTCGTTTCATTTGATCCCATGTTGTAATGCTATTAGTTGGTAAGGATACGAACCAATTCTTTGCTTTCTCTTTTAAGGAAAAAGGAAATAATTGAAGTTTTAAACCGTCGGTGGTTATACCTCGAACATGGTTTGCTTTACAAATAGCTGTGAACTCAGCTAGATGTTCATAGGGTTCCTCCCTTGGCATCCCTCGAAAGATCGGAAGAATTTGGAATAATTGAGGATGAACTTCGGGTTCGTTCTCGTTTTCGGGATAACGAATTGGAGACAGATCGGGCACATCACCTGGATGGTAATGCGACTCAACTGTACGTCTCGGTTGATCACCCATTCTAGCAACTATGCGCTCGGGTTCTTCTTGATCACGATTTCGTGGCGAAATCGAAGGACTTTCTAAATTAGGAATCTCTGAATCGGGTATTTCTAAATCAGGAATTTCTTCCTCTTGTGCATTTAAATTCTTTGTGATTAATTGTTGATTTTGAATTCTGACAGTCTTTCGGTTCGATCTCGCTACTTTTTCGATCTCAGGTTCGAATTGTAGCGGCAATCCTTTAGCCGATCGACATGTGTGCATACACTAAATAAAATACTACTAAAGATTAAAAAATTAATTAAACTAATATTTTTGGTGGTAAAGTAAAGGACTACAATTACCTTTTTGAATTTTAAAATTTTTTATTTGATTTTTAATAACTATAATAATAAAATAAATACTAAAAATAACCAAAGAAAGGAACTTAAACTTAATTACTTAAAACTAAGGCAACAAACTAACATTTCACCTAAACTACCATTACACTCACCGGCAACGGCGCTAAATTTCTGACGGGCCGTCGTTGTGACCCGCCGATTTAATCCTTAAATCCACTAGTTAGCTAGAGAATTAAGGGTCGAATCCACAGGGAGCGTGGTCGTAATTAGGATTAGGTTATAAGCCTTATAAGTTTAAGTTTATTGAAAGCATTTCAATTGTGAAATTGTGGATTTGAATGAGTTGTTTAGAGTAATGGTTTGCTATTGCTTGTAACTAGAATTAAGAACGAAATAACTAACGAAGAAGATACAAAATCAAGAGACGAATAACCATTCACGGAATCACCACGACATAAGTATTATTCACTATAATTTCATGCTACGATCACAATGACATAATCAATTGCACGACTAAATTAATCAAATGTATTTTAACCAATAACTCTCGGCATAGCGTATGCAACATTAATACTCGTCTTAATCCCTAAACTAATGGACTCGGCACGAATAATAACACCACTATAAACTATCTTGCTTTTACCAATCGCAACACATAATCATAATCATAGCCAAATGTTTATCATTTGCATACACATAATAGATCTCGCTGAATACGAATACATCAAAACATAGAAATTAAAGAAGAGTAAACTTAGTCGTAGATCCTCCGCAAACGGTTAACGGGATTAGCCGCTTATCATATGCTCGTCACAATCACAGATGTGAGCCATGGGGTAGCTTGCGAACCACTGTCTTCGTTCTCGTATCGTAGATCCACTCCGGCAGGGTTTCGGCACACTTGCACACACGTCAGGACTCTTCTCCAAAGCTGCCCCTTCACTCATAATTATAGGTAAGTCGAGATTAGGGTTTCCAGGGTTGAAAAATGCATTTTGGCGCCGCACTAGCGCAGGCCTGCGCCCACCCCCTGCGCTCGGATGCGGCTAGGGTTTAGCTGGCGTGTGCTGGAACGTATCTGGACAGTTTGGGCGCTATGTGGAGCGTAAGGTGGCGCAAGCCTGCGCCCCCTTCAGCCTGATTTGCTCTGAATTCTCTCGCATTGCTTCTTTTTATCATCTTGGCCCTGAAATACAAACTTGGAGTAATAATATGGATTTTAAGAAGTATCGGTGCTTAAATTGATCATAATATGACTCAGAAACCGTATAAATTATAGACTTATCAATTACCTTGTAAGCAAGCTAGACATGTTAAATAAAAGTGACTAAGTGTCATTGATGTTCTAAAGATCACTTGTTCAAACTTGTCCAAATTTTACAGAACAGCTTGGAGAGGACAGGTTTTACTTGTCCTGTACTTAGCCAGTTTCTGAAAACTTGGACATCTTGGACATATAACTGGCTTGACAAAATACATTTTTAATCTAAAACCTGTTCTGTTGTACTAACTTCCAACCAGCTCACTCTCTCAATCTATGATTCAAGACATAGTCTTGTAACCTGATCAGCTAATTGGATAGGCATCACAATGAACCCTGTTCTCCTCTAGCTGCACAGGTTGAATGAACAGCTTAAGAGATGATCAGTTTGTGATGAAACCTGCTCATCACAGGTTTGAACAACAGCTTGCAGTTTTAATTACCTTTCTTCATATTTAAGTTACTTTAATTATGTATGTGTTTAACTTATTTACCTGCGGATAATGTTTGTTTACGTGTGTTAGTAGATAAAAAGATCAAGTGGTCTGA
Source organism: Centrapalus pauciflorus (assembly GCA_020465985.1). Lineage (NCBI taxonomy): Eukaryota > Viridiplantae > Streptophyta > Magnoliopsida > Asterales > Asteraceae > Centrapalus > Centrapalus pauciflorus. Next base: position 89,354 of record JAANYP010006948.1, on the reverse strand, counting down.
CAACTGGCAAACCGTTCCGTTTTCCGTAAAGAACATTTCAAATCAACCACCCAAACTTTTCTTTCTCCTACTCACTTACATTCAAATCCTATAAATACCTCAATCACTGTTTCATCATCATCTTCTTCTTCTTCTCAACTGCTTCCATAACTACCTGAAATCCTAAATCGACTAAGTATCAAGCATCATTCATCCTACTACTTTCTAAATGGCTCACCAAAACAACCCCTTGCTGCAAGTATTCGTCGGTGATGATGTCCAAAGACATCCCTCTGTCACCACAATGCTCACACTCAAACCCTCCAACTACATTGCCAACCTAACCATTCCTAAAAACTATGTGGGAAAGGGTTATGAACAAATGGTGGATTTTCTGCAAGCCTACCCCCTGAACTATGCACTGATAGCCTCTCCTGGTGTCCTATACCAGGAGATGGTTTATGAGTTTTGGTACAACTGCTCGTATGATCCGTCAACCAAAACCATCAGGGGAACCATTCTCAATGGTACTCAAACAATTGAGATAACTACTGTTCTTCTCAGGGAAGTTCTTCATCTTCCTGTTGCTGAAAAATATGACAAACCACAGCCTGAGGATGACCAGGTGGGCAATCTGTTATGCTTCTGTGGTGTAGCGGAACCTAAAGTAGGTGCTACTTTGTTCAGGAGGGACTTGTCTCCAATATACAGCTTTCTATTCGCCTCTATGGTGATGTCCTTAAGCTGCAAAGTTGGTTCATTTGACCAGCTTAGCAGAGACGAGATTCCTATAGTCCTACAGCTTGTTGATGAGACTACCTTGAACATGACAAGGTGGATTTTCGTGAATTTGAGGAACCAAGTGCAGCAAGAATATCGTCCTGCTACTGTTAGATACCAAAGATTTCTAATCCGCATCTTCAAACATGTTTGTGGTGAGCATCTCTACAACTCTCAACCCTTGTTAACTACTGCTGCATTCCCTGTCATTGGGAATAGAGTCTTTTACACTCCAGTACTCAACAATGCGCCTCGTCTGTCCACTCCAATGATGAGGCTGCTTGGTTTGGTGGAAGGACCCTCTACTCAGAGGGTGGATCCAATAGTTGCTCCCAAAGGAAAATCCAAATCCAGGCCCAAACTTGTGATAAGGGGTCTGCAATCAAGTGAAGCTGAGCCTGTCCGCAAGAATGCTAAAACAGCTAAGTCTGTCCCATCAGCCTCAGTGGCTGAGGGGGAGCAGACTACTCACCCTGGTTCATTCGTTGAACCTGAAGCCTTTGTGGCTGGTGCCTCTGTGGCACCTGAGACCATGGAACAGGCTGACCCTCTTGTTCCTGACCCAGTCTCACCACTAGTCCAAACACAAATCCCTGCCACTCCTCCTCAATCGCCCACCATGTCCCAATACTCAAGGCGAAAATCACTAGCCAAGAAGAAGACAACCTCCCAAACTAGCCCCTCTGACCCCTCCCAACAGGAGTCAGTTGACAATGAAACAAACCATGCTGCTTCTCCAATTTTGGGAGATAGTTCAACACATTTGGAGCAGGCTTCACTAGATCAAGAGTCCACCGTGAGTCAGCGTAGGCCATCTGGTTCCTCCCAACAGGAACCAGTTTTACAAAAGGAGACCACCACATCCACTATCCCGCCTCCCAACAGGCTGAGGATATTAAAAAACAGGAGTCCACTCTACTCCACACCGAGTCCACACAGTCACCCCCTCATACTTCTCAGACACTATCTGAGTGTTGCACGAGGTGCCCAAGCTGCTGGAACAGACAATCCAGCAGAACAACCTCCAACTTTTGCTCCTAGTGATGCAGCTGTTCTACACCCAACACCTGTTGAAGGACCATCATCTCAAGATGATGAACCTGAGGGAACACACCATCCCTCTGGTGAGGCTACTCCCTAAGTACATATTCCATCATCAAGTTTCACCACTGATGATGAGTTGAAATGCACATTTCTTCTCCCCATGAAGAGGTGCCTACAAACCAAGGTACTACTGAGGGAACCACCCCAGATCTTAATGAAGGTGATACAACACAAGCAGCATCTGTAAGGCCATCATCTCCTACCACTTCACCTCATGATGCAGCTACAACCACTACTGAAGGTCCCTTTGACCCTTCCAAGCTGGGCCATTTAACTTATGCCCAGGCTATGGAACTTCTATCCAAAGTCTCCCTACCTTCACCCACTGATCCACAAACTCCTCAATCCTCACCATCTCCATCACATTCCTCACCATCTACCCAATCCAAACAATCCATCCATACACCTCCATCCCCCAAAGATCTTCCTTTGAAGCATCAGCTATCTTTGCTGACCAACAAAGTTGGTTCTCTGGACACCTCTATGACATCCCTAACTTCTATCATATCAGACTCTGTGTCTGCTTAGCTTCAGGGTTTCCTTGATTCATTCAGGACTTCTTTCCCAACCCCTGCTCCCCAAGCTGACCACTCATCATAGCTGCTTGCACTCACTGCACAGCTGCAAAAATTATCCTCCACACTCTCATCAATTCTTTCTACCCAACAGGACTCTGTGTCCTCACTATCAGCTGTTTCCAAACAGCTGTCAGCTCTCTTTGAAACTTGCTCAAACACTCTCCCTTCCACTTTGGCCAGCTTAAATACCTTAGTGGTCTCTCTGTACAATTCTGTGTCATCAAACTTTGATGATATGCAAGATTCTCTTGAACTAAATCTTGCACAACTTCAAAGTTTGGTGTTCACAGCTTCTGAAAGGGAAGCTATTGCTTAGCTGTCATCCTTTGCTACTTCTTACTCTACCTCTCTTCAAACCTGTGTTTCCAAACTTGCAGAGGTTAAGTATAACTTGACTTTCTTAGTGCATAGCCTTGTTGGTTCCAAGCCTGCTGCCAAAATTGCTGCTCAGCCTGTTGGATCGGTTCCTTCAGGAAGACCTATTGTTGAAGGCTCTGTGCCATCTCCTTCAAAGGAGAGAAGATATCTGCCTCAAAGAGCAAGTCTAAGGGGAGAAATCTTCATCTCCTTTTAAGGATAAATCAACATCAGTGGGTCAAGCAGCAGGCCTTTCCCAAACAGGTCTTGTTGCAGGTGTCTCCAAAATCACTAAAGCTGCTCAGCTTACTCAGGCTGGATCTCAAAGCTTTGCACCATCTAAAGGGGAGGAATCCATTCTTGAGGCCAGGCCAAGCAGAAGGAGACATCTGATCTTGGAACAAACTGAAGAAGAGGAGGAAGAGGAAACTGAAGCTGTCATTGCCACAATAGCTAAAGCGAAGAGAAAAGTCACAGTGGACATTGAAAGGCCTTCCCCTGGAGACTTACTATCAATTCAAAGAGGAACAACTTGAGATCCTGGAAAGACAAAAGAAAGAAGAAGCCTCTGCCGAAGCTTTAAAGGCCTTTGCATACAAGGAGGCAAGAAATGCTAAAATGCCCTCCCTGGATGTTCAAAGGAAACTGCTTGAGGCTGCAAAATAGTCAGTCACTGAGAAAGAGGGAGGGAAAGAAAAGGGTGCTCAAGTCTTAGTGATCAAGTTAAAGCCATCATCCTCCTCAGCAAGAGCCCAAGTACACTTTGACAACTTGGCAAGGAAGAAATTTTTGATGTGGCCAACAGAAGGCTTGCCAAGGAAACAATTGACAAAGTAGTCGCCAACTTAAAGAAAGGAAATCAATGGAAGATTCAGATAACCAGGCTAGGTGCTGAAGGTCCTGAATTGGAAGCAATTGAATACACTGATGTAACTTGCATGGGGTACATAGAGTGGGTTGAATTGGCAGTTGTCCTGAGTCAGTCAAAGTCTGAAACTGCTAAGACTATCACGGCATATGTCAAAACATTGATGGAAAGAGTTAAGAACCTGGGCCTGATCTCAGAAGAACAAATCAAGGGTACCTCAGTGGTTGAATCCAAGATTAAGGCCAAGAGAAAGAGGAAGGATACTGAGCTGGAAGAACTCCTGATTACGCTTGATTAAGTGTAACACCCGCAAATTTAGAGGCAGACAACTATTCGTAATTTTATCATTTTATCATAAACACTGAAACTTAATTTAATTAAGATTCAAATGTTAAGGTTATGAGGTGATTTTATAATGTAGGATAATTATTTATAAGCGAGATTTAGTGGTTTAATTATACAATATAAAAATTTGTCATTTTAAAAGAGATTAAATTAATGAAAGGAGAAAATTATGAGGTGTGCAAATCCTAACAAGAATTGGTTATGATCACATAATCCATCATACATCCTAATATATGTATAACCCTTATTCTTCATTTTTTTTATCACTAATCTATCAAAACACACACACTAAATTCTGGAATGTTTAGAGAGAGTTTGGGCATATTTTGAAGATTTGAAACATCTCCACCATTGGCATCTTCTTCACAAGTTGATCATCTACATCAACATAAGATTTTGAGGTAAAAATTTAGAAATTCGTGATTTATTTCTAGCATAAATTATAACATTGATAATAAACCATATAAGGGATTATGAATCTGAAAATGGATACTAGATGATTAATGTAATCATATTCTTCATTTTTTTATGCTTAAAAGCTTCAAAGGGGTTCATTAATGGTGATTTAGTGGGTGTTGTATTTAAATCCGAAAATCTATATAAAACTAATAGAAATAGCTTAATAAACATCATTAGAATATTATTTGGCTATAAATTTCGGATTTAAACTCAATAAGAGAGTATTCAAGAAGCTTGGAAGTTATGGGATTTATTGAGACATCTAGAAATAAAGATGGAATCAATGGGTTAGGAGAGTGTGGAGGTAACCGGAGACCCGTCCTCCGCCGCCGCCGTCGCAGCTCCGGCCGGCGCAGCAACTGTTTTTGGCCGGCTGCCTGCTGGATGAGGAAGACACAACAGCGTTTTGGAGGCTCTGTTCTTCTGCGTTTTTTTTTGTGTTACCCGACAAATGAGAAAAAGAATAATGGACTTTAAATGGGTTTAAGTAGGCCTAAAGTGTATTTTGGGTTTTTATTTTAGAAAAAAATTGGCTTAGGTTAGAATTAATCGTGGGCTGTTAAGTTGGTTTGAATAGGTAGAATAAGTTTTTTCTTCTTTTTTTTAATTGGTTGACTAATATCATTTAGTTGGATTATTATGGGTTGATTTAATTTTTGGGCTATTAGCTTTATCAGGTTAGTTTTAAATTGGGTTACTTATTTCATTTAGTTTGTTTAGCTAAAACAAACGATCTTGATGGGTCACACAATTTGGAAAATGTTATGGAATTTAAATAATTAAAATGGGTTGACAAATTTAATTGTTTGTGTTGTTGAGTATGTAATATCAAACGGGTTATTAAATTATTTTGGCATAAAATTAATTTTTGACTTAGGACAATTGAATGTACGGTTAGTATTAGTTTAAGATGGAATTAATAGAATATAATATAAGTTGTTAACTTAATGAACTAAACTTGTGAAAGAACTCCATGATCAATCAATTTTATGTAAAAGATTATGAACTTATAATGATTAAATCATTATTAAATCTAGATATTTTATATATGTTTAATAACTTAAAAACATAATTTCTTTGATTTTAATAATTTTAACTAATAGTTGAATATTTTTGTGGAATTAGTTTGAACTTTAATTAATAGAATAGATGATGATCTTAGTAAATTATAGAGTTAAAAATATTGATAAATAGACAATATACTTTTATATCAGGACTCTAGTGATTCAATCGAGATTTTGTTGGTACATCCTGTGTGTTGATAGCAGTCTAAGTTGTCTTACATTGTGATTTAGCATATGTTTGGTATATATATATTATATATTATGTATGATTGATGTTTATCAATGTTTGTATGTTTGAACTTGATGTAACGTATTACAAGAAGTTCAAACATAAAGCTCAAAGATAAAATCAGTCATAAGGTAATATCATAAGTTTCAAACACTTAGTGGTTTATGTAAAAGGCTAGATTCGAATACATTCTAATCTGAGATAGATTCGAATGAGTCCATAGATTCGAATAGGCTAGATTCGAGTCTGTCAGATGGACAGATTCGAATGGGCCTTAGGCCAGATTCGAGGTTGGCCCACAACAGACTCGAATCAGGGTCTATAATTAGGGATAGACTCGAATCATTAAGAGACTTTTTGCAGAATTCGTGAGGAATTGAGCATTAAGCGATCTCGAGTTTATCAGCTAGGTGAGTCCCGTTTCGGAGAGAATTAGTACGTAGGATCGTTCGTGTGTCGTTCGTTCAGCGTCTAATAGTCTCCGTGTTCCCGTTGGTTGAGAGTTGTCCGTCTGACCGTCAACGAGGATTCCGCACTCGTTCACGGATCCGCGTCTAGATAGATCTTGCAGTCGTAGACCTTACAAGTGGTATCAGAGCCTACTGAGTGTTCTTGGTGTTCTTGGTGTTCATCAGATACATTCTAGGTTTCTTGACGCTAGTTGGACGGTTTTGCTCTCAAAAACGTGGTTTTGAGCTTAGCAAATTCATATTCGGGAAACACTTTGTTGTTTTTCACGTTTTTAGTCGAAATCATTATTTTTTCGTTTGAAAAATAGTGGTTTAATCTGTAAAACGTCAAAAAATCAAAGTGTTAGCCGTTTTTCGAGTTTGCGGCGCTCGAATCTATAGGGGTCATTAGGGTTTTACTTTATTTTCGAGTCTAACCTAAATACGCTCCTTTCGAGTCAATTTCAGAGAGTTTCGAATCTACTTTGTTTCGAATCTGTTGCTTCATTCGAATAGGATCTCGAGTCTAGTTTAGTGTCGAGTTTATTTCGAATCTAGTATTATTTCGATTCTGTGCTTCGAATCTGCTGTCATTCGACTCTGCTGTGCCTTCGATTCTAAGGGTCTTCGAATCTAAAGAATCCTTCGAATCTGTCATAACTTCGAATCTAAGGAGTTGTTCGAATCTGACATAATTTCGAATCTAACTGACTTTTAAGACTTAATCGAATTTAATCTCAACAGATTTAATCTTAATTAGTTTCGAATCTATCTAGATTCGCATAAGTTAGTCTAAATCAGTTTCGACTTAAATTATTTAAGTTCAAATTCAATTTCTTTCAGAAAAGATGTCAAACCTTCAGAAATTCCTTGAGATGGATCACGAAGTTGGGAAGGCAAATGCACCGCCAAAGCTGATGAAAGTTGAGGACTATTACTGGTGGAAGGACAGATTTACGGATTTTGTACGATTCAATGATATGCGCATGTGGGTGTGCATAGATGAAGGGTACATTCCGCCAGTATCTGAAGTAGAAGGCCGTCAAAAGGTTTTGTCATACCAGATGATGAAAGAGGATGACAAGAAACTATTTGAAGCTGAAAACAAGGCTTTCTCCATTATCCGTATGGCGTTACCTCAAGATATCTTGCACACATTTCGGACTCAAAGGACATCGAAGGAACTTTGGGAGTCTCTCCAGAAAAGGTGTGAAGGTAATCCTCGGGTGCGTAGAAAGCGTACAGAGCTGTTGACCCAACAGTTTGCGATTTTCAAGGCTCTTAAGGATGAACAGTTAGATGATATTATCACAAGGTTCTGTCATCTGATAACAGAGCTTGAAAGTCATGGCATTGAGTACTCGGACACTGACAAGAACAACAAGCTTCTTGATGCCCTACCAGCCAAATGGGCTATGTACGTGGCCATGATTAAGCTTAATGAGGACAAGTATTATGCTCAATCACTTGATGATATTGTGGGAACGTTGAGGGCATATCACTTCGAGATGATTAAAGCTGAGACTGATTACGAGCAAGTCCAGAATCCGGCTATGTATTTTGGAAAGACATCTAAATCATCAGTGACAGCTGAACTGAAGAGTGCTACAGCGTTTTTCACCGGAGAAACGTCATCGCCACCTGAGTCCGAAGACTCACTGAATCCCGCGTTCTTAGGGTTAGGAAGATCGGAAGAACCGCAACCTCAAGTCCAACAGGCATCGACCAGTCAGAGCTATTCGAAGATGCCCATGAGCGCAAAGTCCGCAGAAGAACATTTGAATCTACTTGCTTCGTTTATGGCCGCTTATGGAAATTGTGTTCAAGGGAAGATCAATGATCCGGCTCTTTGGGATGAAGATTACGATCAGGTCGACCCTGATGACTTAGAGGAAATGGATCTTAAATGGCAACTGGCCATGGTGACCCAGAGGGTTAAAAGATTCATTAAGAGAACTGGAAGGAATATGCAGATGAATAACAAGGGGATAGGATTTGATAAGTCTAAGGTCAAATGCTACAACTGTCAGGGATTGGGACACTTCGCCAGGGAGTGTCAGAGACCGAAGGTAGAATCATACCAAGGACAGAGTCAGCATCAAGGACAGTACCAAAATCAGTCCCAACAGAGAAACCTTCCGAGTTCTTCATCTGGTCAAGCCAATCTAGCGGGTCTAATATCCAATGTCACTTCTGACAGACAGCTAGATGGTACCTATGACTGGAGTTCACATCCTGAGTCCAATGCTAGAGCTTTCATGGCTGAAGTTACGGAGAATGGTTGTGAAGGGGACGAGCAGACCACAAGGGACAGCAGTCCGATGTGGGTAGAGAAGGCGAATGATCAGACAGTGCTGGAGTTTGCTGCTCAGATGGCCAACGTGGAATCTGATAACTCAAAGGTTAGTCTGTCTTATTCTCTATTTTCAGAATTATGTGCTTTGTGTGCTACTTCTAATGATAGGTTAAATCTAGTCTTAGAATCACATAAAACCATATCTGCTCAAAATGATAACTTAAAAATAGAAAACGCTAGCCTAAATGATATAAAGCAAGATTTAAAAGAAAAGCTTAAGGCTGATGCTCAAGACGTGGTAGTTCTAAAAGACAAACTCAGCGAGCAGTGTGTTAGGATAGAACTAATGTATGAGCACGTAGAGGTATTAACTAAAAGTCTTAAGGACAAGGATATTGAGCTAGCCGAGACCAAAGTTAAGGTAGCAGAGGCAAATAGCAAGCTGGAAAAGTTTAGGAATTCGAGCCTAAACCTAGGAAAAGTCTTAGATGCCCAAAGACAGTCTAAGAAGCCTGTAGGTCTAGGTTTTCATGAAATTCCTCCACCATTCAATGCGAACTATGTGCCTCAGCCTCAGGAGAAAACTGACAAGTCAGTAGTTTTAGAGGACCTACCTGAACCGACACCTGAGCCTACAGTTGAAAATACACCTAAGGTGGATGACTCTACTGTCAAGGTCAAGAAAGTGAAATTTGTGTCTTCCTCCAGTGAAACACATGCAGGAAAACAGAAAATTTCATGGGCTGACCAGGTCGAAGAGACAGACACTGTAGATGTACCAAAGGATGTAGACACTAGTGAGACACCTAGATCTAAGGGACCAACCAAAAAGTCCATGGATAAGATGTCTTGCTTTAGATGTCACGAGAAAGGGCATGTTGCTTCTCACTGTCCAAATAGGAAAGCAGATGTTACCCCTAAGACAGTGAACCCAACACCTGTTAAGCCCTCGACAAGTGTGGCGAGCACGAGTAGTTCTCAGAGTACCGAGAAAACTGTGCAGGCCGCACCAAAACCTGTTGTGAAACAAACACCGGTTAAGGTTGGACCAAAAGAAGTGGTTAAGACAAATTCACCAAATTGTGTCATTAATCAATCTAGGTCAGCACCTCAACAAGTCTATAGGAGCACCACACCTAGCAGGTCACACACTCCAGTTAGGTCACATACTCCCGTTAGACATTATGTTCCGGTAAGAGCTCAGGGATCACAGTCTGAAATACAATATAATAAGACTTATTCTAGAGCACCACAACAAATGCCTACTCAAAGGCAAAGAGTGAATCTAAATCACTCGGTACCACAACAGAATTCAGTTCAAAGGCCCAAATCACCTGAAAGGCGAGATGGGTACTTGAAAGAGTTCACGTATGTGGACGAGAATGGTATTACCAAGTCAGTCATGGCTTGGGTTCCCCGTGATAACTAACCTATTTTCTTTCATGTGCAGGAGATAACTACCGGTCCAAACAACAAGTGGTTCGTCGACAGTGGTTGCTCCAGGCACATGACGGGGGAAAGGAGTCTTCTCACAGACTTCAAGGGGGGTAATAGGGGATTTGTATCATTCGCGGGTAACAAGGGTGGAAATATCACTGGAACTGGAGAAGTCACTAATGGGACGGTTACATTGGATCAAGTTTATCACGTTGATAAACGGGTTCATAATCTCATTAGTGTATCTCAAATCTGTGATAAGAAGAACCCAGTGTTATTTACCGACACTGAGGCGTTAGTGCTAAAGCCTGGATTCAAGATACCTGAAGATTGGATATTGATGCGGGCTCCAAGGAAGAATGACTTGTACATGCTCGATTTGAACAAGCCAGATAATTCGATGGGTCCGATCTGCTTACTATCAAAAGCTTCGGAGACGGAATCGGTTTTATGGCACAGACGCATGGCTCACTTGCACCTAAGGAAAATGAACTACATAACGAAGAATGGTTTGGTGCAAGGTGTGCCTCTGAAGAGCTTTCAGTTTGAAGACAAGTGTCTACCGTGCATGAATGGCAAGCAACATAAAAAGACACACAAGTCCAAGAAGCTGAACTCCATAACCTCGACATTCGATTTGTTGCATATGGACCTTTTCGGCCCTATCAACAAAAGGAGTATAGGAGGTAGTTGGTTTTGCTTAGTTATCACTGACGATTACTCACGGTTTTCATGGTTTTTCTTTTTAGGTACGAAGGACGAGACGGCTACAAAGCTCATCGGGTTCTTAGACCAAGTGGAGAATTCCTACGGAACAAGGGTTAAACATATTCGTAGTGATAATGGGACTGAATTTAAAAACTCTGTAATTGGTGTATATTGCCTATCAAAGGGCATCGTGCATCAATTCAGTGCACCATATGAACCACAACAGAATGGGGTGGCCGAACGTAAAAACAGAACATTGATTGAGGCTGCAAGGACTATGCTTTCGGATTCAAAGCTTCCTACCATGTTTTAGGGGGAGGCAGTGAATACCGCGTGCCATATTTTAAACCGAGTCCTTACAGTCAAATCAATGAACAAAACATGCTATGAAATTTTGAATAAACGGCCACCTAACTTAACTGGATTCGAACCGTTTGGAGTACCATGCACACTTTTAAGAACAAAACATCAACCGAAGTTTGGTGAAAAGGCTGACGAAGGATACTTCCTAGGTTATGTGCCAAACTCGCCAAACAAACGGGTGTTTAACAAAACAACTGGTACTGTGGAGATTGTGTATAATATTGAAGTCTCAAGTTATACACATGAACCCCAAACTGGTCCGGAATGGATATTTGACTATGATAAGTTATTTGAGTCATTTAACATTCCTCTGGATGATAATGCAGGTACAATCGAGAAGGACTTGGCGACGTTGCATCTGAACGACGATGGCCAAATCTTTCCAAGGACCACGTTCGAATCTACGTCCGAGCCTACTGCGACTGTAGATGGATCTCCAGAAGTTGCTGATCAAGAAGCACCTATCACTGAGAATCAGACTCAAGCATCAAGTTCTAACTCTGAGGAAAACGTCCGTGAGGAGGAAAATGTAGAAGCTGAGCCTGTTACCCCTTTAGGTGAAATAGGATCCAACTTAGGAGATAATCTAAGGGTTGATGAAATAGAGACCTCTAGGATTAACAAGAACCATCCAATAGATAGCATCATAGGAAATCCTAACGAGGGTGTGAGGACTCGGAGTAGTGTAAATAACAACACTGTGTTGTTGTCGATGACAAACGACTCTGAGGCATATCACACATGTCTATATTCATGTTTCATATCGCAAGTAGAGCCCAAAAATGTGCAAATGGCACTTAAGGATAACTCCTGGGTTGAAGCGATGCAGGAAGAACTTTCACAATTTAGGAAACTAGAAGTGTGGGAGTTAGTTCCGTTACCTCGAGGGGAGATTGCTATAGGAACCAAATGGGTTTTTAAGTGCAAGAGAGACGATCGGGGTATAGTCACGCGCAACAAGGCGAGATTAGTTGTAAAGGGTTTCAACCAAGAGGAGGGAATCGATTACAACGAAGTTTTTGCACCTGTAGCAAGGTTAGAAGCAATTAGGTTGTTTTTAGCGTTTGCCTCCTTCAAAGGCTTTAAAGTATATCAACTGGATGTTAAGAGTGCTTTCCTGTACGGGAAAGTGAAGGAGTTAGTGTATGTAGAACAACCGCCCGGATTTACAGATCCTAAATATCCTGAGAGAGTATATCGCTTAGATAAGGCTCTTTACGGATTACATCAGGCACCTAGGGCATGGTATGAGACTCTATCCAACCATCTTTTAGAAAATGGCTTTGAGAGGGGTAGGATAGATAGTACTCTATTTGTTAAGAGAAAGGGAGATCACTTTATCTTGGTACAAGTGTACGTAGATGATATCATTTTTGGATCATCAGACGAACAGATGTGCAAAGATTTCGAGAAGGTTATGAAGTCTAAGTTCGAGATGAGTGCTATGGGAGAGTTGAATTTCTTTTTAGGGTTACAAGTTGACCAAAAGAAGGAAGGAATGTTTATCCATCAAACTAAGTATGTCTATGACATATTAGAACGGTTTGGGATGGAGGGAACTAAGTTGACTGCCCATTTCAGCACGCCGATTCAAGTGAATCACAATCTCGGGCGGGTACTGAAAGTGATTCCGATGTGGATCCGACTTTATATCGGGCCATGATTGGGTCACTTATGTATTTAACTGCTTCAAGACCTGACATAATGTTTGCTGTGTGTATTTGTGCTAGGTTTCAAGCGAATCCGAAGGAGATGCATATGAAAGCTGTGAAGCGGATTCTACGATACCTCAAGTCGAAACCGAAGCTGGGACTTTGGTATCACGCGGAGGGAGATCTAGAGGTGGAGGCGTTCACAGATTCGGACTACGGAGGATGCAGCTTGACGCGCAAATCAACGACTGGAGGTTGTCAGTTCCTAGGAGGGAGATTGGTGTCCTGGCAATGCAAGAAACAAACATCGGTAGCCGTGTCAACGTGCGAGGCCGAGTATGTAGCTGCTGGTAGTTGCTGTTCACAGGTTCTGTGGATACAACAACAATTGCGGGATTACGGTTTGGCTTACACTCAAACTCCTATTAGGATAGACAATCAATCTACAATTGCTATAACTAATAATCCAGTTAAACACAGTAAAACAAAGCACATAGACATAAGGCATCATTTTATTCGTGATTGTGCTGAAAAGAACTTAATCAAACTGGTAAAGGTGGCAACAGAAGATAATAATGCTGATTTATTTACCAAAGCGTTTGATAAGTCACGGTTTGAGTATTTGATTCAACTAAATGGAATGCGCAACCCAGAGTAATTTGACCTTAGTAGTAGTAAGTTTATTTTCTTTTAGAGTCGTAGTATTTCTTTCTTTACAGTAGTCTGCTAATTTAGGAAAGTTTCTATTTTTAGTAAGTTTCTAATTTTAGTAAGTTTCTATTTTTAGTAAGTCAGTAGGTTAGCTTATTTTACTGCTTTTTGCTATGAAAAACAAAAGAAAAAAGAGAGAAAATTACAAAAATACAAAAAAAGAGAATATCAGAAAATGAGTTAAGTCTTAGATACCTAGGTTCAAAGTGACGAAAATTAGCACCGTTGTTACAGACTCTAAGTATTTAGGCTTTCACACATAATGCAACTAAATCCTAAGTGTTATACTTTACTTAGTTTGATGTGTTGGTAGGCATAATACATATAGGGAATCTCAAGGCTAATAAAATATTCTAGAAATAGTCAAGCGTGTCACTAACTTAGATATATGACCAATCGGTCTTAATTTTTATGTACAAAGACATTACAAACATTGAGTCATAAGGAGTATGCAAACTTTCTGGATGTATTGAGCAACATCAAAATACATTTCTGAAAATGGAAAGAATAGAAAATATTCCTGTAAAACTGAGAGTCGAAAACATGCAAACTCTGTGTGTACCGTAAGTACGGACCTTGTTGTCTCTGTTTTAGATTCGGAGTTTAGCAGGGACATGTCGCTTTGGTACGTCAGTACAGGGACCTGGTCACCGCTATCTGCTTAACTTTAAAAATAAACCTTAAGTCGAACTAAGACACTTTGTTGTATGAGAATACAGACCTGTGTCCGATGTTTGTCTTTTAAAGAAAGTTTGCAAATACCAACAAGTTAGAATTTTTGTCTGTGTGCCTTGATCATTAAAGTATGTCTATGTCTGAGTCACGTAAGATAATTTCCTGATAAATAAAAAGGCCAAGGGATATTCCGAAATGTAGAATGTTTAAAAGGGACAAAATACCAACAATCGGCTAAATAGGTATGTCACGACAAACAATCAAAGGAATTCAAAAATTCCTAAGTGTGAAAGTTTAAGTACTGAAAGTTAGTATCGGACATCGCTATCTGATTGAACCTTTCTTAGACTATACTCATCAAAAATATGTTGTTAAGTAATTAGCTTAGATTGTAAATTTTTTCTTAAGTCTAGATTAAATTTTTGGTCAAAATTTTATTTTACTTTATTTTATTTTATTTTATTTTTACCTTAGTTTATTTTATTTTATTTTAGTTTAGTTTAATTTTTACTTAGGTAAAAGGTCAAAAGTTACTGAGGGTGCATTCAAAGTTGGATAAAATAAACATTGCGTGAAATATTTGTGCTTAGGGTAAAAGAATTGGCATAGTTTATCTTGTTACACAATACCGTAGAAAAAGGTTGAAAAAGGTTGAAGTTATTTCAAAATTTTCGAAATTTTTTTCTAAGTGTTGGAGGTTTCGAATCTAAGACAGACTCGAATAAGGAGTACTTCGAATCTGTCAATAGATTCGAATCTATGCTTAGACTCGAAGGTAGGTGGTATAAATAGGTTAACAGTGAAGTCATTTATTTCTTACTGTTTTCGATTCTACTTCCTCGAATCTATTCAGGCGATTTCGAATCTATTTTCTCGAGTCTACCGTATCTCTACTAAACGACATTTTGTCGAGTTTCAAGCTAGTGTGTTCGATTCTACTACTGTATCTAGGTATAATCAACTTGATTGTACAAGTTTCAAGTAGTTTTATACACAATTTCAGGACAAATCGTCGATTTTTGAAGTTTTATGAGTCAAAATAGGGTTTTTGCTAAATTACCAAGTTTGGACTAATAAAAGATCAAATTAAAAGCATAAATCAATGATTAGGACCTAGTTGAACTAATGTATGTGATTTACCAAGTTCAAAATGGTTAAAATCTTGGGTTTTTGTTGAAACATTGGCCGACGGGAGTTCGAGTCTGTTCATGGACTTTCGAATCTGTTCATGGGTTTCTCGAATCTATCATTAGATTCGAGATGACCATGATATTCGAATCTGTCCATTAGACTCGAATACGGACTCTTCGAATCTGTCCATTACATTCGAATATGGACACTTCGAATCTGTTACTTTCGAATCTGTACTTTATTTAATTTGTTTAATTTAAATCTTATTAAACTTGTGGAAATTTAATTGTGTTAGATTTTGTATTTAATAAAGTACAAAATAAAACAAATTTGAATTTAAACAAGTTTATTGATTTTTAATGAGTCTAACAGTGTTATTTATTGTGCAGATATGGCTATTCGAGCGTTTGTTCCTAAGCATAATATGGTACTTAATCCAGCTCATAACATCCCTGAAGCGCAGGGATTTCGAGAAGTTTTAGATTTTCTAGCAGAGTCTAGGATCAGCTATGCATTATATCAAAATATTCCGATTGTGATTTCATATGTGCGTCAATTTTACGATCATTTACAGGTGGACTGTACTGTCACCCCGACAGTTTTAAGAACCAGAATTGCTGGTCAACCTCTGGTTTTCTCAGCAGATATTTTGCGTCAAGTACTGCAGTTGGGTTCACAAGAACAAGAAGACGGGCCTATAGACTTTCCATTAAGTATTAGGCAAGCAGCGTTTTTGCGAATGGGCTATAGTTTGGACGTTACAAAATCATCTTATATGAAAAGCGGGTTGATAGGGCAGTGGCGATTTTTGGTCCACGTGTTCATGGTTTGTTTTGCGCCTAAGAAGGCTGGGTTTGATTATATTGTATCCAAGATTCAATCTGGGGTGATTGCCATGGTGTACAATAAGAAGTTCAGCTTCTCACAGTTGTTTTTCTCGGAATTCATCCATCAAATTACTGCCCCTGAGAGAGAAAGATTCCTTCTGTATCCTAGGTTTGTAATGATGTTGATAAGGCACTTCTTGCCTGATTTGCCACAATCAGATGATGCATTGAGCGTGAATATTATGGATAAGCGCATCTACTCTGACTGCTCCTCACATCGAGGAAGGTTAGCGGTTCCGGTGGCGCGTCCACTATTTGGTGCAATTCTGGATAGGGAATTTCAAGCCCCGAGTAATGCCAACTGGGCAGGGGTAGTTGATGTCCAACAGCAGCAACAGCAACAGCAACCACAACGCCAACAACAGCCGCGTGCTAGGCCGCGTGATCCACGACGCCAACAGCAACAAACTGCTAGTCAATTTCAGGCATCCAGGCCTTCAACCAGTGAACAACCACAGGCACAAGAAGCAGGGACTTCAGGTGCAGTCCCCGAATCTGAGCAGATTGCTCAGACCTTGGAGGAAATATGGTCTTCTGGTCCTAATGCAAATGAAGATGTGGCAGCAGCTTTAGTAGGTGAGCTGCTTAGTCCGCCTGGAGATGAAGATGACATATTTCGTGATGTTGAGGAATATGAGCCAGAGCAGGCTGATACCGTTTTGTCATCATCTGCAACCGAATCAGAAGAGATGGAGGAGTTAGAGGTTGAAGCTCCTGAGTCAGTATCGACTGAACCACCTGTTCAAATTGGAACTTATGGTTCGCGATTGATTATAAATGAAGGTGGTTATAGGAGACGAGTGGACAGGGAATTGGAGGAGTCCGATTTTGAAGAAGAAGAAGTTTCTCATCTAGTGACACGGCAACGGGCCAAACGTCACAGGTTCATGTAAGGATCCTCTTCAGCTTCAACAGAGCAACCTGAAATTCCTCAACCTCAGGACCCTCAAACCACCATTCCACCATCACCACCTCATGATGAACCATACATCCCATCGCCGATCATTCCAACTCCAATTCAATCCATCCCATCAACATCATCCTCATACGCCGACAATCAAAGGTTTCAGCAGTTAAAGGCTCGAGTTGACTTCCAAAATATCCAGATCTTAGGCCTAACAAAGGCAATCGGTGAGATTCAAACTCATAATGCAAATCTTGACAAGGAGAATGCCGATCTAAAGAAGATTGTGGAAAAACTTCAGGAAGAGAACGTGGAGCTAAAAACCTTTGTTTGTGATCAATCTGCTGAGATAAGGTCGATGCGCTCCCTAATTGAGCAGTTAATGAAAAATTTACAGGCTCAGGGGGAGACATCGTGCCGAGATCAGGAAGTGCAGAGAAGAGATGATACTGAAGGCAATGATCCCGGTGCAAATAAAGAGTTTGAGTCTGTAGATTTTCCTGCAGCTCAAGTTACACAGGTTGAGGGGGAGCCTAGTCAAGGCAAAGGACAAAGGGGTGAAGCTAGTTCATCTAAACAGCCTTCAGACTTTGAGATCAGTGAGATGATTGAAGCACTCATGGATCTTGATGATGATGCACTGGATGGAGGCTTTGATTATGAAGATGAAGAGCTTGAAGAAGGAGAGTTTATTCCGGAGGAGATAGTAGATTGGCAACCTGAAGATGAAGTAGTAGCTGATGAGGATGATGAAGCTGACGAAATAGTTGTACAGCAGAATCCTATCACTGACACTTATATGATAGATGGAGATAGAATTGTTGATGCTGACATAGTGAATGCTGCTTTGAATCCTAAGTCATCGACTGAAGAACCAGCAAGAGAGCTAAGTAACGAAGATAAAAGGAAGCTATGGTTCAGAGCCGAAGAGAAGGAGTTAGCAATTAGGAGATCAATGAAAGTGCCTGGTACAGGGAAGCTATCTGAGCGAATCTTAAGTTGGTTCTTTGACAGAGATCTTCAACTTTTTATAATTAAAAGAAAAGACGGGCTTCAGTACATTAGGCGAACATTGAAAGCATTCAACACCCTTCCAAATTGAAATCACAGCGCTTGCATGGAAAGATCTGATAAATATTGGTGATGATCCTTATGCGAATGTGATTGAAAGAATAATAAGAAAGGAGGGGAGATCTAGGAAGTTTGACCGGTTGAGTCCAAGGGTCGGAAGAAGAGTCGAGGATAAGTCACGTATAGATCCTCTTACAGGCCGACCTTGGATGAGGATTCAGTACAAACCAGTGAAATGCCTGAGGAAGGTACCTCTGAAGAAAATGCCACAGAATGTTTTGCAAAATCTGAAGTGGTGGTATGCTGACACGGAAACTGGGGAAGCGGTTATGGAAGACTTAGAAGAAAAAGTTATTCTTAGAGTCTATGACCCGCTTCACCTGGTGAACCTATCTAAAGAAGACCTGCAGATTTTGTATAACTGTAAGATTTCCAGTGACGCACATATGGATGCTGAAGCTAGTAAGTATGAAAATGTGGTCAAGGTATGCGTTGAAAAAGGTCTGTATGCTGGTAGTGTTTTGAATCAATAAATAAACCAAGTTCTTAAAATCAAATGTGTGAATTATTAGAAGCTATCGTCAAGGGGGAGTCTGTTGGTACATCCCGTGTGACGATAGCAGTCTAAGTGGTCTTACATTGTGATTTAGCATGTGTTTGCTATATATATATTATATATGATTGGTGATTATCAGTGTTTGTATGTTTGAACTTGATGTAACGTATTACAAGAAGTTCAAACATAAAGCTCAAAGATAAAATCAGTCATAAGGTAATATCATAAGTTTCAAACACTTAGTTGTATATGTCAAAGGCTAGATTCGAATTACTTAAGGGAATACATTCGAATCTGAGATAGATTCGAATGAGACCTTAGATTCGAATGGGCTAGATTCGAAACTGTCAACATGGACAGATTCGAATGGGCCTTGGGCCAGATTCGAGGTTGGCCCACAACAGACTCGAATCAGGGTCTATAATTAGGGATAGACTCGAATAATTAGAAGACTTTTTGCAGAATTCGTGAGGAATTAAGCAAGAGGCGATCTCGAGTTTATCAGCTAGGTGAGTGCCGTTTCGGAGAGAATTAGTACGTAGGATCGTTCGTGTGTCGTTCGTTCAGCGTCTAATAGTCTCCGTGTTTCCGTTGGTTGAGAGTTGTCCGTCTAACCGTCAACGAGGATTCCGCACTCGTTCACGGATCCGCGTCTAGATAGATCTTGCAGTCGTAGACCTTACAGAATTTTGACCAAGGTCTGCATATAAGGGACAGGTTCTGGTTGATTTTCTGGCTGAAATGAACACTACGTCACCCACAGCAACAATAAGGAAGGATGCAACCGTTTGGAGCTTGTACACAAACGGGTCGTCTCGGGCAGAAGGCTCAGAAGCTAGTTTGATTCTGACAGACCCTGATGGAAAAGAGCACACATATGCTCTTCGTTTCAACTTCAATGCTTCTAATAACGAAGCTGAGTATGAAGTCTTGCTAGCTGGTCTATGTATCGCGGCTTCTCTAGAAGTGGCAGACCTGCAGGTATGCGTCGATTCCACTCATGTGGCCAAGCACATCGATGTACCAACTAGTAATTAATTGCAAACTTCTTGCAGGTATATGTCGACTCCCAGATGGTCGCAAATCAGATTAACGGGACGTTCGAAGCAAGGGATAAATCCATGATAGACTATTTAGCTGAGGCCAGGCGTCTCATGACAAGTTTTGCTAGCTGCAAAATAAGTCAGATACCGCGAGGTAAGAACAAGAAGGCCGATGTTTTAAGGAAACTGGCAACTTTAACTTTTGCTCATCTCACTAAAGAGGTCCTTGTAGAAGTTCTTGAAGAAAGGTCTATAGTAGCTAGACCAGTCATGAAGATTCAGGAAACGAATACCACCTGGATGACGCCCATTTATGAATACTTGTTAAGTGGCACGCTGCCTGGGGATGAAGGAGAAGCCAGAAGGATTCGCATCAAGGCGCCTCGTTTCACCATAAAGGATGGTATTATGTATCGCATGTCGTATTTAGGCCCGTGGCTTCAATATGTTGGACCTCAACAGGCCACTAATATCATTCAGGAAATGCACGAAGGCTCGTGTGGTATCCACTCAGGTGTAAGAGCGATAGTGGGAAAAATATTGCGAATGGGGTATTATTGGCCCCACATGAAGAAGGACGTGGATGAAGAAGTTAAAAAGTGTTCATCATGCCAGATACACGCCCCAATGGTCAAACAACTGCAACATGAACTCGTACCTGTCACCTCGTCATGGCCATTTGCTAAATGGGGAATCGATACAGTGGGACCATTTCCTGAAGCACCTGGAAGGGTCAAATTCCTCCTGGTGGCAGTCAACTATTTCTCCAAGTGGGTGGAAGCAAAGCCCTTAGCAACAATTTCTGGGAAGCATGTTCGTAATTTCGTCTGGGAACACATTGTATGTCATTTTGGTATTCCCAGAATAATGGTCAGTGATAACGGTAAGCA
This sequence comes from Centrapalus pauciflorus, assembly GCA_020465985.1. NCBI lineage: Eukaryota > Viridiplantae > Streptophyta > Magnoliopsida > Asterales > Asteraceae > Centrapalus > Centrapalus pauciflorus. The sequence goes on along the minus strand of JAANYP010006948.1, from coordinate 68,818 downwards.
ATTCGCCGAAGAGCCGTTTAAATCCTGGTGTGAGAAGCTGAGCATTGAACAACGTTTCACCTCGGTGGCACACCTACAAGCCAATGGTCAGGCGGGCGTGGCCAACAGAGAGGTACTCAGAGGCTTAAAGGCACGTCTAGGTGCATGCCGAACCGGATGGGTAGACGAGCTCCCAAATGTTTTATGGGGTTTGCGTACTACACCTAAGATCAGCACAGGCGAGACACCTTTCTGTTTGGTGTACGGATCCGAGGCCGTATTACCTGCAGAAATCAGTGTTCCATCACCTCGGGTAGTCACTTTTACCGAGCAAGATAACGAGGGGGAGAGGCGTCTGGACCTAGATTTGTTGATGGAGAGAAGGGAGCTAGCTCAAGTGAAACAAGCCGCTGTAAAAGCGAAGATGAAGAGGTACTATGATAGGAGGGTCAAGCATAAGGCACTACTGCCTGGGGACCTAGTCTTGCGCAGCAACGAGGCGAGTAAGTCAGCCCCCACAGGCAAACTAGCAGCTAGATGGGAAGGCCCTTACCGCGTAGCACAGACTCTGGGAGGCGGAGCATACCACCTAGAGCGATTACATGGAACGAAAATACCAAGGACTTGGCACATCACGAATTTGAAGAAATACTTCGTGTAGTCAAAAAAGGCTTCACGCCTAGTTCTGCTTTCTTTTTCCTTTAGACTATTTTCAACCAAGGCCCATGGCCATGTTTAAGACTTATTTCTGGAAAGCCAGATAGTATTGTAGTGATTATCTATGCCTCATTAATGATACAAGGCCCATCATTACGTATTTGTTCATGCTTTTGCAAAATGACAAATGGTTTCACGTCAAAGAAAAGGGGACGCCCTCAACATGACTAGAACCTTCTGCTTTGGTCTAATGACAAACAACTATACGCGTTTAATAACAATTAAACAGGCCTGAAACACGGCAATTTCAGTCGACTTTTTACAAAAGGGTTGAGTTATCGCCCTAACCACATAAAAAGGGTTGAGTTATCGCTCTAACAACACAGAAAGGGTTGAGTTATCGCCCTCACAGCACAAAAAAGGGTTGAGTTATCGCCCCAACAACACAAAATGAAGGGTTGAGTTATCACCCCAACAACACTAAAAGGGTTTGAATCATTGCTCTAACCAAATCAAAAGGCCGAGTTATCGCCTCTGTAATGCAAGCCAAATACACCAACGCTTTGGTAAAGATACATGCAAAGTATGGTTTAGTTTCTATAAGTCAAAACTATTATTTTGGCAAGATAGAGTCACAAAAGCTACTTTAAGCATACAACATTGTAAAAACAACCACTGCACTTTAAAGGGTGGAACGTGAATAAAAACAAACATTGTTCAAAGGGGGCATGTAGTGCCACCACCCTCCGCTCGGGTGTACAAAGTGATTAATTTGTTCAAAGAGGGGGTGCCACGCACCACCACCCGCATACCAGGTGTACAAAACCATCAATTGTTCATCACAATAGTTATCTGTTAAAACAAACCGTAGTGCAAAGCAGGTAAATGACTCAAATACGAGTGGATGCAGAGTTGGAGCCATGCCCAACATCAGGAATCGCAGGGGTCAGAGCTAGCATATTTTCAATGGAGCGAGTGGGGTGGGCTTGAAGGTCCTCGATATAAGGGAACACCATATTTTCAGCTGCAACAGCCAGTTCCTTGAGGCGAGCATGTGCCTGGGGATCATATCCAGGTAGCATCTCCACCCTTACTCCTTCAACTAAACTGGAGCGGACTTTCATGAGAGCCAAGTGCCGACCGTAATGGACGGCAGCTCGCTGGACAGAGCCCCAAGGTTGAAGGAATTGTCGACTATGCAGCAACTTGCTGAACACTTGAGGCGCAACCTCGGAAGCAAACATGGTTCTTTCCTCAGAGAGACGGCCAACGGCCTCAACTGCTTCCTCTTTCTCTCTCTTCAGAGCTTCTTCTTTAGCACCTAGTTGATTCACACGAAGGTCCAACGCCACAGATTTTTTCTTCTCTTCTTCTACCTCAGCCCGCAGCCTCTCAATTTCCAACTTCTGATCATCTACCTGCTGATTCAAGCATGACACCTGAGCCTTCATCTCCTCAACAATGGTAATACGTCCTTTCTCTCTCTCGTCAGCCTTGCGGAGTTCCTCTTGAGCTTTCATAAACCTATGCTCATCGATTGTAACTCTCGCTTTCACCTCTGGAAGGAAAGTGTTGAAGTTCACAACGGCAGAGCCAAGCGAGTCGAACACAAGAGCATTGCTAGCGTGTTGAGCCATTTCAACGTGAGAGGGTGGCATATCATGATACAAAAAAATCCCATAGGCTTGCGGGTGTCTCCAACAAATCACCTTTCTTTATCTCCCATTCAGGTACATACAACTCCTCGCAATTGTAGTCGCTCTTCTCGCGCCTGAATGAAGCTAAGGGAGTGGCCTCTCCGACTGAGGAGGGGGGAGGGGGTAGAGTATAGGGGGTTGCAAAGAGAGGAATCGCAGGGATAGGATCGATATTAACTTAAGGAAAATCAGACAAGGCCACTCCCTTACCTTTGGGAGAGGGTCGTTTTACAGAAATCTTGATCTTCTTTAACAACACTGCCTTGTCATCATCATCTGGACTAGAAACCTACATGGGGGAGTCAGTTCCAAGAGAAGTAGCAGCCGCCTTTCTTTTCAGGCGAGTTCGGGAGGAGGGACAGGAGTCAGGATCCACTAAAGCTTGTTCAGATGGGGCAGCAATGCTATCCCCTTTGCTAGAAGAGGACCAGGATGAAAAAAAAAGTCCTAAAGGGGTCAAGGAACCCTCTGAGGCTGCTTGACCCGGTCAAAGACTCTCAGCGTCTGAACGATTCACAGTAACATCTTCAAACCCATCCAAATCGTCAGAAGACAAATATTCCAGCACACTCATGACTGCAATGAAACAAGGAAAGTGTTAGGAATATAACGGCAAGTAAAAGGAGGACAGTCTGATGGTTTAAAAAGGAAACAGGGGTCCTACCAATACCCCTTTTCATAATTATAGGAAGAGTGGCAGAGTCCCCCCCAGTGAGGATTCATCCCCAACAGATCAAGCACGGGGTTGGGGTAGGTCCTCAATTTAAATGTTTGGCGAGCAAGGAAGGCCAGAAGGTCAACGTCCAGGTCCCTAGTTTCAGGAGGACAAGTTAACAAATGGGGACGCCCCCTGCTCTCCATACCAACACGTCCTTATCGCCTGGGGGAACGATTGTATTATCTATCCAGAAAAAGGACCCCCGCCATTCACGTAGCCCCTGAGGGGGGTCGACAAACACATCTGGGACAGGAGCCTTTCTCCTCTCAAAACTGAACCAGTCTTTCAGGCAGGTAACTTGAAAAAATATCGAAACAGGGGAATAGAAGGGATACCGCCTAGGGCTTTGCAAGCCGCCTCAAATACAGTGGTACGCAATACGGCCAAAGGGGATATCTGCCCTGGATGAGTTCCATAATGTTTCAACAAAGAAAGATAGAAGGGGGTGAAGGGAAGTCGAAGGTTTCCAACAGAAAACTGTTTGGTGTACAAAGCTACCTTGCCCTCAGGAGGACAAAGAGCTATTGCTCGACGGTTTGGGAGTAAAGGATGAAGATCAGCAGGAACGCCGTATTCGGCTAAGAAAATCTTGAATTCGGAGTTTGCAAGGGTACATGATACCTTATCTGCTGAAGGTGCGGTAGGCATAATGTCAAGAAGAAAATAAAAAGAAGAAAGAAGAGTACGGCTAATCTGGAAAAATAAGCTCGTCGGAAGAATGCTGAGTAAACCGCACAGTGAGGGTGGAAAAGTTCTAAAAGGAAGGTAAGGAAGGAAACATATTTTAAACTTTGAAAAGAGCTTGAAATTCGGTTTTAATGGAGGAGTGGGGAGATAGGCAGGAATATCATAGGACACGTGTTGTTTCCCTATTAATCCCGTCTGAAACTGACAGAAAGACGTGACAGTTAAGAGACGCGCCACGCGTGCGTGGAACCTCTTGTCATCATGATCTCCATTAAATAATGCTTACGCCGCCTCACAGAGCTGTCTCATCAAGCAATGAGCCTCTAGGGCGCATTGAATATTTTTGTAACTTAATCAAGCATACATCAGAAGATTGAAAGATCTACCATTACTAGAGACTACCCTCTGACCGTTACATCTTGGAAAATGCCACCCGCATAGCATCCAACCGCCTCGCCTTAAATATCCCAGACGCCAGAGACTTCAACCGCTTCGCCTCAGATGCTTTAGGCGCTTGGGGGTCTTACCACGTCACCTCAAGCGTTGTAGGCACTGGTTAGGTCTTTTATCCCATCAGTAAATTACCAAGCAAGCCGCTAACGACTCGCCTGGTAATTTCAGGGCTAAAGCGCAGTCTCTTAAAGTTTTAGCCAAAACTATACATTTTCACTAGAACTTGGGGGACTTGTTTATTGACCCATGGGCCTCATGAGCCCAATCCATCCCGTATCCGAAACTCAGGCCTGCCCTGGGATCCGAAGTCATTCGCTTGACCCGCGAAGGGCCCGTGGAGCGACAAACCTGCGAGCTGCAGGAGCTTGTCGGATAACAGGCGTCATGCAGAGAAGGGAGAAGAAAAGTAAGGCGTCATATTGGCTCTTCAGGGATAGCGGAGGTCACTCCTATGCACGCTCCTCTCCAGCCAATAAGAATCTCCCAGATGAGCGCCTCGTCTGGAAGAGAGAAGGTATAAATAGGGTTCCAACCATCCAGAAAAGGGTAATGACCATTCCTCACTTTACATAGATTTTCTCTCTACCTCTATTCTTAAGCATGGCGGCTGACTTTGGCATCGGAGTGTCCTCACAGGGGCTTCCCCTGTGTTGACACTAACGATAGCCTTCTCGTTTCCTTGTTGCAGGCCTCTTAACCTCCGTCATGAACCCTCTAGAAGCGTGACCGAGCTAATTACCACCTTAACCCATTATTATTGATTGTCAGACACACAAACACACACACACACACACACACACACACACACACACATATATATATATATATATATATATATATATATATATATATATATATATATATAGGGTTGGGTTCACATAAGAACCTCTCATTGCCGTGAGAACGTAAGAACCCTCCAAAATGCACAAATTTATACATCAAATGCACAAATTTAAAAATTAAATTTATAACTTAGAACCATTATTGGTTTTCAATATTAACAAATATCACGATCTAACATTAAAATTACCTTTAACATTTAAAATTATCAAAATTTACACTAAATGCACAAATTTGAACATTAAATGCACAAATTTTGTCGAACGCACAAATTCGTACATAAAGTGAACAAATTTATCATGACATGCGTAAATTTTTATATCATATGCATAAATTTATCAAATGTATAAATTTTAACATTAAATGCACAAATTTTAGAGAGATTCTCACGTTCTCACGGTAATGAGGGTTCTTACCGGAACCCAACCCTATATATATATATACATATATATATATATATATATATAGTCAGGTTCAAAAAAGTACCTCTCGAAATCAGGTGCACCCGAGGATACCAACCTTTAAAAAAATTTAATTTTTTTCTCATAAACATGTTTAATTTAATGTTATACGCATGATATATGAATTTCACATACATTCACACTTTCTGTGTTCTTAAAAGGGATAATTGCGTAAAAAACCTTAAAGTTGGACCATTTTTGTGATTAAAACCCTAACCATTTTTTGTTGCACAAAAACCTCTAACCGGTAAAATCTTTTGAAATTAGGACTTGACCGGTTATAATAGGTTGCTATGCTTACATGGCACACACGTGGCGTCCACATGGCAAACCCGACTTACGTGGCGCCTACGTGGCACTACATGTATAATTCTTAAACTGAATTTTTGCATAAAAACCCCGAAATTGGTGGCTTTTTCGATTAAAACCCTTAACTGTATTTTTCTCACCTCTAACCAATAATAATAATTACATTTTCTCTTTTTCTCTACATCCGGCAACTCCGATTACTCTATCTCTTCTTTATGTTCAGTGTTGTTTATTTTATGTATGTATATTCGATTAACTTTTGTCGTTTAATCTTAAGTTTTAACTTTAATTGTGCCGATGGAATCGATTTCATTTTGTGTTCACGTGTTGCATTTTTAGGTTCAACTTTATGTTCAATTTCATTTATTTATACTCCATTTTAGCATATGAATCAGTCAGAGCAGTGAGGTTCGCTAGCCTAGAGGATGGAGATTTCATTGGGAAACGAATTCTTTGTTTGATAAATAAAAGTTTAATAAATATCCATATGATCAAAATGCAATCAGTGAAGACTCAATTTTAATTATCTTTGTTGGTTGGAGATTTTTTTATCAAATTAAATATGATATGGGGTTTTAATTGAAAAAACTAATCAAGTTGGAGGTTTTTTACGCAAAAATCTATTTAAAAGTTTTACATGTCATAAAGTTGCAACCGGCTAAACCGGTTGCAAGTTAGATGTTTTTGAAAAACAGCCCAAATTTACAAAGTTTTAACCAGTTCGAGGTTTTTTGTGCAATGAAAAATGGTTGGGGGTTTTAATCGCAAAAATGGTACAACTTAGAGGTTTTTTGCGCAATTTCCCCTTCTTAAAAATTATATGAATGCTCAATGCATATTTATGTGAATGGTCATCCATGTGAATGATCATTTCACACCAAGTGAATGGTGTGAATGACTATTCACATGATTTTTTTTACCATTTACAAGATTTATGATATTGCTACTTTTGAAAAAAAAAAGTCTTATAATATTGTCTTATACATGTTTATTCAAAAAAAATATATGTGAATGATCATTCACATTAGGGTACGCTGGAATCTCATAGGTACGCTGATGAACCTGATTCTATATGTGTGTGTGTGTATATATATATATGTACATATATATATATATATATATATATATATATATATATATATATATATAATAAATTATAATTAAATCATTTAGAAAATACAAACACAAAGTTCTTAATATGTTTATTATTAAATCTCTAATATACCCACTTCTAATAAAATAAATTTAAGCTAAACAAATTAAACCTCTCATCAGGTAAAGTGAAGTACTAAATGAGGTCACGAGTCCGACTCCAATCAAAGACAAGTTTGCCGTTATAAAAAAGTGAAGTGAAGTGTTGAGTTTTGTCTCCGTTGGCTCCAATTTTGCTTCACATGATGAGCAACCTTCACCGTAGACGGCGAGGAAGATGACCATTACTCTTTTGACACCACCGTCAACATCATCATGATGGAGGAATGTCGATGTTGAACCGTGAACTTGAGTTGTTCGTAAGAAGGTGACGGAATAGGAGTTCCGCTACAATACTTGAGTTTCTTCATGAAGCGGAGATTATATCCGAAAATGAAAAAAAATACAGACAATGAGAAATGGAGGAGATAGTTAGACAATATCGTGAAGAATGGGACCGGGGGCATGTTATTCTGTGAAAAAATATTTCTAGCAATTCATTCAACATTAAACAATTCATATGAACAATTATCAATCCAACACATTATATTGAATGATTAAAGAGAGAAATATTACATTGATGTTCTTGGTGACTTGCACAACACTTTTTCTCTCTATCAATCAGATCCGTATGTGTGTATGTGTATTTGTGTAATCTGAGATTTATATTTCAACAGTGCACATATCATTCCTATTTATACTTAATACACAAGTATTAAGTATTTACTCAAACAACCCCTAAACTCTTTATTATTTACAATTATATACAATATAATTGTTTCATCTCTATTGTTTATTTCCAACATTCTCCCCCTTAGAGATGAACACAATTATTAAAAATAATATTCATTTCAGCTCTACAAATATTTTCCCTAACAATCTCCCCCTTAGAGATGAAATCAATTTTCTAATAAAAGTACATTTCAGGGACTTTTTCGTGAATCTTCTTCTTTTCTTTGATCTCTGAATCTTCTTCTTTTCTTTTATTTGTCTCTCTCAGATCTTCACATCTCTTATTCTCTGATCTTCTCTTTTCTTGTATTTTCTTGTAAGTACACTCCCCCTTGAATCATGAATAGCTAATTCTCTCCCTTGATCAATTCTTTTGATATGATGTAGCAATTGTCTTCAGTTGACTTCAATCTACTCAACTGTTGTCTCTGAACTTTAGCTTTTCTCCCCCTCATGATGATCATAAGAATTATGAAAATCATGCAAAATCTTCAGAGACATTAATTCATTGACGTTTACAGTAGTAGAAATACAACAACAATTACAATTTCAAAATATTACAAATTGACTTTCTCCCCCTCAAACTGATATCTCTCCCCCTATACAAAACAAATTTATCTCACTCCCCCTCGAATCGATGGGAAAATGAAATATATTCATTATGTGAGATAACAAGTCCAGGTCCACATAGGATTCCTGTTTGCACAATAGACAATATCTATGTGACCTACTTTCAGCGCTGGCGTGATATTAACACTGGTAGGATTTCCAAATAGTCATCGTGAAATTCTTTATCGTGAAAGAATCACTCGTATTTGTTCCGGCTTAGTCACTTTGGACTAGCAGTTTATAGTCACGCAGACTGATAGACTCGATGTGTCCTAAAAGTGTATATAATCAGCTCTAGACACAATGTGCATCAAATGAAGTGGGAGACCGGAGCAAATGTCTTCCTTGTTTCAATATCAATAATATCCGAATGACATATCGATAGAAATGTGCTATATCTCCGTGATTATTGAAACAGAAATCTTTTGAGAGATAACTGAGTAGTTGGTGGGGTTAAGTGCATGCGTCACTGGGTCCATGACGTCTTTTTCAATATCAAGTCGCATAGGGCTTGATAGATTATGTGGATTACCCACCCGACACAGTTTAGATAGGATTTACTTTTCTTTTAATCCTTTCTCAACTCTCAGCACTCAGCATTTTTCAATTAAGCTCCCTTCGGCTCTTTTGAGAAATGAATTCAGTCAGCTTTATAGCAAAAGCATGATCTGATGCACCACCATCTCCTTTCAATATCAATATCCCTCTCATTTACATTTTATCTCTGCTCGACCCTGTCAGTATCCCGTGATAACTGACACTTCTCAACTAATAAACCTAAAGAACCCTCACCCACACAAACTATAGATGGTTTGCTCCTTGGGTAGGTCTTCCGGTTCTTGTTAGACCATAGAAGCGAAATTTATGCCTATCACTCAGATTGGTGCATAATCGAAGTCAGCAGAAAGATTTTCAGCTTTGAAAGGTCATGAGATATGATGAAATCCAACTTATATGATATTGGAGATGATATTCAGATAATTTTGGGAATGATACTTTGGGAGATAGCAGAATGAAATGTACAATCTAATATAAGGTATGAAATGAATCAGACTTGTATAGAAATAATTAGCTCATGGAGAATATGGGAGAATTCTTTGATCGGGAGAATATTAAAGAGAATCTCAGAAGTAATGAGACTTTGAACATCAAAGAGATTAAATCAATTAATTTCAATGAGAGATTCAGAGAATCAGAAAATTATGAAGATATTTTGCTTTTCAGCTCAAAAACTCTTTTTCTGTGTGTATCAAATTTTTTTCGTGAAAAATCACACACAGTTTTGAAAATTGTCATCATCAAAGTGCGTCTGGAACTCCCCCTGGAAATAAGCACAAAAAGTTAGTCAACTCATAGAAATTGATCAGGAGCAAAAAACTTGTAAAAATAAAACTCCCTCTTTATCAATATAGCTTCAGAGTTGAATGCAGGACAGGAATTCCAGAAAGATCTGTCTTTCAGACTCGGGTTCTAATCTGAAGTGACTAGAAACCATTTGTCGCGGATGCTCGGGTTTCAGTCTGAAGTAACTGAAAACCATTAGCTTGGGTTCTGTACTAAAAAGTACAAAATCCAATTTCAGTTAAGATCGGGTTCTAATCTGAAGTGATTAGAAGCCTCTTGAGATGAAGTCTGGTATCTAGTCTGATATGACTAAAAACCATCTTGATTTGAAACACGGGTCTTGATCTGATGTAATCAAGAGCCTTTTGAAATGAAGAACGGGTCCTTATCTAAAATGATAAGAAACCTTTAACCTGCAAAATTTAAGATGTCTTTGGTATCCAAACAGATTTGGATCCAGACTTGTTAGCGCTCTTGGGTACCCATTTCAAAATGGGTTTTGGTACCCAGTTGTACTTGGGTTTAGGTACCCACTTGTACTTGGATTTAGGTACCCATTGCAAATTATAACTATCAGCTTCTTTCTCAAAAGCAGAAAACAAATTTCTTTGAGTATTTGGAAATTGAATATCTGAATTTCTAAAGAAACTTGACTTTGAATGTTCAGACTTTTTCAAACTCTTCTTTATGAACAACTGTCCGGTTCTTGCCTGTTATCGATAATACTTGGTATTTTTCTGTGAAAATATTTTATGATTAGAATGACTAGTATTTTCAGAAACTTTAGGAAAATTTGACTTCGAAGATTCACCAGTGTAAGTCTTGACCGGAAGTTGTTCAATAATTTTGTCTTTGCCTTTATGTATCTTGAGAAGATACTTAAGTTTCAGATCTGAAGATGAATCAAACTTAGCAGAGTTAGTTAGATTCACTTCACTTACAGAAGATAAACCAGAGTGATCAACATTGGATTTTAAACATACTGAAGAAGGGGTCTTAACCTTTGACTCAGTTGATAAAGTAAACACATGTAATTGTTTTGTAAGATGAAGTATCTGATCTTCCAAACTTTTGATAATGACTAAATTTGAATTTCTGTCATGATCAAATGATTGGTAATCAGATTTAAAAGATTGTTCTTTGATTAAGAACATTTGTCTTTCATCTTCAAACAATTCAGATTTTGATTTAAAATCTTGTTCTTTGAGTAAGAACTCATGTCTTTCCTTCTCAATCAAATCTTTAGTTAAAGACAACACTTGTTGAAGAGCAAAAAATTCTTCATTTTTGTTTAAAATACAATTCTGACCAGTTTGTTTTGTCTTAGTAAGTGTATCTTCAAGATCCTTAACTTTCTTGTAAAGATCAGATCTTTCAGGCAAAAGATATTTCAGTTGAGTTGCATTCTGAAAATTTTCTTGTTTCAGCTCATCAAGTTCTTTAAATAATTCAGATATTTTCAATTGATGAGCACAACTCTCAGAGTTTTTTTTTCTTTTAAGCTCTGAATTTCTTCATTCAGTATTTGTACGTCACGTAACGCCAAATGTTTATCAGTATTTAACTGAATGAGAATGTCGTAATTGTTCTTACGAATCTTTTCAGATTCAGTAAGTTTTGCAATTACCTCAGACTTTGAAAATTTTTCATATTCCATTATGAATTGCAGAAAAATTGAATCTTCCAAGATCTTTTATGGAGAAACTGAGTGAATTCTGATAACACTTTGAAAAACTATTTCAGTTAATGATAACTAGTGAAAAATCAGCTCTGAAATGACTTTTTGACGTTGAAATTTCAGATTTTCTGCATAAAATTGTCCGTAACTTTTTTCTGGAGTGGAATTGGGTCTCGAAAATTTACCAAACCGGCTATGCCAGTTCTAGAAATGTAGATCTCTTTTCAAGCTTCGATTTGACGTATGGTAGGCCTTCTAACGATGTTCCAGTCAAAAGTTATGGTCAATTTAAGCAGCAAAGGTCAAATAGTCAAGAGTATGATGAAACTCAAATGAATAAGGACTCAACTCGAATATGTAATGATCAAACTCGAATGATGAAGTATCAAATTCGAATAAAGAATCACCAAACTCGAATGAAGAAGTATAAAACTCGAATGATTGAGTGTGAAACTCGAATGAGAAAGGATTCAAATCGAATAACCCTTGAACTTTCTCGAATGAAATAGAAATCAATTCGAATTACAAAGAAGTTAAACTCGATCAAAGCTTCATGAAACTCGGTCAATGAAGTATGAAACTCGAATAACAATGGATGAAACTCGGTCAAAGAAGTATGAAACTCGAATAACAATGGATGAAACTCGGTCAAAGCATTGATAAAACTCGGTCAAAGCTTCATAAAACTCGAATAAAGCTATCATAAAACTCGAATAAAGCTTTAATAAAACTCGAATAAAGCTTTCATAAAACTCGAATAAAGCTTTAATAAAACTCGAATAAAGCTTTCATAAAACTCGAATAAAGCCTTAAAGCTTTATAAAACTCGAATGCCTTCTTTATAAAACTCGAATGACACTATGAATTTAGTTATGCCCGAGTTTTATCATTTTTCAACAAAAACAAGATCAGATTCAAACTTTTTCAATAAAAATCCATGAATTGACCTCAAATTGATTTCGAAGGTTCGTTTTAATAGCAGAAACAACTTTTGTGAAATCACTTTGGCTAATTCTTGATTAAAAACCAAAAATCGACCAAAAACCTCAAGAACACACACTTTTTAAAAAAATCTGAAATTTCTCAATTAAATTCTGTGTGTTTTGAGATAATATTTGATGTTTATATCATCAGATTCGCCTTTAAATTTCACACCTTCGATCCAAAATTCAGATCATTTCATCCACAAAATCAAAATCCTCAATTGATTTTCGGATTTTCAAAAAAAAATTAATATAACAGTGTTCTTAAAAAAATTTATTTCAGATTCAAAATTCACTCATATTCAGCCATATTAGGCTCTGATACCAATTGTGAAAAAATATTTCTAGCAATTCATTCAACATTAAACAATTCATATGAACAATTATCAATCCAACACATTATATTGAATGATTAAATAGAGAAATATTACATTGATGTTCTTGGTGACTTGCACAACACTTTTTCTCTCTATCAATCAGATCTGTATGTGTGTATGTGTATTTGTGTAATCTGAGATTTATATTTCAACAGTGCACATATCATTCCTATTTATACTTAATACACAAGTATTAAGTATTTACACAAACAACCCCTAAACTCTTTATTATTTACAATTATATACAATATAATTGTTTCATCTCTATTGTTTATTTCCAACATTCTCCCCCTTAGAGATGAACACAATTATTAAAAATAATATTCATTTCAGCTCTACAAATATTTTCCCTAACATATTCTGATCAATCTTTTATCAAGGCGGTGGTAGAGGCATTGTCTCAAACCTAGGGATGACAAATAAACTGAAACCGATATAAATGTGACGGATTTCCCCCGAACCTGATTATTTTAAACGGGGATGAGATTTATGCTATCCGCCCCGATAAGCCGATTAAAATCCGATTAAATACCAGATTACTTTTTACATAATAATAAATATTTATTTATATTTTACATTGTATATGTATCTTATTTTTCTACACATATGTATAATTGTTAGTTAAATGTATAATTATTTTGTTTATGATTTTTATTTATTTTTGTACACGCTTATAGTTTGGATCACTTATTAAACATTTGTTATAAACGGGTTTCACGAATCCCCACGGTTTTCCTAGATTATCCAACGGGAAACCCGTTAAGGCTCCATAGATATATTAAACGGGGAAGGGATGACCAGTCCCCACTCCGAACCCATTCCGTTGCCATCCCTGCTCAGACCCACCCAATTGGTTCCTTTAGTGATTATTTTGCAGGTCTTGATTTAGAGTTGCTTGAGATTTATCCAAACAGAAATGGTATCCCACCGGCACAAAAAAAAAAGAGGCGGTTGAGGTGATAATCATGGAACCATCCGTTCAATGTTTCGTTTTTTATGAATGATTTTGATGGGGTAAGTCTAAATGGACCCCCAATCATCTCATTGGACCCCTTTTTACATTTTTAAACCTAATAATTACACAATGATTTTATAGATCCTTTTTTTCTTTTCTAAACCTAATAATTACACAATGATTTTATGGACCCCTTTTTCCTTTTTTAAACCTAATTATTACACAATAATTATATAAAATGTTATTTATTTGTTTTATATAATTATTAGGTATTATTACACAATAATACAATGAACCTAATAATTTGCATCATCAATAACAAGTCATTACATTAATATTTTTTAATAAAGTCATTCAACAAAGACGAGACAAAATTTAATTAATAAACGACAAACATTTTTTCATTCCATCAAACTCACAAACATTGTTTCATTCCAATGGTACAATATTAAGATCAATGTTTCTGTGAACTTCTTTATAAGCGAGTAACTGATCTTTATACATTTCTTCCCACTCACTTAATTTTTTCCTATTTCTTTTTGAAAACCCAGAAACTTCCGGCATCGGATGCCACTCCTCTAAATCAACCTTCACAAAATGGTTGTCATGTACAAATGCAATTGTGATTGATTGGTTAAGTTCGGGATGCAATGGTTTTGACCTAAGTGGAAAATATGTCCTGCAAAGTGAAGCTGATAAGAAATAAACAATGTAGTTATACTTATTCGCAATCAAAGGACCAGCGTGAGGCATCCACATCCAATGTTTATCTGGTGCAATACCGAAACCGAAGAAATTAAGAGACTTTTCCAGACGTTTGTAATCACAACTATAAATCACTTCACATTGTTTTTTGTTGTCATGTAGCTCTTGTAATAGCTCATTACGAATTGCAGCCCATTCGTCTTGTAGTCGACCCATAGCAACAGCTACCAATCGAAAGCCACAGTTCCACTTCCCACAACATCTTTGATCCCAATTACGCATGGTTGGAAAAATGACGGAATTTCATGAATTAATGGATGTATATGGCGCATTGGTACCTACATAAAGTTGAAATAAGAATTCAGTTTATCTTTCATCCAATCAACCAAATATATAATAAAATAATATCAAACATTGTACCTGGATTGATGGTTGATGATAGTAAAATTCTTCTTGTCGTGAAGCTTCGGGGTAAATATATCCACATTGTGTTGAAGGGTCCGCTTCCTAACATTTATCATGTAAGCTAAACTCATTTGATGAAAGATTATAAATAAATAACAGTTTATAAAAAGTAATTAATTGATACCTGCAGTGACTAGTAATTTAATAAGTTTTGCATAAAGGGATCTTGATCAAAAAGGTTGTTCACCGTTGATGGCGGTTCTTGAAATATATATTCATTAGGTTTAATATATGAACTATGTCGCCGACGTTCCCCGTTTAAGTCGATTGCTTTTGTACATAGCTCTGGGGTTCATTGTTTAGATCCATAGCTCATGACGTTCCCCGTTTAAGTCGATTGCTTTTGTACATAGCTCAATCAAGTTTCTTCCACGTACTTCAAAACACCTGAAATTTTAAAATAATTAAATATGGTATTTTACATTATTCACATATTAAATATAAAATTAATAAAATATTGATTAAATTACCAGGATATTTCAACAACAACGATTGAAGACGCGTGTAGTTCTCCATGTATGTTGGCCATGTTGGAGATTCAATAAGATGAACCCACGATGACATAAAAAAGTCTCAATCATGTTGAGACGTAATTGATAGCATGCACTTTTTTATAATATTCTTCTCAATGTGCCATTTACAAAGTAGTCGGGAAGCATTTGGAAATAATTCTTTGCTCGCATTCATTAATGTCAACTCCCTATCCCTGACTATAACACGTGGGTGCATACAATTTTGAAGTGTCAACTTTAAACAGTTTAACACCCACATGTAGTTCGCCTCTCTTTCCCTATCCATAAAGGCAAAAGCTACACAAAACGTCTTTTGGGTGGAAGTGACACCAACAATTTGAAGAAACGACGTCTTATATATCTTTGTTTTATAAGTGGCAACCATTATTAACACGTGTGAGAATGCACACCATATTTTCCATGATGTGGGATGAAGAAAGAATAAATTCTCCAACTCGTTGGAAGCACTAGTTGTAAACTCATAAACATAATTACTAGTTTGCAATGAAGAAAAAAGAATCTGTGTCATTATGTAAAAAATAGTTAAAGCATTGTAAGTAATAAAACTAATTTGAAAATAATAGTTAAAGTGTCATAAGAATTTTCACGTGCATTGGAGTCGTTCCTGCATGATTGGACTTTCAAATATTTCGTTGCACATTGTATATAGTTTTGAGTATGGAAACATTATCCTTATTTCGCTCTTTCATAGTTGATAGAATATTTATGGAGCCACGCTATTCTTTGTTAAATCCGTTACCAGAAGAGTTTCATCATCATTCAGTCGTCTTGCGTATGGATGTCCCTCGATATATTGTGCAGGTGGATGATTATGTTTATCACATTTCACTTTTAATGTCCAATGGTCATACTCTTTTAAATACTTCCCTTGTAATTCGAATTCGCAGTTAGTTTTCCTGCTTCCAGAAAGTTTGCTGGTATCATTACGTCTATACTCACGACCACGATCACAATTAAGTGTCACATGAATCAATAAGATACTTATTACTAATAAGAAAATGATTATACAAAATAAATAAAATAATTATTACTAATAAGTGTCACCTAAATCAATAAGATACTTATTACTAATAAGAAAATGATTATACAAAACAAATAAAATGATTATTACTAATAAGTGTCACATTGTACACGAACCCATTTTTGTCTGCCTTTGATCTTCTTGTGACAAAGACATATCCAAGAGAGTGTGCAACGTTTTGTGTCCACTCCATCAGATCTTCCCGAGATTCGAATACCCGATCAGTATAAAAGGTTGGTGTAGTACTAGACGAATCCATTTTTAAATGTACCATTGCATATATATAATTTTAGAACACTCCATTAAAAATAAAATTGATTTTGGAATTATTACAATTATAATAATGATGTAGAAGGTGGCAGCTGTCCAATCAATCTTTCATCTTTTGTTTTATTTATTTACACACATTCGTCCACTCATCATTATAGTTTTCTTTATTTTTTTTAAGAAAAATGAACTTTACAAAAACATAAATAAATAAATACAACTTTATTATATTTAATACAGGATAACATAAAAGATAAATACATTTAATTTTTTTAATATCTATAAACATAAATAAAATTTTTTCACAATTTGACATTATTTAAATGTTATATCATAGTTTATATATTATTTTTCTCAAAGAATATAATTAAATTATAATTCTGGAATTTAAAAATATATTAAAAATATAAATATAAATTTATAAATATTAAAATAAAAAATTTGGAAAGGGCATTAAAAATAAAATTAACCCTTCATTTCCCAACTAACCCTGTTAAACTAGTGTAATACCCGTGCGGTGCACAGGACAAATATTACACGTACAAAAAGTAATTTTAAATTATAAACACGTCAAATACAAGCATTCGAATATGATAATATGCATACCAATGTAAATAAAGGGCATAACCATTAAAATACAATATATAATTGTATAAAATGAATTTTTACCTTTGTATCTTCCTTCGTCACAGTTTTTATTTTTTGTTGCTTGGAATTTGTAATACGATTTTATATGAAATTATTTTGAAAAAGAAGTTTCCTTACCTTTGTATGTTTCTTTGTAATCATCATTTTTCTCGTCTTTAAAAAAATAATGTTATTAATCTTAAAGTGATGGTTGAAACTAATTACATGCAAATGTTACATTACCTTTATACGTGATCGTGGTTTTGCAAACCTTATTTTTCCTGCGTAAGAAAATAAATATTATCCGTCTGTTTTCTATGTTTGACTTTGAGCATACCACTATGCCAAAGCCCTCCTAACATAAGAAACTTGTTACACTATGTTACAAAATATATATAGCGAACAAAATACATGATTTACCTCTAATTTGCTTTCATATTCCTGTCTACCTTAAGCTGAAAAAATAAAAAAAGAAAATTGAAAATTAGAAATAACAATATTGGCTGAAACTATAGTTAAAGAACAAATAATATATATTATAAGTTAATCATATGGTTCAGCTTCACTGCTTTCTGCTTAGATGTCCTAGTACAACCATTAGATTGAAAAGTTGCAAGTGCGAAACAGATTTATAATTAAATCATTGACGTCAAAATGGAATATGGAGCAAATCCAAATTACAATTTGTAATTACCTCTCTCTTTGTCGATGATGAGTGCAATTGTTTGAGTAACACTGAAAATTACGTGAACAAAATTGATAGTTTAGATCGAACATATAAAAAATTATATGTATGATGACTATAAATACTTTAGAAAACAGAGGCTAGAAATTGCAATTGAGAAACCTTAAAAATCCCAATGCTAAAAACTGCAACAAAGAAATCAAACAAAAGTGATTATATTATACCTATTGAATTACATTCTGCATGAAGAAACAACTACGATTTCTCTACTAATAGTAGAAACCACATCTTTTCTGTTTTTGCCGCTTTAGATTTTTAATACTTGATTTGATTTCTGGATTAAATTAAAAATGAACCGAACTTGGACTTATGATATTTATATTGTGGGCGGTTACTTTTATTGGGATACAAAGTTTTTTTAAGAATCGTTGTGTTGTTTGACTTATTTACCCTCATGTATGTAGGTGGCTTTATGTTTAAGAGTTTCTGGAATGGGTAGTGTGTTAATTTACCACCACAACATGGGAAACCGATTTGCTAACCTCCCCATCGTGTGCTATATAATTTTTTGCCTAGAAAATTTTTTTCCTAATTGTCAAATGTAGTGGAGTAACTCCTCCACGTTATGTAACCACCCAACATGGGACCACTTGTAAATTTGTTTTGATGCATTGGACAGCAGTACACTATGCTTCTACAGAAGTAAAACAATTAACACGGCTCAGATTAAAAGATACGAAATTGGACGGCTGAGATTACCCAAGAAGTTTACATTATCTCTCATTCTTGGGTAATATATAGGGAGAATTATCTTAACACGACTCAAATATTTATGTACACTTGCATATAATTAAGTGTTTAATATGAAAAAACCAACACGTTTTCACGTTTTTTGCATTTTCGCCCCTATATGTTATTTTTTTCATAAAAATACTCGAGTTAATTTTTTAATTTGGTTTACAAAAATTTGGACATTAAAACCCGGTTATAATTAGTAAAGTGGGTTTTAAAAAACTGAAAAACCGGTAACTAAAGTCCAAATTTCACTAAAACAAAAAAAGAATTAACTTGAGGACTTTTATGGAAAAAAAACATGGAGAGACAGCACAAACAATATGAAAACATGTTGGTTTTTTTATAATAAACCCTATAAATATTTAAGAAAGTAGAGATTATGATATATGACTGTAACATAAAAATAAAAACTACTAAAGACCAAATACTTTTGGTTATGTATAAACAAATAATAGAATATATATATATATATATATATATATATACCCGTCAATGACCTTTTCTTTTTATTTAAATTTTTTATAACACACACTCGTATTAGCGTTATCTTTTATTTAACCTTTTATTTTATCA
This sequence comes from Centrapalus pauciflorus, assembly GCA_020465985.1. Lineage (NCBI taxonomy): Eukaryota > Viridiplantae > Streptophyta > Magnoliopsida > Asterales > Asteraceae > Centrapalus > Centrapalus pauciflorus. The sequence goes on along the minus strand of JAANYP010006948.1, from coordinate 49,477 downwards.
ATGTCAAATCCTCAAAATATGGTTATGAAATTGAATTAATTAATTATGATTCTGATCCAATTTAATAAGACATTGTTTATAATTTTAACATTGCAAAATCTAGAAAACCAATGATAAGAACCAACTAACAGTATCATTTGTCTTGGTTCTTGATATCAGCTTTCCAATTTCACTCTTTGATCCTAATTCAGTTGTGTTTCGTTAATTCTATTGTTTGAAAAGCATTTTTGTTCATTTATTGTTATATTTATTTTGTAATTAATATTTTAGAGGGTGTTAATTAACTCATTATATATATTTATGAAATATTATATATACATAATTATACATATATTATTAAAAAAAACAATTAAATATATGTATATACTATGCTTCCATGGCTTTCGCATAAACATGGTTTCTTGACAAAAGTTTTACAGACAAGTTATTAGACCAAGTGGAAACCCTAGCCCCCCTTTTCACCGCTTCTCTTCGGATGATGCACACACTCTTCACATCACAGCTCGTGAGGATCTCCCACACACTCCTCCTCTAGATTCAAGCTCTCTCATTCAGACTTACCCACCGGCGGCATCGCACAAGCGTCCCTACCCCGTTCGTCGACCGGAATCGAGTTTCAGGTATTATTTTGCTCTAGATTTGAGTTTGAGTTCTTCGGTTTCGTTCTTCATGGATGGTTTTAAAATGAACTTCGACGTAGTTCCATATTTGTGTTTGGGTTGATATTTCCTTTAGGGTTCCAAATCTATGAAGTCATTTGCTTGTGAAATCGATTTTTGCATTTCGATTTGGTTTTAAAATGCATTTTTATATTTGGTTTCAAATCGGTTGCTTAAATTAATTTATCGAGTTGTATATGTGTGTCTTATGTGTGAGTTTCTACGTTTGATATGATTTTTTGTTTAAAAAAGCATTTGTAGGTTCATATAACTAATTTGTTGAAATAGTTTATGAGTTCGATCTGGTTTTGAATTGTTTATAGTATCTGACTTACTGAATTGTTTGTACATATGTGTTTTGGATAGGGGTGAGAAGATTGAGCTCCTCATTGATAAAACATAGAATTTTAGCTTTGTCATTAAGTATAAATGAGTATTATTTAAATTTTGTAAAACATGCAATTTATTATCATAACGACCTGTTCAGTTCAAGCTTTAAATAGTAGAAATTATTTATATTTGTTAAATAAGGTTTGAAGTCAGAAATTATCATAACCTTTGACATGGAAAAGAATTTGACTTGTTTTGTGTGTGAAATATTTTTTTTAGATTCAAGATGTGATAAATTTGTAATGGAAAAGAATTTGACTTGTTTTGATAGATGAGATTGAATAAATAAGGCTCGACACGATGGTCATGGACTTGGTGTATAAAGAGGTAACATACCATGTTCTCATTCATTTTTGTTGCTGTTAAGAAAGAATTATATAGAAGTTAATATTACTATGTATTTTGTGTATTAATATCTGAGTAAGATATGTTTTAAACTCGTTTGCAAGTTTATGTATGTGATTTTGTGAAATCGTATGTGTTGGTGATGGAGATGATTTATTTATATTAACTTTTTCTGGAAACGATAACACTTTTGGTTTATTTACCAAATGACAGTAGTTTTACTTTTATTTATCAAAACATATTGGTTTCATCATTTTTCACTTAATTTTTTTTTTTCAAAAATGATATTCTTTTTTTACTCACTTCAAATTAAAAGGAAGAAAGACACTTTTCTTTAATTTTTTTTTTACTCAGTTAGTTTTTTATTAACTTCAATTTCATAGAAGTAGCCAACATAATGATAGTTTGACATAAATTAGGCAATATTACTAACTTCAAAAACAAAGAAAACATCAAGAAGTAACAATTTTCATAATAACATATGTTTTATAAATTTATCAGTCGATACGTTCAAAATCAGTTTCATAGACTTGATCCAATAAAAAATGAAAACTTTTTATGATATATTTGATCTTATGATGAAAATATATCAAAATTGTTTTATAATATACTGAAAATATATAATCCTTCATTGAAGCATGTTAAAAAAATGAAGTTACAGTATCATATAACAATAAGTATTGTATATAAAACTACAAGCATAATGTCACAAGTGATAAGTGCTTGTGACTTGCATCTTTATCTTGATTGACAAACCTGTAATTTTTCTAGTCTTTTGACCATTTAATTGACAGCTTATTATGCATCAACCAAAGCTAGTCTGCCAACTTTCATCCTCATAAGTTTTCCAACGAATGCATTAAATTGTCAAATAAAATCTTTCATATGGCTAGACAAATTAACATATAGTTTTGTTACCACATAAAAAATGCAAGAACAATAACCATAATTTACTTTCATTTGGCTAGACAAATTAATATATAGTAAAGTAAAGCCTTAAATTGAAGCATTAGAAAACCAGCAACCAAAAGCTTTATAAACTGATGTCCTCTTTAGTAATAAGTATATTAATTTAATACACAAATTCACCAAAATCACTTTAGCGTGCTTATATACTCCTTCTTTTGTGTTAGTCATGTGGGACTTTATATGTGAAATTGATCTGAGATTGAATGTTATTTATTTATTTGGTTATTTATCATAATAATCATTGAGTTTTGTATCTTAAAGATAGTATAATTAATGGAAAATATTGATCCTAGATTGTTTGTCTTTATTATTTTGGACTTTGATGAGAGGACATTTGAATTTGGATTGCCAGAACGGATTCTATATGTATAACGGATTCTATATGTATAACATGTTGTAATATTTTGATATGTTTAATGTATAATATACATTCTAGAATTAGAATGTATATCAATGTTCTAAAAAGCATAAGTATTTACATGTCACAAAAGATAAATTAAAAAATATATGAAAATTTCATTATACTTTTTCAGTTTTTACAAAAGAGTTGCATATAATAAAAGTATAAATATATCTATTTACTATTAATTTATACCAAAACTCTTTTAATTTGTTTTGTATTAAACTTTAAAAAAAAATTCTTTTTGAAACACAAACACTTAACACAAGAGGTATTTTTTAGTTTTTTTTTTAAAAATCTAAAGAGTCACAAAAATTTTATATGTGTTTACATAATATTTACATATATATTAAATTGTTGTAGTCGATAGTAATAACTATTTTTTTTTAATAAACACATAAATGTGGATGAAAAAAATAAGCAAAACACAACCATATATAACCAACTGTCTGACACTATTCTATAGAAAATTTATAATCAGTTCTTATTATTGAAAAAATGGCACTTTAGGAAATTTCTTAGAGAAGTTATCAGAAGAGACATCAACAAAACTTGAAAAATGTTATATCTACATATTTTGATACATTCATACCTTGTCTTGATGTAGTTCAATCTTTAGGCCTTCAGGCCTTGTAGCATCGACACCACCTTCATTTGTTGTTGTGCTCGTTTTCAATTTGCAAACGGGTTCATTCCCTACAACAATTGAAATTAAAGCTTTGAATTCACTAAAAGTTTGTGAAAGTAACCTTACCACAATCATGGTTAGTTATGTATACTAATAGAGCATAAATATTGCTGGTGTTATTATTCACAAAGTCAATTTAATTAAATATTGTGTTTGTAATTAAAATGCAATAAACATGAAATGGAAATCTGAATGAAACACCAACTAAATTATTGCAGTAAAAAGTTAGAAACATCAAGAGATCGCGTATCAAAACAGCTAGCCAAAACCGAATGAACAACATATATAACTAATCAAAACAGAAGCAATTGTACTTAAAAGCACATTGTTTTTTTTTTCTTGGACTAATATGCATGGATGTTGTGGAGACGAAGTGAAATAGAAGTCGAATTCTTTGTTAATGAGAATCGTGTCGTTTGAAAAGCTCATGGAGATACGCTCACATTTGCAGGTAGATTTAATTTTTTTCTACAGGAAAACGTAAAGTTTCTGCATTTAAATAAATTACTGAAATTTGTTGATATAGAAGTCGAACACTTGTTTTCTGTCATTATCCTTCTTTTTTGCTACTTTTTTGTTAAGTAGTTATTGATTTAGTCGATGTTATCCCATTTTTTCTGGAGTTGTTAGGTTTTTTTCTGTTTAAATCTACGAATACATATTGATTGTAGTTGTGCTAATGTGCCATACTAGTTGGTCAACATTATCACATTTGTTTCTACTTTTTAGTTTCACATTAGTTTATACTGATAATGTACATTATCAGAGTTACAGATATTTTCTACAGGTTTTGGTATCATCTAACAATATCATTTAACATTAGAAATCTTAATTCATGTTTTTTGTTTTAATATTACCCTTATTTTGAATTTTTTCAGTGTCATTTGAATTCAGTAGATGCATGTTTTATTAATTTAATAAAATTAAAATAAATGTATTATCAGGTTTATCTGCAATATAATAAATAAGATTATTTATTATGGGAATATATTTTCAGTTATGATATTATCCAGTGTTATTCTGCATATCAAAATGTTTTCTTAACCTTGTCCCTTTTTATTATTAAGAAAACTGAAATTATTCTCCAGTGTTATATTTTCTGTAAATTTTTTGTTAGGCAATGTGATTTTTTGTTGTACTTTATCCCAAGTTTTACTCACTTTTCTAGAAAAAAGTCTATTTTTCTGTTTGAATACTTTTTTTTTTTACTTTCTCTGATTGTTATCATATTCCAGTTTTATCTCTATTTTTTATGAATTTCTAGCTGTTGTAACACTTTATTCAAGCTTACATTATAACTGGTTTTATCCCTACATCACAACTAATTATTTTGATAATAAATAGGTATGTGTGTGTGTGTATATATATATATATATATATATATATATATATATATATATATATATATATATATATATATATAAGTACGTAACTTCAAGTTTGTATCTTGTATATATGTGCAGATTTTTACCGAGTTAATAGTCGAGAGCCACGATGATGATGTTTCTCCCCTTCCACATGCATGGACCAAAAAACACCACGTACATAATTCCATGCAAGATTTTGAATATACAAATATTTCCCAACCAAGAGGAAGGCCATGATCTATTTCACAGATTAAAGAAAGTTGCAACTTTAAAATTTCCCACCGGATAGTAGAAGTTAAAAATCAGCCATATAATTGGTTAGAATTCATAAATTTATGGGGGATCCCATTATTTTCTGAATTTTAACCAATTATATTGCGCCAAATCAGCAACCTTAATTTTCTGAATTTTAACCAATTATATTACGCCAAATCAGCCTTAATTTTCTGAATTTTAACTAATCCCAAATTAGCCTTAAAAGTCTGAATTATAGCCAACCATATCTTGCCAAATCAGCCTAAAAAATCGGAATTTCTACCAATTATACAACGGCACGTGAGCATTTTTCTCTCTGCTCCGTCGGCAATATATATATATATAATTTGACTAGGGTTCTCACATTCTCTTCTCCACTTTCTCTCTAAAGCCCCCCTCTCTCTCTCTTCAAACTCCGGCCGCCAACCCCTCATCGGCGTCGGCGCCCGGGCTCGCTTGCTGCGGACTTATCGCTCGCCCGGGACGGACTCGCTTGCTGCTGGTTTTTGTCGATCTGTTGATCGACTCGGTGCCTCGAGTCCAAGTCTCGGCACCTCTTTAGTCTCCCTACCGGTCGACAGGTTTTCTCTCTCTCTCTCTCTCTCTCTCTCTCTCTCTCTCTCTCTCGCCCTCTGTCACAGCCACCGCCTCTCTCTCGCTCTTAGTCACAGCCACCTCCACGAGTTGGAGACTACGCCGCCGCCTCCGCCTCCGCCTCGTCGACCGCCACCGCTTTATTTTTTCTGGGTAAGTCTAAAAAGAAAAGCAAAGAACAAGAAACCTAGCTAGAGTTTTCATAGGTGGGATATAGATACATCATGCATACATAGATATGGTAGATAGATATATGAGGTGCATCATCTCTCACTTATCTTGTGTGTGTGTAAAATCTAAAATATCTGGTCAAAACATAGATACTGCTTTGTATTTGATTTCTATAGAGTGGTGTTTGATTTTGATACCTCAACTTTACTGTCAGGTAGTCGCTGGAAGTTCTGTGGTCGTGGCCGAAAGTTCAGCCGGAGTGGCCGGAGTTTACTGAAAAAATTGCTATAATCTACCTGTAAAGAAATTACCTTGTATTAATATATGAACTTTTTTTTTACTGTTTATAATTTCCAAGGATATGTGCCTTTTTTATTTTAACTTTATTCAATACTTTATCTTGAAAAGAGACATTATCTAGAAAAAAGAAATTTTGACTCAATGACATTAAAAATTCTGCTTTGGAAATGCAAATTATGCAAAAATATTAATTACATTTGGCTTAGGGTTTGACTTTGGGTGTCCATCTAGTAGATACATGGTGTCCATTAAAACAGGTCCCTTTTGATGTTGGAATCGAAATTAGCTTTGTAAACCTACTTTTCATAGCAAATGTAACTTGTCATGCAAGATCTTCATAGCTTGCCATGTGAAGGAAGATGATCACTATTTACTAGATTGCCTAAAAATTAATAAATCTTATGTTATTTACTTAATAATTAATAACATATATTGTTTGCGAAGCAGAAAGAATATTTTAATATCAGCCGTCAGATTTTGTCATCTATTTATTGCAGCCGTTGATAAGCCATATTTTTTGAAAAACATATTGTACAACTCATATAAACACAACATAAATTAATCGTAGTTGGTTATTCTCTTTTGACAAATTCAAATAGTAGTTAACTACATAAAAAACTGTCAAGTTACTTATAAAGATTGTCCACTACTTTTTTAACCAACTCAATTTACTTGCATAACCACCCACTATATACATAGTTACTCTTTTGCCCACAAACACCACAAAATCTAGGGACAAATCACAAACTTATAATTTATAAACCCACTAATCGCAAAAATTCAGGAATACATCTGCCAATCCCCATTATAAAAAGGGTCATCGCACAAGCTTGTGAAATATTTTCTGCATTCTGAAATTGATAAATCACAAGACTTGTTTTTTGCATCCTGAAATTCAAGAATACAACAAAGGTACCAAGTCAGTCCCACAACCCTTTTTTCATCAACTTATTCCTTCAGCTTTTAATAATATTCTGTATAGCTTTTTCTCTATTTCTAACTTTATAAATTTCAGTCATCTATCAACCTGACAACATGTGAAACACATTATAATATAACCATGTAAATAATTTCCAGAAATCATTATTGGATTTATGTGCTTACATCATCTGTTTAGTAGAAATAGATTTAAACAGAGTGACATCAACAACCATGTAAAATTTTTGTGAGTCAAATATAACGTGTACCTATCACTACCTTTCCCATTTTTGCATATCTTTTTTCTTTGTTTCGATCTTGGCATGGTTATTTTATGTTTCATTTACTCTACTTAAAAGTCTATAATTTTTAATTAAATTAATTTTTCAGATCAAACTTTAAAAATCAAACAAAGCAACCTAAAGAACATACAAAGATTGAAAAAAAGATAAGTAACTTTGTATTACAATAACAAATTTTAAATATGAAAGAAACAACGATATTTTATATACTTTGTATTATAAAAAAGCTAATTTACATAAAAGGTATTATGGTTTGATCAATTATACATTAAAGATATTGTATATAATTTTTTTCTTCAAAAAGATATAAACTTTTATAAAAGTTATAAAAAACGTTCCCGAATATTATTCCGTACAAAAAAACAATCATGTTTTAATTTTTTTTTTAAAACGTGATCAATATTTTGCATTGTAATGAAAAATATCTAACTTTTAGTAATAATGAATAATAATAAAGTAACAAAAATAAAAATAAATATAAATATAAATTTTTATAGTCCAACTTTAATACATAATTAGAAACATATTCTTTTAAAATGACACATTAAAAACTAACTCTTGGTAATAAAAAATAATAATCAAGTAACAAAAACAAATATAAATATAAATATTGGTTCTTAGAGTCCAACTTTATACATAATTAGAGACATATTCTTTAAAATGACACCTTAAAAACTTTATGATGCGTCTAACCAAAAAGGTGTTTGAACATGGTTTATGCATTTATGCGATTTGTGTCGAAGGTGTTTCTATGATCCAAGATAATGTTAAATACGTTATAATTATAAACAATTCTATAAATTTAATAATTAAAAATTTCATTTATTATACCACACATGTATAAACAAATTTAATTATATATTGTAGTGACATACATAAGGCTTTTAAAAAATTTTATACAGTAAACCTGGTGACTAACCGGGTAAAAACAAAACTAGTTTTAGTTGGTTCTGCGTCAAATTTATAATAGAACAAATTAAACATAAACAAAAATGGTCAAATTTGAAGTTTTTTTACACAAATATCCATGAAAATTAATAATTTTTATGTATTTAATTATTAGTTGGTTCTGTATCAAATTTAAGTTTTGTAATAATTATTTCCATATATGAGAGTTCAAAAGATTTAAATGATATTGGTATTTTAAAAGTTTACAAGGATAGATGTGCATTTTAGAAGTTTGAGAATGATCTATATCCAAACTAAACATATAACTAAAATGGAATAAATATATGATTACCATAATTGAAAAACTATGGAAAGTATTATTATATTTGTATTTATCCTTAAGTTAAGGGTTTAAATTTGTAATTTTGCACAATCTTATCAATTTTGGGATTCCAAATTCATCAGAACGCCTCGTATATATATAATTCAAGCGGCTCTTCCATAAGCAAACCAATTTTTACCCACCGGCTTTCTCGCCATACAATTCTATCCTTTTCTAGGGTTAGGGTTTCTTTCGTCATCCCCAATTCCCAAATTTCTCCGGCGATTTGAATTCCGATCGACCCACCATGTCGTCGTCATCAAAGGTCATCGTTTTGAAAAGCTCTGATGGAGAAACATTCGAGGTTGAAGAGGCGGTGGCGTTGGAATCTCAGACGATTAAGCATATGATTGAAGATGACTGTGCCGACACCAGTATTCCTCTTCCAAACGTCACAAGCAAGATCCTCTCCAAGGTTATCGAGTACTGTAAGAAGCACGTCGAGACGCCGAAGACCGACGATAAGACAGCTGAGGATGATCTGAAAACGTTTGATGCCGAGTTTGTTAAAGTGGATCAGGGGACCTTATTCGATCTTATTCTGGTTCGATTGTTTCTATCTCCTTTTTGATTTGATATGATTTGAATTATCGAACTTTTTATGCTTTAAAATTTTGATTGATGTTGTTTTTGTCATGGTGATTGTGATATTTAGTTATTTAGTTTTTTTTTTATCGTGAATTATCTACATAGCAATGATAGCATGCTGTTTGTTGTTCGTATGGAAGAATGTGTAGGCAACTAGGTTACTGATTGTTAATGGCTTTTTTGAAGACTAAATTGCCTTCACAGAAACGTTTTTGACAATTAGCATTTTTTGTATGTCATGTATAGTAGATAAACGGGTGTGCTATGTGGTTCTTTTGGGGATACAAATATAAACAGAGGTGTTATTGTGGGTCCAACTTTACTCAATGTGATACAAAAAGTATGTAATAGACAATATACAAATTGGAGGAAATAAATGTATTGTGTTCTTTTGATAATTCACAATTTGAATATTGGTTTTTTGTATAGCTGAAGATTGTGCTGGTGTCTAACAAGTTCTTTTTTATGTTTTCTTATAATCAAATTGTCTGTTTATTAATGGTTTTCTGTTAGTTCATAAGCGATTTCTGTCCTTTATGATAGAATTTTGTGGGAACTTTTTCGATTTTCTCTGTTTGTTCTTTTGTTCCCAGACACTTTGGTTCATGTCTACTTCTCATTTTGAATCATATATAATATCTTTCGTTGCCTACCGCTTTAGAATATTGGTTTTTTCTTCCAAAATTTTCTAAGTCGATATCGACTTCTCATTAGATTGGGATGCTTTTTTGTGCTTTGGTATATTTGGAGGTTGTGATGATTTCTTATTTATTGCATTGTATTGCATCACTTGTTAATTGTTGTTGCAGCTTTCTTGGTAGGATTGCATTTTGCTTATTCTCAAGATTTGCACACCTGGTTGTCTTACTTTTTTGCCTGCGAAACTTTTTAGTTCATATCAACTCTTTTGGTCACACTTCTTTTGCTTCATAATTCATAACATCATTTGATGTGTTTGCTGCTGCTGCTATATTGTTATGATTCAATTGATGAGTTTTTTGTTGTTTCAGGCTGCTAACTATCTGAACATTAAGAGTTTGCTGGATTTGACATGCCAAACTGTTGCTGACATGATAAAGGGAAAGACCCCTGAAGAAATTCGCAAGACTTTCAACATCAAGAATGATTTTACCCCCGAGGAAGAAGAGGAGGTTCGCAGAGAAAATGCGTGGGCATTTGAGTAAATCAAGTACCGTAATTTATGTTATAATTCAAGTAGTAGTATATAATCTGGGGACTTTTGTGTTTTGCTTAGAAAACTTCAAACATTCCTTAATGTGGTCAGTTTGAATTCCATTGTTCTTATTTTGCTGTCTTATCACTTGTTTGAAGGTTATAAAACTTGTTCTTTTTAATTTGTTGGCCTTTTAATCTTTTGATAGCTTTGTTATGCATGATTTGGTGTTCTTGCTTTTCTTCTTAGTTGTGATTTGTTGATGTGTGTATTCCGGTTAATATTTGGAGTTTAAGAGTGCATTTGGAGTGCATTTGGCTGAAATGAGAATTGAATGAATTAGAATTTTTAAATGTATTTAGAGGTTTAGATTATGAACAGAATGCACTAAAATTATTTGAACTCTGCAAGTATGTAGTTGAAGGAATTAGTCATTCTTGTCCCTTTCCAATTTAGATTTCCATATTTGAACCCTTTGTTTAGAGGGTGTTCGGATTTGCGTTTGAAAAAGTGTTGTAGCATTTTGGAAACAATTAATCAGATATTACTTGTAACAAAAAGTGTTGCCGGAAAAGTAGTGTTTGGTTTAGCTTTTGCTGTTTGCTATCATAATTATCAAATAATCAGTTTTTAAAGTGTTTCGATTTGTGTTTTAATTTGTAAAATGACAAAATAAGCAATTGTTAAGTAAATAAGATATATTTTTTAACTTAAGAAAAATTATAGAATTTATTCCAAACGCAAATAATCATTTATTAATGTATGCAATCCAAACACTTTAAATCATTTATAAGCGTTATTGTAACGTAATAATCTAATAATCTTGTTTATAACACAAAACCAAACATTCTTTTAAATCCTATCCTATTATCTTACACTTACGTGACTTTGTTTTTTCATTTTTTAACGTAATTAAATAATGATCATAAATGTCAAATCTACTTTATAAAATGAATACAAATAGCATAAACCTATTAGAATTCTGCCTTCAAATATCATTTCACCAGCCAAATCTATTTAAAGAGAGATTTCGAGGGAAACAAAAAGCCTTCAAATTTTTTGAGAGAGGGAAATGAAAGAAAATTGAAAAAACCGTTGTGTTTTGAGTTCTCTGGAAGAGGAAACGTGAAAAAGCATTGATTGAATTTCTTGCATGAAGTCCATGTTAATTCTTTAGGAAAACATTAATTTTGGTTATTATGGTTAAGGTTGTTCATCACTAAATTTTTTTTTTTTTTTTTTTTGGTATAAAGAGGATTTTTTTCTTGGTGAATTTTATAAATGCAAAGTAACATTTATACGGAGTGTTTGGAAACTACAAGGAGATGCAAACCTAACCGAAAAACCCAAAAAACCTAACCGAAAAAACTGGAAAAAAAAAAAAAAAAAACAGAATGACCAAACCAAGAGCTCTCGTTTTAATTGTTGCTTTTGCTGTTTAATCTTGCTTTTGGTTACTTTTCCCTCTGTTAAAAACTTAACATCATTACAAATAAATTAAGTTAAATGAACAAGTTGCCTTTTCTATAATAAATTTAGTTAAATGACCAAGTTTCCTTTTCTATAAGTTAACAACTTTGGTCCCCTCGTTCTATTATTTAATAATCTTTATTATTATTGAAGAAAAGCAATTTTTATTTATTTTAACTATAAAATTAATTTAAACAAAACATCTGTCACTTTGTTTAGGGCTGTAAATCAACCGAACGAACATGACTAATGGTATGATCATGTTTGTTCGGTTAACTTTAGTCGAAGAAATAAACGAACCCGAACATAAACGAACGTGAGATACTCTGTTCATGTTCGTTCGTTAAGGATTTGACCGTGTTCGTGTTGGTTTAATAGATAATCGAACATAAATGAACATATAAACGAGCAGAACTGAATATAAACGAACAAACTTTCTGACTAAAAATAAAACACACAACACACGATTTATAATTTTCAAATTACGTTTGTACATTAATAAAATTTATAAATGACTCCAAAATACTATGATAACAGTAAATTAATGTATTAAGAAACAAAAAGCTTAATTTCAACACTAAATTAACAATATTTACGCATTTGAGCTTTTAAATATATTTTTATCTTCATTCAATGTCGTCAATTACATCGGTATTAAAGTTTGAAATGTTATTTTTAAATTTATATTATTAATCAATATATTATTTATATATATTATATAATACTAAAAATAGTATACTTATATCAAATATAACATATTTGTTAAAACTTATTATAATGAACAAACGTAATCGAACGTTTACGAACATAAATAAACGAACAAAGCCTCTGTATATGTTCATTCATTTAATTAAACGAACAAAGTTTTGTGTTCATGTTTGTTCATTTAACAGATGAACGAACATAAACGAACTTTCCGTTGAACGGTTAGCCGAACGTTCGGTTCGTTTACAGCCCTAACCCTGTTGATTCATCTTATGAAATTGATAAAAAAAAGTTCTCTACAAATCAAATGGATGATTCTTTTCGGCAGGATTTCTTTCATCATAAAATTGGGTCGTGCTTATGTAACATCCTGAAAATTCATTGAGCGAATATCAGGTAATTATTAAAATGTATCGGATTATATATATAATGATATTAATAATAATTATAAAAAGGGGTGCTAAATATATATTTATGATAGATTAAAGGGGTTATATGTAAATATATGACAGATTAAGGGTAAAAAAATGGAAATGTGCATTTAATGCACATGCAATGTGAATTCTCAATTGAGAGCGTCGATAGAAATAGAACTGACAGAGAGCGTCGGTAAGTGTCCATATGTGCGTAATTTACGTCGACTGTCGAAATTTTTAGTCTATAAATAGACGCACCTCAAACGAATGAAAATCGTACCAATACTAATAAATATCACTATTAAACAAAAAGTCATATTTTGAGTAATTTTTTATTTCTTTCTTACGAAATTCTTATAACCGTTTCTGGACTACAGTAAGTTTCTAATCACTTCTACTTTGTGCCTATTATTCTATTCATGATACTGAATCATTATATTTGACTGTGTGATGTTTATATAATACATGTTATGATTCAGTAATTCTTATGATATTGGAACTGTGACGTTATATATGAATAAATTTAATGTTACATATTTGTAGAATATGCATAATAGTTGTTGGTATGACTTCTTGAATATCAACGTAATGATACTAGTAATATTATAAAAATGATATAGTCTTTTGAGACAACAACATAATGACGCCAAAATGACGAAGCCTTTTGAGATGACACGAAGGATACTTCTCTGTGATTTATCCGGGTAAATAATATAACAGTAAATTTTATAACGATAAAGGATGTAAAACTTTTATGAAAATAACAGTATTTAATTTCATTCACAAACATACTCAATTAACTCGAGTATGAAATGAAAAAAATCAATATATTGTATCATGGTTTCATCACAATCTTTAGTTGCAAGCCGCTGTATTATTGTTACGGAAAATATATTTTCAAACATTTTCTTACCCATTATAAATTATTTTTGAAACACATCTTTCCACCCCAGGTGTTTAGTACTTGCTGGGCGTTGTCGCTCACCCTTACATTTTATACTCAAGTACTGAGAAAGTAACCTCTAATGGCAAAGAAAAATAAAAAATTATGATTAATTTGTCAATGTTTTAATTCCTGAATCATGTATCATGTATTTCCATTGAATAAGTTGTACTAAAACACTATTGGAGAATAATAGTTGTTATGTTCTTTTACAACGAGTCGATCCATTGTATGATTAATTTGACTCCGCCCCACAAACCATACTAGTGAGGTATTGTTAGGGGTGTTCATAAATATCCGAATCCGAGCATCCAAAATAAAAATCCGAAAATCTGATCTGAAACTATCCGAAATTTCGGATTCAGATAGTAAGATTCTAGATTTTCGGATATTCGGATAACCCGATATCCGAAAATCCAAAAAAAAAAGTATTTTTTTAAATTATTTTTATATATTTAGTTTAGATTATTTACATAATATTGAGTGTTGTTTATTATTATTCTAATGTATATTTTTGAGTTTTATCTTGAAATTATAGATTTATTAACTAATATTTTTATATATTTTAGTTTTTTAATATATTTTTAGTCGTTTTGAGTAAAATAATTTCGGATACATTTAGTTTGTGATATATTTATTTTTAATATATATTGGATATGTGAATTTGTATTTTAGATATTTAAATATTTGATTTAATTTTAAAAAAATGAATTTTCGGATAATCCGAAATCGGATATCCGAAATTTCGGATTCGGATGGCAAAATTCACTATCCAAAAATTCAGATATCCGACTTTGAACACCCATATGTATTGTTATAGTATGGAAAGTGAGGGTGTCAGCTTAGGTTTGTATTTTGCAAATCAAAGTCGCTTCTTGTTTTGTATTGTAACTAGTTTATAACCCACGTATTACGTGGATATTTTTTATTAAATTTATTTATAAAATGTATATGATTAAAAATAATAATTGTGTTTATTTTTTATTATTTACAGATTAAAAAATAGAGTATATTTATCTTTTTTAAAATATTAAATTGTATTTATCTTTTATTTTTATAAGTTGTAATTATCTTTTTGGTGAACGTAGAGGTGATACGTGACATTTGATGTTTTCCTTTATTATACATAATAATAATAATTTCCACAACTAATTCAAATTATTACATTGGATTTAATTATGATTAATATGGATAATAATGATAGATATTTATTTTACGTAAACATTAAATTTTAAATGTTACAAAATCTAATTTATTACTAATTAATTAACGAAAAAAATAAAGTCAAAATTTAATGCAATTAAGTTAAGGTGTTAAATTTGTAAAAAGAGGTGGAAAAATAAAATTTTCTTGTATTGTAGAAGTGACATGTGACATGAATTGTTTTGTTTATCATAATATATAGGTTAATCAACCCATGTAATACATGGGTTGATTTAGAAAATACATATTTTTTTATATTTAAATAAATTATTATAAAATTTATATATAATTAAAATAAAAAAATTGAAAGCTAGTTAAACTAAAGATAAAAAAAATACTTAGTTGTTTGATATTAATTAAAAAAATATTATTATATTGTATTATTAACAACAAATAATATGTGTTTGCAAAAAATGTTTCTTTTAATTTTTATTAACTTCAAATATGAAATATCAATGTAAGAAACAAAAAACTTCAATTATGTGAATGTGTATATATTTTGAAAATGATAAAATATAAAAATGGAATATATGAAAATCAACAATCAAAATTTATCATATTCACAATTGAAGGTTTATCAATTAAATTTTAAATCTTGTTAGCAAAATAAGTAACAAAAATTTTGAACTTTATTTACTACACTTCTATATTTAAATTCAAATTTTTACATTTTAATTTAATTATGATCATTAAGGATAATAATGACACATATTTATTTTAGGTAAATATTAATTCATTAATGAAAAAATTAAAATTAAAATTTAATGTAATTAAGATAATGTAGTAAATTTGGAAAATGAATTAAAAAAATGGCATAGGTATAATTATTGATTTTAATTAAGGGTATAAGAGACATTTCATAAATAATTATGAGTTGTCATTAATCTGGACCATTGATTTCTTTCCATCCAACGGTCCAGAAACTTCAAGTGGTTTTCTTATTACATATAATATAGATATGTCATTTCGAGATTGTCTAATACAACTTCTCGTCTTCCCAAAAAAATAAATAATAAATAATTTGGCTAGCATCTCCATGTCAAATCCTCTACAAAATCATAAAGCCCCAAATTCTTGTTGATAATATCACACCCACTCACTATCATCATCATCATCATCATCATCATCATCATCATCATCATCATCATCATGAGAGCTTAATTGTCGAACTTTCTAACAAAGGATAACAAAGTGGGCATCTCAACGATGGTGATTGGTGAAGGCATTCGTTACGGTTTGTCGATGATGCAATGGTGCAAGGTGATTTTTGAAGCTTATAATAATACTATAGATGTTGTAAGAGTTGCTTTTGAGGTTGAAGATTGACGATGGTTATAATGGGTCTACCAATGCCATGTATCAACAAACCAATAGGATATTAACGGACTTTTATATATATTTGTTGTTTAGTTTTTTGGGTTAAAGCCCATTATTCCTATTTGTACCCCCGGGATTCAAGGACATCACACATCCTGATCATGTCTGTCTCTTACAGAAATCTTTATACGGCCTCAAACAGACCCCACGGGCATGGTTTCAACGATTTACGAATTTAGCCACTCGCATCGGCTTCTCTCACAGCAAAACCGATACCTCTATGTTTATTTTTCGTCGGGGATCAGATATTGCATAATTGCTCATCTATGTTGATGACATCATTCTCACTGCTTCCTCCTCGCCTCTCTTATAGAAAGTTATTTCTTTACTTCATCGTGAGTTTTCTATGACCGATCTTGGTCCACTTAACTACTTTCTGGGGATATCAGTGGTACGTTCAGCTTCAGATGTCTTCTTGTCTCAATCTAAGTATGCTTTGGAAATTTTAGAACGGGCTCACAAGGCTAACTGCAACTTGTGTCGCACACTGGTAGATAGTGAAAGCAAACTAGGACCTGAAGGCCCCCCTGTGTCTGATCCAGTTCTTTATCGTAGCCTTGCCGGGGCCCTTCAATACCTCACATTCACTAGACCGGATATTGCTTATTCAGTTCAGCAGCTATGCCTCTACATGCATGACCCTCGTGAACCACATCTTAATGCTATGAAACGTGTCTTGCGCTACATACGGGGAACAATTGATCTCGGGCTTCAACTTTTTCGTTCGACCACCTCCTACCTCCCAGCTAACTGCTTACACTGATGCTGACTGGGCAGGCTGTCCGGCCACTCGTCGATCCACATCTGGTTATTGCGTGTTTTTAGGTGATAATCTTCTCTCTTGGTCCACCAAACGCCAAGATACCACCTCCAGATCTAGTGCCGAAGCATAATACAGAGGTGTTGCTAATGTTGTTGCTGAAACCTCTTGGGTACGGAATCTTCTTTGCGAACTTCACTTTCCCCTCCAAACGGCTTCCATAGTCTACTGTGACAATGTCAGTGCCGTATACATGTCAGCAAATCCGGTACAACATCAGCGAACCAAGCACATTGAGATTGACATTCATTTTGTTCGTGATAAAGTCGCTACCGGTCATGTTCGCGTTTTACACGTCCCGTCTAGATTTCAGTATGCCGATATATTCACTAAGGGGCTTCCGTATCAGCTATTTGCAGATTTTCGTTCCAGTTTGAGTGTTCGTTCTCCCCCTCAAACTGCGGGGGACGATTAACGGACTTTTATATATATTTGTTGTTTAGTCTTTTGGGTTAAAGCCTATTATTCCTATTTGTATTTATATGTTTGTTGATAATGAGAAAATGGCAAGAGAGTCATTAAGCCAAATTACATAGGAAAGCCCAAATAAGCATGTTACACCGTCTCAGCACGAGGGGTCACTAGCTAGAAGATGAACTAAATGGTGTGCCAACACGTTTTAGTATGCCATAAACAATTAGACAGATGTCACAATCCAATTGGAAATGAAACATGGACCACAGATCAAGGGACAATGTATAAAGACGGGAGGTCATCTTCTTCCTCAGGTACGCACCAAAAACTATTCTGATATCACACATTGATTTACTGCAATTATACTCATTGAAGTATTGAACCACAATTTTCTGACTTAAACATCAGAGTGTCTACACAGGTCACCTTTGCTACGCCACTAACCCAAGGTTTTCCTTTGTTTTGCAGATCAACAGGCAGTTCATCATCTATTCACATCGATCACCAAGATCAAGGCAGAAACAAAGATGGTCTTTGCATTGCATACATCGGTGAGGGTGATATGGTAATTTTGTTAAGAATGTGTCATAACCAAGGGTCTGTGTTTCACCATGGATATCTGTAATGAACTTTTGATTCTATATGTTACAAATATAATTGTATGGTTGTATCTATGCATTTTGAAGGGTTAATAAATTTTACGTGGAAATGAGATATATTATAATGTGTATACATCCATGGTGCATTCCACATACATTGTTCCTATAATGTGATGCAATAGAAAGCATAAAAACAACCACCTAAATGCTATTTAAATCCAAAACAACAACCAAATGGTCATTGTAAATCGGCATTAGTAAAATTGTTTCGAGTGAGTGAAGTTCAATATTGTCTTCGTTTTGGGCTAACTTTTTCCAACAATCCAAACCATTCCAATTGTTTTTGGTGTTCTGGACAAAAACTTATAACAAGACCCTACACATACACACACTCGCACATAAACTTTTTGCTCTCCTGTATCATAAGCAAAAGAAAAATCAATAATTCTTTAACTTCCATTGAAGCCTAAACGGCTGGCCCTTTGGGGCATGGCCGACCTGGCTAGGAATAATATCAGTAATTAGTATGCAACTCTAGTACAATTAGAAGGATTTATTGTTGGAAAAAAGTTTAAATTTTTCAAAGGAAAAAGTGTATTTTCCATGTTTTTGGACCAAATATAATTATATATAATTGTGAGATATATAATTAATATTTTGTGGGTTTATATTCTCCTTGAAGAGAGGATTACAACGATATAAAGAACGTTCAAAACGGAGCTAAGATGAATCAGATATCGATGCTCAAAGATTGGTGTTTGATGTGGGAATAATGCAAATTAAAAGTGTGAAAACTTGTCCCACATAGGAAGAAGGACCAAACCATGAGTGGTTTATAAGGATGAGCTTTGACAAACATGACAAGTTTGTATAAGGTTTTTCTTTTTTGCGTGAGCCGCGTTCGTGTCTTGGACGGATATAAACAATTCTAGAGCCGTTACAGAAATGGTTTAATGATAGAATTATTATATTTAATTATTAATAAAAAATGTTTTTTTATTACATTTAAAGAAATTCAAGAGCCGTTACAGATTTTACAACCACGATACCGGTTATAAAACTAGGAATTTTAAAGAAATTATTTCTTCGATTCAAACAAGTTTTGTCTCGAATTAAAATTTCTATTACATTATTGTTTCGATTCAAACCAGTTTTGTCTCGAAGCAATTGTGTTTCCATTTCATTTAATTATTTCTGTTTCGTTACAAACGAGTTTTGATTTCGAGACGGATTTAATTTTGTAACAACCTTGATTAAGTGTTTAATTTGAACGGCAGATTCGATTATTCACTTTTGGTTTCTTAAGCATTGAACGGATGATTCAATTTTAACTTTTAATATAAAATTTGTTATTATTCTCGTTCGGGTTATAAGTGTTTGAATGAACAGTTGATTCATTCT
This sequence comes from Centrapalus pauciflorus, assembly GCA_020465985.1. Taxonomy (NCBI): domain Eukaryota; kingdom Viridiplantae; phylum Streptophyta; class Magnoliopsida; order Asterales; family Asteraceae; genus Centrapalus; species Centrapalus pauciflorus. The sequence continues at coordinate 29,739 of JAANYP010006948.1, read as the reverse complement.
TCACTTTTGTGTTATCACTTTGGTGTTAAATTGAACGACAGATTCGATTTTCAATTTTAGTGATAAAGTTGGTTATAATAAAAGATTTATTTTTGTTATAAAGTGATTAAATTGAACGGTTGATTCAAGTTTTGTCAATTGAAGTATTTGACATTGTTTATAATAAAAGTGTAATTTTATTATAAAGTGGAAAATTTTCTTTATTTAAAATTATAAAGAATTTATTTTCTTTAGACGTTAAAGAAAAATGCAAATGTTAGATGGAATTGTGTCACGGCCGATGACTTCAATTATAACGTCTATTGCTAAACCATCGATTAAGAAGATGGTTAATTTGATCGGGGTTCAAAATGAGAATAATTTTGCCAATCATATTGAGAAATCAGAATTGCTTTCTGATTTAGATCTTGAACCATGCGTGGTTCTTGAAGGCAACGGTGAAGTTGCAAGTGTGATGAATGTGAATATCACCGCAATGGTTTCTGATGTAGAATTGGTAAAATCTGAACCGAATGAATGGTGGATTGACACTGATTCTACCCGACATGTGTGTTCGGAGAAAAGTTTGTTTACTACTTTGAAAGTAGTTAATGGAAAAAAGATCTTCATGGAAAACTTTGATACGGTTGATGTCAAAGGTGAAGGCGATGTGATCTTGAAGATGACATCCGGGAAAGATCTTAAGTTGACAATGTTTTGTATGTACCGAAAATTCGAAAAAATGTGGTTTCCGGATGGCTGTTAAATAAGTTTGGATTAAAATGGTTTATGAATCTAATAAATTTGTTTTGACCAAGAATGATCATTTTGTTGGAGAAGGTTTTGCTTTGAATGGAATGTTCAAAATAAATTTGATGATTTTGAAAAGCAATTTTAATAAAACGACTACAAATTCGGTTTGTTTGACAGAGTCTTCTAACGTATGGCATGGTCGTCTTGGACATGTCAATTTTAATTCTTTACATCGTTTAATTAAGTTAAATTGCATTCCATCTTTTCATATTGATTCAAATTTTAAATGTCAAACTTGTGTTGAAGCCAAACTTACAAGATCGTCTTTCCAATAAGTTGAAATAATAACCGAACCACTTGATATGATTCACACGGATGTGTGTGATTTAAACTCCATTCCTACGAGAGGTGGTAATAAATATTTCATCACGTTTATTGATGATTGTACTAGATATTGCTATGTTTACTTGATGAAAAGTAAAGATGAAGCAATCGATAAGTTTGTTTTATACAAACAAGAGGTTGAGAAGCAACTCAACAAAAAGATTAAGGTTGTAAGAAGTGATCGAGGTGGTGAATATGTGTCATCGTTTGCGGATTTATGTGCTCAACATGGAATCCGACACGAATTCACTGCTCCGTACTCACCTCAACAAAATGGAATTGCCGAAAGAAAGAACCGAACTTTGAAAGAAATGGTGAATGCCATGTTAATTAGTTCGGGAATGAGCCAAGAAATGTGGGGGAAGCTATCCTCTCGGCTACTAATCTTTTGAATAAGATACCCTGCAAGAAAATGGACAAACACCGTATGAACTTTGGATGGGAAGAGAGCCATCCTATAAGTACTTACGAGTGTGGGATGCCTAGAAAAGGTTGTTGTACCGGCACCTAAAGCTCAAAAGATAGGACCTAAAACGGTTGATTGCATATTTATTGGTTATGCACATCATAGTAGTGCCTATCGGTTTCTTGTGTATGAGTCTAAAAATCCAGAAATTCACAAGAATACCATCATGGAATCAAGGAATGCATCCTTCTTTGAGAATATATTTCCTTGTTTACAAAAGGATCGTGCTAGTTCGTCTAAATTAATTAACGAAAATGTCCAAGATAAGACATTAGGACAACCTGAAAGAGAAGAGGTTGAGCCTAGAAGAAGTAAAAGGAAAAGGGTTGAAAAATCATATGGAGATGATTTTGTCACTTACATGGTTGAAAGTGAACCCAAAACTTACCGAGAGGCGGTAACTTCTTCTGAAGGACCTCAATGGAAAGAAGTCATCAAGAGTGAAATTGAGTCAATTTTACAAAATCATACTTGGGAACTAGTGGACCTTCCTGAAGGTTGTAAACCACTAGCTTACCGATGGCTTTTTAAGAGGAAAATGAAACCTGATGGTTCCATTGATAAATATAAAGCACGTTTGGTAATCAAAGGTTACAAACAAAAGGAGGGTGTTGATTACTTTGATACATATTCGCCGGTTACACGAATAACATCCATTAAATTGGTGCTTGCTATTGCCGCAATAAGAAATCTAGAAGTGCACCAAATGGATGTGAAGACGGCCTTTCTAAACGGTGATTTAGAAGAGGAGATCTACATGGAGCAACCCGAGGGTTTTAGTGCTCCCGGATGTGGAAAGAAAGTTTGTAGGCTTGTTAAGTCATTATATGGCTTGAAGCAAGCTCCCAAACAATGGCATCAAAAGTTTGACCACGTCATGCTAGAATGTGGATTCAAAATTAATGAGTGCGACAAGTGTGTGTACATGAAAGATACAAAACCTGGATATGTCATTCTTTGTTTATACGTAGACGATATGCTTATCGTTGGTAGTAACGAAAGAATGATTAGTTCAACAAAAGAGATGTTGAAATCCAAATTTGACATGAAAGACATGGGTTTAGCGGAAGTGATTCTTGGTATTAAAATCACACGAACCCAAGATAGTCTTGTGTTAAGTCAAACTCATTATGTGGATAAAATTCTTGAGAAATTGAGTAATGGTGATTCTACTTTAGCTAGAACTCCAATTAACACTAGTCAACATCTATCAAAAAATAGAGGTGAAAGTGTTAATCAACTAGAATACTCAAGAATTATAGGCAGTCTAATGTATCTAATGTCTTGTACCAGACCGGACATAGCATATGCTGTAAGCAGGCTAAGTAGGTACAAGAGTAATCCGAGTTGGATTCATTGGAAAAGTGTGATACGAGTACTTTGGTATTTGAGATATACTCGAGAGTACGGAATGCGTTATGAGAGATATCCAGCTGTGATAGTAGGATACAACGATGCGAATTGGATATCCGCTATAAAAGATTCTAGATCTACAAGTGGATATATATTTACACTTGGTGGGGCTGTTATTCCTTGGAAGTCTTCCAAGCAAACAGTGTTAGCTAGATCTACGATAGAATCTGAATTCATCGCATTTGATAAATGTGGTGAAGAAGCCGAATGGTTACATCAATTTATTGAAGACATACCAAAGTGGTCGAAACCCGTTTCAGCCGTTACTATACATTGTGATAGCCAATCTGCGATTGGTAGAGCGCATAGCATAATGTATAATGGTAAGTCAAGGCATATTAGACGTCGGCATAATTCGATACGACAACTACTCTCAACAGGTGTTATTGCTATTGACTATGTGAAGTCAAAGGATAACATCGCGGATCCGTTTACAAAAGGCTTAAATAGAGAGTTAGTTTTGAAGTCGTCAAAAGGAATGGGACTAAGGCCCATGAATGAATAAATTCATACGAAGGAAAACCTTACCTTGTTGACTAGAGATCCCAAGATCTTGGTTCAAAAGGATAACCTATTTGTATGAATAAAGTGTGGTCACTGTGGGGGGTTGTGAAAAACTCCTAGTCCATTCCTATATGATTTCAAGAAGAAAATCATTTTAGTGACAATGAGGTTAAGTATTTTATAATGATTCAGTCGAAATCATTTATGCTTTTAATGATTCGGGAGAAATCACCTATGTGAGAGAGAAGTGGGGTCGCTTCGAGTGGAAATGTAGGGGCACAATTCTTAGTAGCTCTCGCAGAACCAGACTAGTGTTCCATGACCATAACGTACACGACTATGAGGAGTTAACCTTGTTAGGGAGATTCTTATGTGAAGTGTATTGTCGTCTTCACAAATGGCAGCTCAGTTCAAAGACATCGAGTTCTACTGACGGCTAGAAGGCTAAGTGCATTTCATAAGGGAAGGTTCAAAGGTTTACACCTACCTTTCCTATGCAAGATTTCAACCATTGAAAATTCATTGGAATTTTATGTGTCTTCGATCAATCTCATACATGTGGGGGATGATTGAAATGTGTTTTCGATCGATCTCTCATTCATGTGGGGGATTGTTGGAAAAAGTGTAAAATTTTCAAAGGAAAAAGTGTATTTTCCATGTTTTTGGACCAAATATAATTATATATAACTGTGAGATATATAATTAATATTTTATGGGTTTGTATTCTCCTTGAAGAGAGGATTATAACGATATAAAGAACGTCCAAAACGGAGCTAAGATAAATGAGATATCGATGCTCAAAGATTGGTGTTTGATGTGGGAAAATGCAAGTTAAAAGTGTGAAAACTTGTCCCACATAGGAAGAAGGACCAAACCATGAGTGGTTTATAAGAAGGAGCCTTGACAAGCATGACAAGTTACTCCAAGACAAGTCTTGGGTTCAAATAGTAGCAAATCATTAAATTTGTGTGCACTCGCATCTGCCTCGTACTTTGTATAAGGTTTTTCTTTTTTGCGTGAGCCGCGTTCGTGTCTTGGAGCCGTTACAGAAATGGTTTAATGATAGAATTATTATATTTAATTATTAATAAAAAATGTTTTTTTATTACATGTGACGCCCTCATATTTGATATTATAATTAAATCACCAGGTTCGACAAACAACCCAATGTTTAACATGATAATTGAAATTGAATACTTAAAATAGATTTAAGCAGTTCCACACTAAAGCAATGAAAGTACATGTCTACAGTGATTAAGTCTAACTATTACAACATCATAATTGTTTTACAAGTCATAAATCCCAGCCCAAAGCTACAATATATGTGTACCAATAGCTTCTAAGTCTCCGGGATATTAAATTGATATGCTTAAGTAGAAGGTCCTGCTACACTTTTGCCTTTGCCTGAAAACATGGTGAGTCAATTGTAAGCTAATGCTTAGTGAGATAACAGATTATGCAAACAACAAATATTTCTTTACAAGCAATGCTTAACCATGGGCAGTGTAAGCCCCATGTATGTGAAATCAGGCAGTGTAAGCCTCAATGTATGTGTAAACCATGCAGTGCTAGCATGGGTTGGCAGTTCAAATGCTGATCGGGGATGTGCTGAACCTGACGGGATAACGAGTGGGATGATCAGTCCCCGACAGTGGCCTGCTGTCAGCCCCAGTCCAGGTCGCATCAGATTGTGAAGTAATGATCATGCAGTGCAAGCATGATGTAAATAGATGCACTTTCAAATGAACGCTGGCTACATGTGTGTTACATGTCAAGTACGAGTGTGCATCATAACAACAAATTATTCGTGGATGCTAAATGATGTATATGAACAATGTGAACATGCCATTGAATATATAAACATGAATGCAAAAACAATAAATGTTAGAATGACAATCTGTTACTCACAGTGATTGGTATAGTGTATCGTGTCTCTGAATCAATGTGTGTTAGACAACACCACAATGATCTGTAAAGTAAGTGTAATAGTGATTTTGTGTCAGTAATTGCTTAAGACTTGTATTTTGTAATTTTAAAAGAAATTTCAGTTGAATTCGGACCACATCCGAATTCGGATGGTCCGAAATCCGGATGGTCCGAATTGGGTGGTCCGAAGTGGGTGTGATCCGAATTGAGCATAGTCCGAAATTGGGATAGGACCGAATTGGGTGTGGTCCGAAATAGCCTAAGTCCGAATTGCTATACTGGTCCGAACTCGGATGTAGGTCCGAATCCGGACGAATTTGGACCGAGTTCATCAGTCCGAGTTCATACTTAATAATTTCCAGATTTTGCATTTTTGACCAGTTTATATGTTTCAGTATCTAAAATTGTAAATATGAACCTAAATGTACTTGTTTAACTTGTAACATAACACTATCATATCATATAAACCCATTTATGTCCATTTTTCATCAAGTCTCGAAGAACACACACTAAAACACCCACATAATTTCAGAAATCGTACTTAGGAGTGGAATCTGAATCTGAAATTTGGTAGGTAACATCATCAATACTCGATTTGAACTAATCCATCATAATATATAACATGCATTAACATTTGCAACAACAATCTTAAAAATCGGTTTTCATAAAAACCGAACAAATAATCACTTAAATTGCAAGTTTTGAGTGATTCTTACCTCAAATCGTTTGTTGTAGCAGTTATAGGTCCTAAATTGCAACTTGTATCCAACTTTTGCACTTGAAATTTGTTGATTCTTGTGTGTTCTTGGAGTGAAGCCGAGAGAGAGAGAGAGAGAGAGAGAGAGAGAGAGAGAGAGTAGAGAGAGGAATCGGTGAGAGAGAGAGAGAGTAGTGAGAGGGTGGGTTTTGAAAAATGAAAGGTATTTCTCCTTTTTATTTCTATTTTGACCCAATTGCACATTATACCCCTCAACTTCGTATCTTTTTATTTAACTGATAATATGATCGAAATTTGCTTAAATTGTAATAATAATTCATTAATACAACCATTAAGTCCAAATAAATTGTAAATTGCATAATCCTAAATTTTTGGGATGTTACATTACAATTAAATATAATTAATTTTTGGTACAACTCATGGTTTAATAATACAATTATTATATCTAATTATTAATAAAAAATGTTTTTTTTTAATTATTACAACTAAATATAATTAATTTTTGTTACAACTCATCTCTTATAAAAGGGATGGAGATGCAAACACCAAAATACACTTGAAATACTTGAATATTTTGAAACACTTAGTACTTTAAATGGCGAGACGTTGCTGCTTCCAAGAACGAAGAACACGTAGAATTCACGTGAATTTTCAGGCAAGTTGGTTACCTACGGCAGTACACGCTGCTTTGGCTGTCGTACCCTGGGAAACAGACTTCGAATCTGTTTTAAGATAATCGTGTCTAACACGAGACTCAGCTTTCGTTTACGTATTGTAATTTACATTTCAGTATTATTATTTCCTTTACTTGTAATTTTAATTTTCGTAATTTATTTATTTCTGTGTATTGTAATTTTATTTCAGAATTGTAATTCGTAATTCTTTTCTTATATTTTATAACTAGTTTATTGACCCATGTTAAACATGGGTATGTTAAATAAATAATTATTTTTTAATAATAGATATAAAATAAAATTATTGTTATAATTATAACTAAAAAATAAAGTACTCATGTTAAAATGATATACATAATATTTTAAAATCATATAAAATATAAATTAAAACCCATGATACGAGGATATACATAATTAACCTTCCAAAAACTAATAACTTTATTCACTCATGTCTATAACTATATTTTATTTGTTGTTTTATTATCATCACCTATTTGAAATAATAAATTCAATAGTTTTTATATGATAATCAATTTAGTTTAGTAATATACAAATTTTATAAACTTTTGATCACTATTATATGGTTTGAATCGAATAAATTCTATTAGACAATCGTAAATGAATCTACATATGTTTATTATTTAAAAAAAATAGATTTAAAATAAAAAATATTTATTGTGTTAATTCAAGCCCAATATAATTGAGTGTACAAGTTAATATTACTAAAGAAGATTGTTTCAAAACTAATATTAAATTAATATGCAGCTCTTATAAATTTGAAGATATCATTGTTTTATTTAATTGTAATTATAGAATATCAATTAACAAAAATTTAAACTTGAAGATAAAAAATTTGAGTAATCATAAAAGCTAGATAAATAAAATTATCAAAAATCAAAATATATATATGTTGAGATAATCATTCTATTTTAATATATAATAATGATATATAACGATGACATTATATTTATTCAATACATTCTAAAAATATTTAATATTCATGATATTGTCTTTTTCTAAACATAATTTAGAAGTTTTATTTGAAAAAATGATTACCTTTTTATTCCTTTAATTATTTATGTAAATATTAATTAGTTTACAAAGTTAATAGAGTTATTTAAGGGAAAATTGGAGGGAAAATAAAATTTTAGATTAATTAGAAAGCGTCATGTGGCACTTAATGTTCTTGTTTATTAATAAGTATAGATTAGTATCGGGCACACTATTCCTACATTCATATCATAAGACAACCAAATAAGCAAATATGTTTGCTGAAATATTTATACACACATGTATTCCTACTAGTCCATTTAAAATCTTTGGCATAACGAGGCTTCGTCTTTGAATATATAGGAAAGTTATCGATAAATACAATGAGAAGTTTAACAAGAAAATATCTAGAAACTATGTTTATCATGTCCATAAACGTTGCTGGTGCGTTAGTAAGACCAAAAGACAACTAAAAATTCGTAGTGTTTGTAGCAAGTCCTAAATGCAGTCTTACGAAAATTTTCTTCACAAACCTTGAGCTGATGATATCATGATCTGAGATCAATTTAGACTAGTAGTTAGCTCAATGTAATTGATCAAACATATCATCAATTATAGGCAAAGGGCAACAATTCTTAAAAGTTCCATCTTTCTTCTAACAAAAGGAACTAGAACACCATATGGAGAAGTACTCGGTCTAATAAATCCATTATCTAACAATTTTTGGAGTTGTTTCATCATTTTTTGCATCTCAGGTGGTGCAAGATGATAATGAGACTTCGCTATCAGTGCTGCTCCCAATATTAAGTTTATTCGAAATTCAAGCAAGCTATCAGGAAAACCATAGAATTTCATCATGAAAAAAGATCAAGAAATTCAAAAACTATTGGAACATCATATATTGATTTCTTTTCTTTCTTGGTATCGACAACGTGAGCTAAGAATGCAAGACAACCCTTCGTGACTAACTTCCTAGCTTTAATCACAAAGATAACAATGATATCACCCTGTCTTTTCTCGCCCTAGACATATAAACTACTACCATCAGATTTCATAAAGTTTTATCATCATTTAGCACATAAAACGGTAGCATGATTCCTTAAGAGCTAGTTTATACCAACATTGATATCAAAATCACCTATATGTTGGAAAAAAGTGTAAATTTTTCAAAGGAAAAAGTGTATTTTCCATGTTTTTGGACCAAATATGATTATATATAATTGTGAGATATATAATTAATATTTTGTGGGTTTGTATTCTCTTTGAAGAGAGGATTACAACGATATAAAGAACGTCCAAAACGGAGCTAAGATGAATGAGATATCAATGCTCAAAGATTGGTGTTTGATGTGGGAAAACGCAAGTTAAAAGTGTGAAAACTTGTCCCACATGGGAAGATGGACCAAACCATGAGTGGTTTATAAAGAGAAGCCTTGACAAGCATGACAAGTTACTCCAAGACAAATCTAGGATCCAAATAGTAGCAAATTATTAAACTTGTGTGCACTCGCATCTGCCTCGTACTTTGTACAATGTATTTTTTTTGCGTGAGCCGCGTTCGTGTTTTGGACGAATCTAGACAATTCTAGAGCCGTTACAGAAATAGTTTAATGATAGAATTATTATATTTAATTATTAATAAAAAATGTTCTTTTATTACGATTAAATATAATCAATTTGTTGTTACAACTCATGGTTTAATAATACAATTATTATATTTAATTATTAAAAAAAATGATTTTTTTTATTATTATTACAATTAAATATAATTAATTTGTTGTTACAACTCATCTCCTATAAAAGGGATGGAGATGCAAACACCAAAACATACTTGAAACACTTGAAAGACTTGGAAAATACTTTGCATTCTTGAAACTTTTTGCACTTTAACGGCAAGACGTTGCTGCTTCCAAGAACGAATGTCACCTTCAATTCACGTGAATTTTCAGGCAAGTTGGTTACCTCCGGCAGTACACGCTGCTTTGGCTGTTGTACCCTGGGAAACAGACTTCGAATCTGTTTTAAGGGAATCGTGTCAAACACGAGACTCAACCTTTATTTTTCCGTATTGTAATTTACTTTTCCGTATTATTATTTCTTTTACTTGTAATTTTAATTTTTGTATTCTGATTATTTCCGTGTATTGTAATTTCATTTCTGAATTGTAATTCGTAATACATTTCTTATATTTTATAATTGGTATCGGGCACATTATTCCTACACGATACTCATAGGAATAAGATCTTTCAATAAAGGATAATCATCAATAGTCAAGGTGCAGTCTTTAAACACTTTGTTCATAGTAATGAAATGTGAACTAGCAAACTCGATTTCTAAAGATGGTATCAAAGCAATAGGAATCATATGAAGATGTTGAGCAAATGAAATAGATATGAATGGTCTCATCGAAATCAAATAACACCTTCACAAAAGCCTTAACAAGGAATGTACTAGTGAGTAGTGACAACTTAAGGAGTATCCTTGGCTTCTTTAGCCGTTAGAAACAACCTTTTTGACGACTTGACTCGTCTGTTAGTAAAATAAAATAGGCTTTCTAGCTTTCCAAATATGTAGGACATGCCAAAACAGAACTGCTGTTCATTTTATATGATTTTTCAAAAACAACATGTTATTGCTGTCATTTTGACCGAAAATTGTAAAAAATTTCAGTATAAAACCACACGAACAACAATCCATTCAACCCCAAACACTTGAAAAATGTACCATTTGCAACATTTCTAAATCAAATTCATGCTCAAAAGTTAAAACCACCCATTCAAGCTAAGTTACAAGTTTTTTAAGTATTTATTCAACTAAAATTCATACCTTACTTCGAATGAACTTCAAAATAAAAAATTATCACTATAATCTTCTTCAACTCAAGTTTGTATTTCTGCTAATTATCATTCACAATTAACAACCTAAGTCTTGAACAGAAGAGTAAATACAAACAAAACTCAAGAACAAAGGTTAATAAATCAATTACCTAAAAAAACTCATGAATCACTCACTATTGATTGAGCTTAATTTCAAGTAATTGATCATCAAAATGACAACTTTGGTTTGATTTGAAGATTAACAGTGGATAGGTAGAAGAACCGTACTTTTAAGAAAGTTTCCAGACTTTGGTTATGAGTGTTTAACTCATAAATAAGTCTTTTATCTCATTTAAGAAAATTGCTAAATATAGCAATCAAGTTTAGATTACTAACTATTAGAATTTTAACCAACAATTTCAATTATAAACAAGCAAACCCCTCGACTTGCACAAGATTTAATAACCTTCTGTTTTGTAATCCTTCTGCTCAAAATAGCAATCACTTATGTTGATGTTGCATATACACACCCCTCATAACGGCAATGCAGGACAGCCTCCTGCATTGTTGCTAAACAACTCTCTCTCTCCCTCTCCCCTTACAGATAGTATCTGAACGCTTTCCATCATTATAAACTGATCAAGCATAACTCCCCGTGTTTACACTCAAACAATAATTGGTTAAATAATTTACGGTATACGTGAATATAGTATCTCACATTCATCCCAATACAACACGTGAATAAATAATATCTTATTTTAGTCAAATATAAAAATCGAAAGCTTAATTTAATTCTTTAGTCCCATTGTCGACTATGAAAACTAGAAGCCTAATTAAGAAATGAAAAACCAAAACAAGTCAACGCGAACCTAACAAAAAACTCATCAACACAAACCTGACAACCCAAAATTTGATCTTATCGCAAGCTTGAAAGCAAACCAAAAGATAACAAGTATGCATGCGTTCGGAAAAAAAAAAAAAACACACACACGAAAAAACATATTCTTAAACATAAAGGTCTTAAATGAAACTATTTCAAAGTTCAGGGCTTAGAAATCTCAAGTGAATAAAACTACAAGGGGTGTATAAGAAACTTAACAATTTCCCATTATAAATACACAAGGGTTAAATTTTCAGAGTCATTCATTATTAGTTCAATAATACCTTTCTGTTCCTGCAAACTCATAATCTACAAAAATGGGGGCTCTGGATCATCTCTCTAACATGTTCGATTGCTCAAGCGGAAATGACAGAAAACACAACAAACGCAAACAATTGCAGGTAACAATCACTTTAATAAGCTTTTACGACCTTCAATTCACATTCGCTACTTCGTTTTCCGATTTGGATCTGGTGATTTTGTGAGGTTTTCTGATTAGAAATCATGTTGTTCGTTATTTAACTCATATTTCGGTTCGTTCTTCAAGGATTTAGCAACACTTTGATGTTAAAATCACTATGATATATCATTATCTGCTTCTTCTAGAAATCGATTATAGATTAATCGAATCTGAAGGTTTTTTTAGCGATTAGAGTTTCAGAATGGAAATCGTCGTATTGTGTACTGTGAAGTCTGAACTGTTGAATACTTTTTGATTCATGAAAATCGTAGGGAAAACGACAGGAAAGGTTTTAGCAATTACGAGCAAATTATATATTTATATATGAACTAAAATTTATAAATTCAGAGTAAAGTACAATTGTCAATGCATGATGTATAAGTAACTTAAGCAATGCTGGTTTTGGTTTGAGGATTTTGGCTCTGGGCTAGTGACTGACTTAACATTATTCTACTCGATTCCCGCGTTGGTCGACGCAGAGTTCCGTAGAACAATTATCTATTTTTTATTCATAATAATGATTTATTTTTTAAAAATTTACATCAGTTTTTTTTAAAAATTATTTTCTATCAAATATAGCAATTAATCGGTTATAATTATGAGTATTATTTGGGCGGGTTAAATAAGTATCGGGTTATGCGGGTTCGAAGGTGTGTGTTAGCTAGCCTAACCCAAACAAAACAACCGGACGTGTTAATCGGTTTCGGGTTAAATGTGTACCGAGTTAATCGATTTAAGTTAAATGAGTTATTCAGTTTTTGTATTAAAAATGGAATCATCTACAATTTATAAATGTAGCTTACTTAAACTCGATGGGCACACGCTTCTACTGATAACTTGGATTCTTTATAAATGGGAATACAACAAAAATTTTATCATACACAACAATTTTGTATAAAATAAATATCATTTGTTTGGACCAGTTGAATTGTAAAATGATAAAAATATTGGTAAGATATGATAGTTATTTTATATGAAGTTATTGCGTATAATTTCTAACATTGAATAGTATAAATATCTAAAAGTAGATTAGTGATTATTCATAGTTATTATTGAAGCAAAATGATTAATTTTTGGAAGTCATTGAATAATTATTGAAGAATCATGATTGGATTTGGGTGGTATGTAGTTAGAGTCAATATCTCTAGGTATAGTATCTTTTTAGAGTCAACGTTAAGAAAAGATAAAATATCTATCATGTTTAATAGTAGTTTGATTCATCAATGTTTTTTTTTTTATCATTTCATCATCATGTTATTTATTTTATTATTATAACCGTAAAGTTTGTTAATGGTAACTAATTGTTCAAGTTAACAAATGACATCACATTTTAGTATAAAGTTTATATTAAAAAAAATCCATCTAACTTTCGATGTTTTATCAATTTGGTACTTGAGACGTTTTTTGTCCATACTAAACCCCTTATTAAATACACTTTTTTAAAGCAGTTACTTATATTGGATTTTAATAAATCATACTAACATTTTGATTTCTAATAAGAAAAAACGTCTAGGTAAATGAACTCATAAAAAAAAAAATAAAAACATGAGAGCGTGCGGTATACACACCCTGCAAGGCTTTGGCCTTGCCACCTCAGCCCCAAGCCGCCGGCCACACTGCCCCGACAATTCGGCCCCGCAAGAAACACACCACCGCTCGGCTTCTGTTCCTCGCGCGGCACCGCTCCCTTTCACCCTTTCTTTTTGCTTTCAAACCACACACACACACACACACACACACACACACACACACACACATATATATATATTTATCCTCTATAACTAATACATTTATTACATTTATTTACACACTATTTTTACAACTACAACATATCTCTTCGTAATTTTTAGTTTCGTAATTTTTTTAGTTTTTAGTTTCGTAATTTTTTTATGTAAGTTTTTAAATATTTACGAAATTAGTTACTTTAGTTTTATTTCTTTTGTTAATTAAGAAGAATTTATTTTAAAAAAAATTAAGAAAGATGGAAAGATACAGAAAGATTAGTATTTCCAAGTTAGAAAAATAGCGAAAGGTTGAGAGAGAAAAGCTGATGTGGCGCTGAGGTGTACAGAAAGATGAGTTTGAGAAAGGTGGGTATACCCTTCTCTCTGATGGTATTTCTAACAAAAACCTTAAAAAGGAAATGCCACATCATTTATAATCCAAACAACGGGTAACCATTGATAAATTTCACAAATTTCACAGTTTCAAAAAAAAAAAAAAAAGTGAAGTAAATGCTAAAATGGTAAAAGTTAATGTTGAAAAAGCAAACTGATAAAACTCTACAAATATGATAGTTTATGTTAACCATTTTTTAAATTTTTATATGCACATGAGCACGTCTAGCTTTTCCTCATTAATAAGTCTTAATACTGGTGGTTATCATTAAGGGTGTAAACGAGTCAAGCCGAGCCCGAGCTCGGCTCGTTTCGAGCTCTGTATGTAAAACTCGAGCTCGACTCATTTAATATATATATATATATATATATATATATATATATATATATATATATATATATATATATATATATATAGGTTTAGGTTCTATGGGTAACCTGTATGCATTGTACAACTTGGGAACCTCCATACACCGTTAGATCTATAATTTCAATGGATCAGATTTTAGTGGCAAAAGTGTAATTAAGTTGAACTTTGTTGCACCGGTGCACAACATATCACGCGTGGAGGGACAAAATTGGAAGAAAGTTCATTTAGCTAAAATTCACCTTCCTTCGTTACATACCGCGATTCTAGCCCTCCTTCCATAATTCGTATTTGCTCCGGATTTCGCTCAAGATTCCTCCCTCCATCTTTATTCCGAAAATCACTCATGCATACTCAAATAGATTAAACTTTGTTCTTCAAGTACACAGATACAATGATTACGGTTTAAGGGTTTTCAGAAAAAAAAAGGTAAAAAGCAAGCATTCACGTGCGAACAACCGGTTTGTTTTTCGCCGTTGCAACTTTGATTATTTTGTTAAATGGAAGTGCATTGTTGCATATTTCGTGTTCATTGAGGTGTTTAGTTCGTAATCGAAGTGCATATTTCGTATTTGAGGGTTTTTATGCCCTAGTTAGTCTTGGGTTCAATCGGTAGGGTGTTTAGTTCATAATCGAAGTATGTGTTTATGAGGTTTGAGTTGATGCATTATGCGTCGACTTTCAATATGCATATTAAGGTAATTTCAGTATGCATATAAATTCAATTTTAATAATGTTTATGCATTGAAGACATGCATATAAATTCAATTTCAATCAGATGTCTAGCAACAGGTGTGACCGTATGAAGACATGTATGGATAAAAAGTCAAAACAATTGCAATCTATCCTAACTAAAAACTCCACGATTTTAGCAATTACCATAATATATATCCGGTTATTTGAATATAGAATTTTTTAAATATCTTAATCTAACTAAATAATTGTTTAAACTTCCAATTATGCCCTTATTGCATCCTTATTTAATATATTGTGCATTTTTGGTTCCCCCGGTTCACAATGCATCGTGGTGCCCCATAGAACCTCAATATATATATATATATATATATATATATATATATATATATATATATATATATATATATATATATATATATATATATATATATATCAATTTCTAATTAATTTTTTATAATCTATATATTATATATTTATTAATTTAAAACTATATTTATATATGGGCTCTTATAAGTTCGTTTAGGTTCGCAAGCTTGTTTAGTAAATGAGCTCATATTTAGGCTCGAGTTCGTTTAACGCTTTTAGCGAGTCGAGCTCGAGTAGCTTAGCACATTTTAAACATCCTTGATTAATAAGATTAAGAGAAATAGATGTACCTCCGTTTAACATAACTTTTTTTTAATGCTTTTTTTTCCATGGACCCTGGTGTAGTGGTGTTACATGTGTTATTCATTTATTCAAGAAAATTAGAAACATGATTGTTATTAAAAATATTATTTTATTATTGTATCAGGGGATTATTAAAATATCAACAGTAGTGACAGTTGTGATGATAATTTATGTAGGTGTGTGTACATAGTACATATGCATTTACAGTTTTACATATTGGCCAATAAATGAATGATCAGAATTAAATGGGTAATGCGTTAACAAGGAGTTTTGACTCAACCGGTTAAACGGTGTCAAAATGACTCCGAGTAAAAAATTAAGGTGGAACACATATATTTCTTTTAATAATGTGAAATTCTAAAAAATAATATATTAAACAATTATTTAAAAAAAATAATAATATAATGTTAATGTTTTATCTTTAAGTCGTCGACCAATTTAACCCATTTATTTAAACAGGTTGAAATTGCCACACTAGCATTAATAGCATACACATCGACAGAAAAAAAAATTGTGTAATTAACTATAATGGTGCACATTCTATTTAAATGTTAGCACATAGGATTAAGTTTTTGTTTTAATTTTTTTAGGCATGATAACTTTAGTCTTTTATTGATCATAACAACTACCTATAATAACTTTTTATTTAATTTCAGGGATCAAAATGTTACAAATACTTGATTTTAAAAACTTGTGGTATGATAAAAATTCTTTTAGGGATTAAAAGTTTAAAACCATAAATTTTATACAAAACACATGGACCATTTGTGTAATTTAATCTTGTTTCATTCATTGGGTTTATTGCAAGAAATAGTAACCTCTTTTCTAAAATTCAAAATTGTAGCAACCAAATTTAAATTCTATTAATAATAGCAATCCACTTTCTATATTTTCGCAATTATAGCAACCTATTTAAAATTTTCAATTACAAGAATCTAGTTTCAAGATGACGTGAAATACAGTCATTAAAATAGAAAGTAGATTACTGTAGTTGGAAAAATATAAAATATATTGTTATAGTCATGAAAATTAGAAAGTAGATTGCTATAATTGATAAACTTAAAAGTAAGTAACTATATTAAAATTTTTTAGTGAAGTTACGATTAAACCCTTTGCAGCCATTTCTTTCTTTTCATAACTAAAATTTAAGAACACTGTTAATTTCATGACCTCTTAATTACTTGATTACTTTGAAATTGAATGTTAAAAAGGGACAGTCGCACTTTGTACTCGGAAGAAAAAGGCAATTTCTAATACTTATCATATTTTTAGAATATTGTTTAATAATTAAAATATATTAAAATACTAACTACTAAAAAGGTTCAAATAAATTACATACTAAATTACAAGTATTTAAGTTGAAGTACTTTTATTCCCCTGGTATGTTTAATAAAGGCCTTTGTCTAGAGCAGATATTGATATATACATTCTGTGTTTTAAAAAAACGTGCTTCAGTCTCAATGAGGTAAGAGGCGGTTCGTTCAAAGCTCTGCGTAACGTAGGCTGTTCCAAGCGCTACCTTTTTGTTTTATTAAACCGGGCAAAATAAAAAAGAAGAAAATGATCCCTTCCTTGATTAATTGTTTGAGTAATTTAAATTTTGTAAAAAAGATCGTGTATTTTATATATTTTGGTATTTTAATTTTCAGTTGTTAAAGTAGTATGAATGTGTTATTTTATACCAAATATAATAATAGCTAAACAAGTACGCCTCGCATACGTTATGCACGTGCCTCACATCGCGCCTCATTCCTCAGGCTCTAGGGCTTTTTTTTGCATACGTTACCTTCACAAAATTTTACTCGATTCAAGTCAATCAATGTGACAATTGATCCATAAGATCTCCGCAATCGTGGTACCGATGAAATCTGAAAGTTTTTTTTTCCCTCCTTTTTCAATGTGATATAGACGGTTGAGATCAAAGTAAAGATCGATTGCGAGGGATGCGAGAGGAAAGTGAGGAGATCAGTGGAAGGAATGAAGGGTGTGACATCAGTAAACATCGAGCCAAAACAACACAAGCTCACAGTCATCGGGTATGTTGAACCCCAAAAGGTCGTGTCCCGTGTGGCCTACCGAACAGGGAAGAAGGTGGAGCTATGGCCGTACGTACCATACGACGTGGTGGAACATCCTTACGCTCAGGGTGTGTATGACAAGAAGGCTCCGGCTGGGTACGTGCGGTACTCTCAGGACCCGTCCGCACACCATTTGGCTCGTGCGAGCTCGACTGAGGTACGGTACACTACGGCTTTTAGTGATGAAAACACAGGTGCATGTGCCATCATGTGATGTTAGAAACTTATGGATGGGTATGGATTTGGTTCATGTTTTTAGTATATTGTTGTTTTTGTGTTGAAGAATGGATTTTATGAACTCCAAATTCTGTTTCCACAAAATTTGATCAATGTTTTTAAGGCATCCAATTTTGTGTCGTTTTTGTGTTAAAACTTAAAAACTTGTTTTTAGATGTTAAAGTTTGTAATATATTAACGTAAGTGACTCTATTGTAAGATAACTACATATTTTGTTTTTATCACATCACTTTATTATTTTTTTCATACCAAATAGGTCACTATATCATAATAAGTTTTCCTGCTTTCTTGTTTAAGTAAGAGTTTACCATGACAAAAAAAGTCAATTACCAACATGTTTTCAGCTTTTTATGTATTGTCTGTTCATGTTATTGTTTATTCCAAAAAAGTTCTTTAAGTAAATTTTTTTTTTGATTTTGTGATATTTGACTATTAAAGCCTGGGTTCTAATAACAAAAATTCACTAAGCAAATTTTTTTTTTTTTAACTTAGACACTTTTCTGGAAAAAAAATAACATGAAAATGCAAAAACTTTAAAAACATATTGTTTTTTTTTTTAAATAAACCCTTTAAGTAGATAACCGAGTTCATAGGTTAATATTTGACTTGATACAATACATTACATTATACATATATACATTATTCACTAATGAATTACTATTCATAAGTGAGTTTTGCTAAAATACACCATTCAATATATTAATTAATAGAAGTTTGCTAAATTGCACCATTTGATTATATATACATTATTCACAAATGAATTATTATTCATAAGTGGGTTTTGCTAAAATACACCATTCAATATATTAATTAATAGAAGTTTGCTAAATTGCACCATTTGATTATCAATAATTAAGTTATCATAAATATTATATTGTAACTTTTTGTTAAAATACACCATTTAATAAATTAACTAATGGAGGTTTGTTAAATTGCACCATTTGATTATCAATTAATATATAGTTTACATGAGAAAAATTATCTTTAATATAGTTTTAATATATTAAATTATATCAATCTATAAATATAAACTAAAATTTAAAAAATGTAAAAGAGTGATAAAAAAATAGCTATTATTCATATGTATTTCAAAAGCTAGATGAATAATGCTTATTAAAAATAAAAAATAAAATCTAATTACATTCTTTTTGTATACTTTAATTCAAGTTTATATATATTTTAAAGGGTTAATATTGAAAAAAACCCTATAAACTTTTCTTATTTTCACGATTAAGTCCTTAAACTTTTTTTTCCTATTGTTTAAGTTCCTTAACTATTTTTGTATTATTCAAAAGTATATATTTTTGACCGGCTACCGGATGAGTAGGTAAAACACAACCAATAACAAAAAGTTTATTGACTTAATCGCTAAAACATGTAAAGATAGTGAGTTTTTTGAATAAGACAAAAATAGTTAAGGGACTTAAACAATCAGAAAAATATTTTAGGGACTTAATCACAAAACTAAGGAACGTTTATGGGGTTTTTTTCGATATTAACCTTATTTTAAATAGACAATATTTGCTAATAATATATACATAATACAATTTAATTTACATAATAATATTACATTAGTCAACTTTAATAATATATATAGTTCATATGTTTATAGCATTTTAACTTTAACAATATCATATTACATGTTATATTACAAATTTAATAATAAAAATAATAATTTTTTCTTAAAGTAGCATTACAAATTTATACATTGTATCATTTTTATGAAGCTTAATTTATGTAACCATAAAAGGTTAGGATATAAATAATATGTGACTAATGTATTGTGTGTTTATTTCCTAATAGACTTATTAGAAAGTGATCGAAGGTTAAAATGATATATTAATATTTTCATTAACATGTAACATATATATAATATGACAAAAAAAACTAAGACTCATTTCGATAACCATATTGTTCTTTAGTTTTTTCGAACAAAAATACTGAGACTCATTATGAGTTTTATGTTTTCAAACAAAAAGAACTACGACACATGTAGATTGGGAAAGACTAAACTGAAACGGTTTATATTATTGTTTTCGAAAAACTAAAAAAAAAGGATGATACATAATTTTTCCGTTTGGAAAAAGTGAAAATCGGAATATTGTAGGTTTCTTCATTCATATTATAGATAATCCTGAATAAATAATCAAATATTATATAATCGTAAATAAATAATCATAATATATGTTAGAAAAATTATAAAGTTATGAAAAAATAAAAACTGTAAAAAAATAAATTTAATAAAATTAAAAAATTAGTTAGTAAAAATAGTAATTATATAATTAAATAAACTTTAAATAAATACATAGTAATAGAAAATTAAAAACTAAATTTTATTATAAAATTTTATAACAAAGTTTAAAACATATATTGAGTTTATTTTAGAGTTTATGAAATCTTAGCAAAACTTAAAGAATATAAATAGATTGAGTTTAATTTGGATACTATACTGTTATTGATAAAAATATGAACAAATATTAATTTGTTTGGTAACTGAAAAGTTGTTGGTGACCTGCTAAACAGGTTTGCAGGTAATCAATTACTATTATTGATAAAAAAATTAAAAAAATTACTATAAACAAGAAAAAATATAAAAGTCATTGTTATTAATGATAAAAAATAAATAATTTTACTATTAATAATAAAAATAACAAAAGTTGTTACTATTTTTGGTTATTAGCTCTTAAAAAATATATATAACTTGCAAAAATAATATTCTATTCAATTTTTATTCTATTATTAAAAATAGATATATTAACAACTCCCGTTACAACGTACGGGCACCACATACCTCGTTTTAATACATGACACGTCGACTAATTTGATGAAAGTATCACTTCTTTAATACATGTATTTTTTTTAAACATTAGGGGGCGTTTGGTTCGCTGGAATCTGACGGAATGGAATGGAATCTGTCAAAGGAATGGAATTCTGGAAGGAATGGAATCTGTCTGAATCCAAATACTATAGTTTGTTTGGTTGGCAGGAAAGGAATGGATTTCAGATACAATTCCTTAATTGTTTTCCGTTTGGTTGATAAATCTGTCAAAATGAATTTTTTTCTTGAAATACAAAAATATTTTAAACCTATGATTTATTTAATCAATTTCTTTATAAAATAATTTTTTTATATTGCAAAGTCACAAAACAAATACCTTAAAATGTTACAACCAAAATAATGTGATATAGTACGAAAGACAACAGAAAACATGATTGTAATATATTTGGTAATTAAAGATATATATATATATATATATATATATATATATATATATATATATATATATATATATATATACCAAATACGTATTAAAGATATATATATCACAAACGAAATGTATCCGGAATTATTTTACCCAAAACGACTAAAAAATATATAAAATATTAGTTAATAAATCTATAATATCAAGATAAAACTCAAATATATACATTAGAATAATAATAAACGCTCAAATATTATGTAAATAATCAATACCAAAGATATAAAAAATTTAAAAAAATATATATATTTTTTTGGATTTTCGGATATCGGATTATCCGAATATCCATAATTTTGGAATTTTACTATCCGAATCCAAAATTTCAGATAATTTCGGATCGTATTTTTGGATTTTATTTCGGATGCTCGGATTCGGATTTTTATGAACACCCCTATCAAAAGGAATTGAGAATGAAATTTAAATTCCTTTCATTTTGCTATGGAATGATCATTCCTTCAAAAGGAGGGTTTTTTTTTTAAATGTGGAATGGTCATTCCATTCCTTTGGACTACCAAACAACCCATCAGAATGGAAAATCCATTCATTTTCCGCCAGATTCCATCAGATTCCAGCGAACCAAACGCCCCCTTAGACTCTTTTAATTTTTTTTAAACATTAGACTCCTTTAATTTATTTTTATTTTTTTTGAACATCAACAGAATTATAATTAAAAAATCTCAAGCAAGTTGCTAGAGGAATGATACGAATACAACGAAAGTATTCTATGAGCCACCTAAACCAAATCTATCAAAACCTAATACAAGGCCTCCGACACTAGATTACAAAGTCAAATACACCAATTTAATTTTCGACCACGTCTACCTCTAGAGTTTATCCAAAAGAAGGACCAACATTGAACAACATAGAGTAGATTGGATCTCCAATGGATGAGAGAAAGACCTTTGAGTTTCTAGCCTTCCACAAAAACCAACACAAAGTGAGAATCGACGCAGAGAAGATTTCTACGCCATCTCCCTTGAGCCCCAAGTGTAGTCCCCAATTCAACAGAGAAGCAGCCGTATCATTGACAGGTTCATTGACTCCCCACAAATTCCTAAAAGATGAAAGTAGCACTTGAGAGATTGCATACGCTCGAAATAAATGATTCTCACATTCAGGAGAGAGATTACAAAGCAGACAATTGATAGATTCCAACCCAATAGCTCTACTTGACAAGTTTAAAAGTGTAGCCAACCTGCCAAGCAAAATCTTCCAAACAAATATGTTCAGCTTACTTGGGACAGATTTAATCCATAAAGATTGCTACCGATGGTGAGAACACGAAGACATGTCATCTAATGCTTATCACAAGACACCGAAAAAACCCCAGAAATGTCTAAAGCCCAAGACCAAGATGAGGAATGATCAAACCTATCTAAAGAATCAGTCTGGAATAATGATTTAGGTCCAAGTTGTAATTCCCCAAAACTATTGACTAACATTTTGACCTGCCACCATACATTACATTTCAATAAATGACATGCCAAACTAATTTGATGAAAATATCACTTTTTTAATGTATGTATTTATCAGAAGATTGACTAACATTAAATTGACACCATACATTACATTTTAATAAATGACGTGTCAACTAACATGATGAAAATATCACTATTTTAACACATGCATTTGTCAAAATATTGACTAACTAAGAGAAATGTTTAGATCATTATGGATGAAGATTAAAGTGAAAAAAATAATGTTTTCATT
Source organism: Centrapalus pauciflorus (assembly GCA_020465985.1). Lineage (NCBI taxonomy): Eukaryota > Viridiplantae > Streptophyta > Magnoliopsida > Asterales > Asteraceae > Centrapalus > Centrapalus pauciflorus. The sequence goes on along the minus strand of JAANYP010006948.1, from coordinate 6,642 downwards.
TAAATTGTTAAATCCTTGTTTATTAAAATGTCAAGATGGCTAATATATGAAAACAATGTTTTCATTTAATTGTTGTAAAATATTGGGCTAATGATCAAAAATAATAACATCTTTTGTCATTTTTTTCATTATTAGCAACGTTATTATTTTTTTTATCACTAATAACAATAACTTTTGTTTTTTTTTTTTATCAATATTAGCCACTTTTAACCCAACTAACTGGATACTAACTGAGTTTCCAGTTAACTTAGCTGACATGGATTCTTTTTGCTGAGTTGGACACCCACGTGTATAACCAGATATACCATGTTAAAAGTTTGGGATCCTCCATGGTGGCATCTCCCCCACCGGCTAGCGAAAGCCGGCGATTCGCATTTTTGACCGACCCTCCGTCTTCCTTGCCGGAGCTGTGTCTGCATTGTTACTTCTTTGGGCCCTCTTCTTCTCCACTCTCGACTCAATCCCCATTCTCTCTCTATCCAAACAAAATTCATGCAACTGTAACAATGATGTGCCGCTAGCACACCTTGGTCTTAATAGAAAAAAGAACGAGACTAACTAAACTGGAACTAGCGGACAAATAGGCAAGTATTACCTATCGTTTGCTAGCATAGCTTAGGTAAGTCCGGGTTGTCGAACTCAGTGACAATTGGTGGATTATGATATAAAACCGTCAGTTAATGGTTAGTGATGAATATAGGTAGATAGTTTTGAAAAGTAAACTTAGATTCAAGAACAAAATAACACACTTCTATAGTCAAGATACTATTAGAACAAGAAGTTTTGGAAAGACAATCTTAAAAAAGGTAATCACGTGAGAATGCTCCCTCTAAACGTTAGATGACTAAACATTACAATCGGTTGGATTACTTATCATACGAATTCAAGAAGTAAAACCATAAAGATCAATCACTCCAATTATACAATTATGATAAGTAAGCAAAGATCACTCAACTACTGACTTATCACAAATTGCGATGCAAGTAACGACGATAAAATTATAAAGATCACTCAACTATAATTTCATCATCCGATAATCAACAATAAAAATACAAAGATCACTCAAATATATTTTTATTACCGAAAATGCAATCTGGATACTCACATATAGTGTTTCTTGCTACGAAAGGTGTTTATCTTCTCACAAATCAAAACACTGTATAAATCGAGACTCAAATCAACAATATAAACGATGTTATAACGTTAATTAAATACATGCAAGTTTTACCCTTTTTACTCTCACAAGCTTAAAAGACTCAATGAAACAAACTCATTATTTCATTAAGAACAAATACTAGTTAAACCCAACTCACATTATGGAAAATCAAGTATTTATGGTAAACACAAACAAATACATAATCAAAGCTATAAATCTTCTTTCAAAGCAAGAAACAACAATGATATTTCATCCAACACAAAATAAAAGTCATCCAATGTTTAGGGTTTACAAATCCACATGATTACAAAACAATTACTCCATAGAAATAGAGTAATACAACATGTTCATCATACAAATGGGAAAAACAAACATAACCAAATGAGTTAGAGATGTTAGAACTCCCCTAATGATATTTTTTGGTGTTGTGGTGATGTTCCCCTCCAAGATATCTACCAAAAATAGCCCAAACGAGCTTCCTTCTTCTCCCAAGAGAGTATTTTTACGTATGTGAATGGGACAAATCGTCCAAGAATGAATAAATGCAAAGGAAAACGAGTTTTTATAGCCAGATGAGCGCACGCCGTGCCTAAAAGTAAGGCACGCCGTGCCTATGTGTTGTCGTCCTATAATTGGCCCAAAAATATCTCTGAAATGATGGTTTTCAGGAGGGCACGCCGTGCCTTAATGCTTGGAGCTCTCGAAAACATGTCAAGAAAAACTAAGCATGGTGTGCCTGGGAGGGCACGCCGTGCCTATCACTTTTATGGCCAAAACTCAAAACATGAAAGTTGTAGCCCCATGTTTCCTTTTCGTCTGGGCTTTTGAATCGCCTGAATCCGAGTTCGTATGAGAGAGATATGGCCAAAATACGAAACAAACGCATGACAGTCAATTTCCTTCATTTCTTCCTGAACCTAGCCAAAACAAGAGACGTGCAATTAATATACATTTAACCATAAAAACCATCAAATCCATGCAGATATTATACATAAAAGTCCATGGATATCGCCAATAATATATACATATAATTGGCGATATCAAACAACGACCCCGACCCGGCCTCCAACCTCATATACGAACCACCCGTCTTAACCTTCTACGACAGCTCAAGCTTCGACTACACCCTCGACAAACCCATCAATAATTGCGACCGAAAAAGACGAACCTGGCTTAAACTTCACCCTTCATTCGATCCCAGGTCGCAAGAGCGAGTCTTTATCATCACCGGATCACGATCAACCCCATGCAAAAGCCCCACCGGAGACCATTTCTTATTAAGATTTTACTGGAATAAAGTAGATTATTGTCGAATCCATGGTTACGATATCTTGTACGTCTTACTCGACCCCAATATGTCCTCATGTTGGGCCAAGATTCCAGCAGTTCAAGCGACAATGGTGGCACATCCGGAAGCCGAGTGGATAACCTGGTACATCTGGCTATAAACGTGGGTATCCAACTCAGCAAAAAGAATCAATGTCAGCTAAGTTAACTGGAAACGCAGTTAGTTTCCAGTTAGTTTGGTTAAAAGTTGCTAATATTGATAACAAAATAATAATGTTGCTATTAATGAAAAAATGACAAAAGATGTTACTATTTTTTGTCATTAGCCCTAAAATATTTTGGCAAAAACAAAACAAGCACCATGAATGATGGATGATGGTAAATGCTGAGAGGACCACAGGTCCATAACTTTACCTTTATATTTTTTTAATTTTTATTCGGATTGAAAAGGAATACCCGATTAAAAATTATGAAAATTCAATATCGGTCCCAATTTTTTTACTTTTACAAGGAAAAAAACAATTAGTAAAATCATGAAAAAACCATGATAAAAAAGTTAATAAAAAGAACCAAACTGTTCAATAACAACATGAGTTTTTAATTTGACATCTAAGGTGTCGTTTGGATTGTATGAATTTAAAATGATAAATTCTAAAATGATAGGATTTTGAAATATTTAGGTGGCATTTGGTTCGTGTGATGGAATTCGACGGAATTGGAATTTAAATTTTGTTTGTTTATCAAGTTTGATAACTAATGTAAGGGGTTAAATTTTATGTATTTTCCATCAAATTTTCTTGTTTATAGGAATTTGACATTCCTTTCGACTACTACATGAATTAAATTACAACTTATACATGAATTAGATTCCGACCTACATATTCTAACCAATACTAAAACTCATCTTCTACATTTACCATCTCCCCAGCATGTTTTGAGTGGTTATACGTAATGTTTGCTTCTTAACTTGGGATTAAGTCATTTTGTTACGTGAAAACACGAAGAATAATCTAAGCGCTTATGACAGGGAGGAGGTGTTCCAAGTAAAGTGGAATCCGAATCACGAAACTGTGATTGCATTGTCTGCTGATGACATGGTTTAGGACCTAAACAGGTAGTTGATGGTTCGAGATAAATTTGGGATTTTGGATGTTTTTAATTGTGTAAAATATAAATTTGGTGTTTATGTCGATGTAATTTCAGGATTGGAGATGAGCAACTGGAAGGAGAGACGATAGACGGTCCTCCGGAGCTGCTCTTCTCTCATGGTGATCACAAGGCAAAAATATCAGACTTCTCATGGAACAAGAACGAACCATGGGTGATTTCTAGTGTGGCTGAAGACAATGCTTTGCAGGTTTGGCAAATGGCTGAAAGTATTTATCATGAAGATAATTACACTTCTAAATAGTGTGAATATGAGTACACATTCAAACAGTATTAGGGGCTGTTTGCTTGCTTCTCGATGGAATCATTAAGAAGTTCTTCAAAGGTAAAAAGATATCTAATTGATTCCATTAAGAGGTAAACAAACAAGGCATTGGTTTAGAGAAAAAGATGAACCTCTAATCATTGTGAAATTATCAGTTGATTTCAGAAAAACATGAAAGTTTAATACCTCTGCTTGTGTGTGTTTGTGTCTTAAAAAGCATGCGCTCTGAGTGAAGCTTGAGGTTGTGCGCAATACATACAAGTCGCGAACGACTCCTTCTTGTTTCAATAAATCTGGCCCAAAAAAAAGGATATGAACGTCTTCTAGATTAAATTTTTAAGTAACTCAGATTTCGTAATAAAGATTGTGTCTGCTACACATCCTGTGCGTTATACGTATGCTAGAAGGCAGAAGAAGTTTACTTAGAAGGGTAGTATTGTCTTTGCTATTCATTTCTGTTAAATAGTTAGTTGTTGTTAACAATAAGGTGGTTAGGGACAGTTAATTGTAGTTAGGGATATAAATAGTGAAGAAGTGTGTAGTAGAGGTATCGGATTGATAATTCTCTGAGATAGTTCAGTAATGGAGAGAATTGGCCTCTCGAAAGCCAAATATCATTTGTAATCAAGCGTATTCATTCTCTTTAGCAATAAATCATTCAATTCATTGATAAGTGTATACCAAATTGGTATCAGAGCAGTAACGATCCCATTCTGCTTCAGTATAGATCTCAATTTTGCTTACCGATTCATTGTTCAATTTCTTATCGTTCTCACCTAAATTCCCAAATTCACGATTTCAATCTTACCGATATTCAACTCTGATCTAATTCCCAATTTTGACCTAATTCGTTTCTTAATTCAGCTTCCGATTTCAGTTCTATTTCCTTCGAATTCCAATCAATCTCGCTTTCAACTCTATTCCGATTTCACGTTCCACTTCAATTTCTCTGATTGTTCAAAATTTTAGCGATGACGTTAACTGATCGTGTTGAAAGTTTAGAGAGCAATATCGGTTCCTTGAAAGAAAATCTTCAATCGGAGATTGGAGCCTTGAAAGCATTATTAGAACAGGTTTTGAAGAATCGTGAGGAACCTGAAAACTCTTTCAATAGAAGTTCCGACAGGGGAGGAGATGCGAATCGTTTTTGCGCTATAAAAGGAAGAAAATTAGAAATTCCGTCTTTTGATGGAACAGATCCTGATGGCTGGATTCTGAGAGCAGAACGTTACTTCTCTCTAAATCGTTTAAGCGAGGAGGAGAAAATTGAAGTCTCAATCATAGCCTTTGATGGTGATGCCTTGCGCTGGTTTCAATGGGAGAATAAAAGACGTCCAATTCGTCGTTGGGAAGATATGAAGCTTATGCTCCTTAGACAGTTTCGTTCAACAGTTTGTGGTTCTCTTTGTGAGCAATTTCTCGCGCTAAAACAAGAAGGATCGGTGGTAGAATATCAAAAGAAGTTTGTCTCTTTGGCGGCGCCTCTTGATGGAATCTCAGAAGAACTTTTCCTCAGTCAATTCATCAATGGCTTAGATTCCACTATTCGAGCTGAACTGAGACTTCTATCTCCAGTTAATCTAGAAGAGGCTATGGAGTTAGCTTGTAAGATTGAAGAAAAAAGTAAGGTCCTAAATCGAGTGAAAATGAACAATTCTTGGACTAATAAACGTTTTCAACAAAGCTCGCTGGATTCGAAACCACCTCAAGCATATAATGGTGAATCAAAGGTTAATAGTTTTGGATCACAGAAGAACTATTCTGGTGAGTTCAGGAGATTGTCGGATTCAGAACTTCAGGCAAAGCGTGCTAAAGGTCTATGTTACAGATGTGATGAGAAGTATGGCCCAGGGCATAAGTGTAAACGTAAGGAACTTAATGTGATTGTTATTCAGAACACAGAGGATTTGGATTCTGAATTAACGATTCTTGATGAAGAAATTGATGATTCAATTGTTACTCAAGAAATGCCAGAATCTGTGGGCATTCATTTGAACTCAGTTTATGGTTTTACTAGTCCAAAGACTATGAAGTTGCTCGGTGTTATTGGTGATCAACAGGTAGTCGTGCTGCTTGACCCGGGAGCCACACACAACTTTATTTCCAAGGAATTGGTTTCTCGTTTGAAACTTCCTCTTACTAATACTACCGGCTACCAAATTTCTCTGGGCACAGGTGTTACAGTTGGGGGTAATGGTATTTGTACTAAGGTAGCTTTAATCATACAAGGAGTGGAAATTTTGGAGGATTTTTTACCAATAGAATTGGGAAACTCGGATGTTATTTTGGGTATTCAATGGTTAGAAACTCTTGGTACTACCCATGTCAATTGGAAGACGCAGATAATGAAGTTTCAGATTGGAAGTGATTCAATTACTCTTCGAGGTGACCCATCTTTAGGGAAATCTATGGTTTCTTTGAAATCAATTACTCGTACTATTCGAAAAGAAGGCCAGGGTATCTTAATTGAGTTTGGGGAGATAATCTCTACCGATCATATCTCTGGAACTGAAATACAAGCCTTACACGGGTTGCTTGAACAATTTTCAGAGGTGTTTCACATGCCTCAGGGTCTCCCTCCACTCAGGGGTCATGAGCATACGATTGTATTGAAAGAAGGCAGCGGACCAATTAATGTTCGACCTTATCGCTATCCTCATTTTCAGAAAGACGAAATAGATAAGCTGGTACGTGAGATGCTTGATGCAGGTATCATTCAACCTAGTAAAAGTCCCTTTTCGAGTCCTGTTTTACTAGTTAAAAAAAA
>JAANYP010006947.1:0-10220 GCA_020465985.1 Centrapalus pauciflorus | reverse complement strand
GGAGATGTTGAAATAGGTCACCTGCTGCCCCCAGTGACCGGCGTTCTTTTGATCACGATTGACCCCACACCCCATAACACTCCGCCACATATTCATGACGCCTCTGTGGCGTCTCCACAAACTTCCAGATCTGCACTCCCAGCTGGGGAGGTAGAAATGAGGGAAGGAAGTCCTAGAGCGGAAACATCAATGTCATATGCTCCAGGCCATCAAGGGATAACACCCGAGATGCTAATGGCTGCTATTCGTGACACCGGATTGGTTACCCGGGCTAACCTGGAAGCCCTCAAGGTCGCTTCTGAGGAACAACATTCCTCCCTTCTATATCTATTGAAGGGAAAGGATGTTGCGACTCAGGAGTTGCCATCAGGTACCCATTCAATTCAATCAACAACTGCACTACAAGATCAACTTGCCACGATTGAGCTATTTTTAGAGATTCTATTGAAAGCGTACGCCAGCTAATACTGCGAGTCGAGGTAGAAATGAATAAGAGAATGGACAGACTCGAAATGATAGTTATAGACCTCTAGACTCTTTGTCGTCCTCAGGTTGAGTCTCTAAAAAGAAAACATGATAACCAGGAGGACCCTGGTCATCTTGAGGGGAAGAAACACCCAAGACTTCATCCTGAGGGAGAAGTATTGAGTGCAGGGGGAGCCAGCGGTGGAGAAAGTGGGGAGAAATTTTCAAAGACCACAGAGGGTCAAAGAGAAGAAGATCTGATGATGAAAAATGTAGTATATGAGCCTCCATCTGATAAAGTCAAAGTCATCTTATTGTCTGATTCAGACTTGGAGATCGATTAAGACGTGTAACATCCAAGTTTCCACGAACAGTACACGTCATAATATTTCATTTCATTAAGTAATAAATATTGCTAATTGTTTGATACCACAGGTCCATCTGCCTGAATACTTAATTACAAAAATATATTAAAAACAAATGGTGGTCTAACTAGCTTCTAAATCTTCAATCAGAGTGCGGAAGACTGAACAAGCTACCCGAGACCGCATCATCTTTTCAAAATAGGCGTCAGCAAAAGTCCAAAAGTCTGCTATTCATCGAATGTCCAAAATCACTTAGCCTGGGACGAACTACCTGCTATGGTCTTGCCTTTATCAACTTTTCCTGTAAAAGAGTTGTCATGACAGAGTAAGCTAACATTGCTTAGTGAGTTAACAGAGTTCCATTAGTTACCACACATATATAACATACTATCAGCTCCTGCCGGCAAGTCACTACGTCCTGAGACATCAAAAAGGTTGGGAGACAACCCAGTTTGTATTCCCCTATGTAAGGCCGAAGCCCTACGGGAAGTGTATGGAAACAAGTCATATAGGAAAGGAATCTGCAGAATTCCCTCCTGTGAATGGAGATCTCACATTCGGTCCTATCGGATAATGCAGTATGCTGCGGCAATTAAATAAACAGTCAAGTAATCAGTAAGCAGGATAAGTATTTACATAAAATGTAAAAGTGAACATGCATTTGAGGCAATTCAAGTGTCTAGCTTCAGTAATGTCAAAAGTACGCTTCTATGATACAATAAAGTATTAAAGAAACATGCAGCAACAAACGGAAGTTTCCATACAGTCAATGACATTCACCAATAAGTATCGAAATATATGCAAGTAATTAATGAAATCTGTCACTCACAGTGGTCCGTAGTCAGATAATGCTTAACGAGTTAAGCTGTTCAGTTTACTCTGTCAAATCGGTGGGTTCCTGCAGTTCAGTTTCAAGTCTGGTATAAATTAATGTCAAGTTTGTGTCATAATCTATATAACCGTAGTTATATATTCAGGTTATTGTCAATTCTGGTTATCGAGTCTGAGGTAGTTCCTATCGTCCCAAGGTGAGTCTATTCTTATCAGATTAATACGATTCACCTAATTACAGATGTGTGGCCTTGAAACAAAGCCAATCGTATTACTTAGCAAGTTGAACAGGTCATACACATTCTAAGGGTTCGTACAGAGTCTGTTAATTCATTTGTGCATAAAATAGATATGCAACTTGAACTTGTGATTTTTATCATAAACAAACAATACTTTCAATTTCCTTAGGTTGTTTAATAACTTAATCTGATTTAGAAATTTAACTTTGGCTAGGAACTAAATCAGATTCGAACTAAGGCAACAGATTCGAATAGGGTACAGATTCGAATAGCATTAGATTCGAACATCAATAGATTCAAACATCAATCTCGAATCTAGGGGGATCAGATTCGAAATCAATAGATTCTATACTAGGGAAGATAGATTCGAAGTAGGCCTTAGATTCTAGGATAGATTCGAAACAAGCATACACATTCGAGACACACATAGATTCGAAATAGCAGAATTAGAGTCGAATTACATCAGATTCGAAATGAGCAATACACAGATTCGAAACCTTTCATAGATTCGAACCATATAGATTCGAACTAGGGGATTTCTAAGGCAGGTAGATTCGAAAATGGCACAGATTCGAAGGTACATTCGAGTTTAAAGGGGGGAATAGATTCGAAATTTACATATTCGAATCTGATTAAAGACCTTCGAATCTGTTCTTCATGATCAACGTTTTTTCCAGGTTTTAGCTACTAAACATGAACATAAATGACGGAAAAATAGATACTAACCTTCGTCCAAGCTATAACCTTCGACTATAGATGATTTCCAAGCAAAAACAAGTCCTAAACGGGAGCAAATCAGCTTCAAATGAAGGGAAAATGAGCAAACTCGAAATTGCTCTTTCAAAACCGAAATAAAAGTCAGAAAGATGGTCGATTTTACCTTAAATCCGGACGAAATCTAACATGCAATGATAGATTCGTGTAGAGCTCGACGATCTCTAACCGATGGCGTATAAATCACGAGAATCCGACGGTTCGTTTAGGAGAAATTCTAGAGAGAAGGAGAAGTCTTATAGAGAGAAGGAGAGAGTTTCTAGATTCCAAACTTAAGAAATGAGGAGGAATGCCCTATTTATAGGGAAATAGGGAAAATCAGATCTTCTACTGAATTTTTTCCGGAATTGACCAACTTTTATTCCCAACACTCCGATTTGCATTTCAGATGCAAATAATAGCAAAGAAGTTCTAGATTTGCTACAATGGTCTTTTAGTCAATTTTAATTCATTTTAGTCCGTTTCGTCCTTTTCAGTCTTTAATTTGTCATTTAGCTGAAATTTAATTATAAATTTTATTTCAGCTAATTTTGGGCAACTTTTCATAATTAATTATAACTTAATATAATTAACTATTTAAGATTCATGTTTTCAGTTAATTACTAATATTTGGATAAAATTGCTTTATTATCAAAAGTCTGATGCTGTAATTTATATTTAATAAATTACGGGCTGTTACAATCTTCCCCCGTTAAATTGATTCCGTCCTCGGAATCGACTAAGACAGGAATAACTTCGGATACTTTTGCCTAATCTCGTCTTCTCGTTCCCAAGTTTGCGCAGATCCCTTATGGTATTTCCATTGAACTAACACCATTGGAATTTCCTTGTTGCGTAATTTCGAAACCTTATGATCGATTATACGCTCGGGCTCTTCTTCGTATCGCAACTGCTCATCAATTTGCACGTCTTTCCAAGGAATCACAGCTTCAGCGTCAGCTAAACACTTTCGAAGATTACTCACATGAAATACATCACGAATCCCAGTCATTTCGGCAGGCAGCTTTAATCTGTAGGCTTGCAATCTTATACGCTCGAGAATTTCAAAAGGACCCACAAATCGAGGGCTCAACTTCCCCCGTTTGCCGAACCTTACTATTCCTTTTCTTGGCGAGACCTTCAACAACACTTTATCTCCAACTTCAAACGCGATTGGTTTTCTTCTTTTATCATGATACTTCTTTTGTCTGTCTTGAGAAGTCTGAATCCGCTGTCGAATCAACTGTAGTTGGTCATGGGCTTCTTGCAGAATCGCTGGTCCAGAGATCGGGCGTTCACCTGTTTCCCTCCAACAGGTTGGAGTTCTACATCGACGTCCGTACAAAAGCCGATATGGAGGCATACCAATAGTCGAGTGATAACTATTGTTGTAAGCAAATTCTACAAACGGAAGGTGAGTATCCCAACTTCCACCGAGATCAATCACACATGCGCGTAACATATCTTCTATGGTCAAAATTGTCCTCTCACTTTGCCCGTCAGTTTCAGGATGATAGGCGGTGCTCATCTTAAGTTCAGTTCCTAGTCCATTCTGAAAAGCCTACCAAAAACGAGAAGTAAATCTGCTGTCACGGTCCGATACCCTAGACAATGGCACACCATGTCTAGTCACGATTTCCTTTACGTACAATTCAGCTAACTTTTCGAGGCGTTCATCTTCACGTATGGGTAGGAATTGAGCTGACCTAGTAAGTCGATCCACTATTTCTCTTATAGAGTCATAATTCCGCTTAGTACTGGGCAGCTTCGTCACAAAGTTCATGGTTATGTGGTCCCACTTCCATTCCGGAATTGGCAATGGTTGTAGTTCCCCATACGGCTTCTAATGTTCTGATTTGACTTGTAAACAAGTCATGCAATTTTCTACATATTGTCCTATGTCCTTCTTCATTCCAGGCCACCAATAATCCGTTTTCAAATCTTGGTACATTTTAGTAGAACCAGGATGTACCGAAAATTTCGACATATGAGCTTCCGACAGAATTTGATCCCGAGTACCTCCTAGTCTGGGAACCCATATTCTATCCATGAACCGTCTAAGACCATGATTATCAAGGGTCAGCTTGGTCACATAAGTAACCATACGTTCAGATTTCAAGCTCTCATCCCGAATGGCTTCGGTTTGAGCGGCAATAATCGACTCAGGCAAGGCAGACTCCAAAACAACAGAAGTCAAAGCATAACATCGGGTATAATGGTCTTGTCCGGTTTTGCGGCTTAGGGCATCTGCTACAATGTTTGCTATACCCGGATGGTAAAGGATCTCATATTTGGAGAATTTTGCGTAGAGTCGCTCTTTTCGTAGCAATTCTAGCAATTCTCGAAAGAGCTTCGCACGGTCAAATTCAGACTTAGAGTAAATCAAAATGTCATCAATAAAGACTATCACTGATTTGTCCAGCATTGGCCTACATACTCTTTCATAAGGTCCATAATTGCGGCCGGGGCATTGGTGAGACCGAACGGTATTGCTAGAAACTCAAAATGGCCGCAACGAGCACGAAATGAGACCTAAATCTCGAGTCTTTCTATCGTCATAAACATAACGTTCACTTCCTTCGGGGGTTCTAATTCTAATTATCCTTTTGGCACAAAGGATTTCAGCATTGTTCGTCATGAGCCTGTCCATTCCTATAATAATATCTAATTCTCTAATCCACATCGGTATCAGGTCAAAGTCTGAAGAGAGGTCATCAATCACTAGCTTACAGGAACGAAAGATTCTACTTATAGTCACAAAACTCGGGCTCGCAGTTTCTATATCTAATGGTACAGGTAGCATTATTGGAGCAAAATCAAACAGTTTAGCAGACTTTTCAGACACATATAACAGATTAGAGCAGGCATAGAGTTAACAAGAAATGTACCCATGACGACATCAGCAGTCTCTTTTGCCTCATCGGCTGTCATCTGGAAAGATCTTGGTTGATTCCTCGGAGCTGGAGAACCCTTGAATGATCGCCGGGATGAAAATGCAGACGGAGGAACAAATCGGGGCCGAGTACAGTCTTTAGCATGGTGCCCAAACGTAATGCAGTTTCGGCAAGCCTCACTGCGCCTGGGACATTCTGACCTATCATGACCATTCTGTCTGCAGCAGTAGCACTTAACGAACACAGGATCACATTTTCCTTCATGAATCTGCTTGCAGCGAGGACAAGCAGACCTTGGCGTAGCGGTCACAGCATAAGATTTAGCCTTTTTAAAAGGCTGCTTATCTCCCTGCCTTAAACTTTCACTCCCCTTTTCCGATTTCTCAGATTTTTCTTTCTTGCTAGTCTTGGCAATAAAAAGAGTCGCTCGCTCCGGATAGATTTCAAGTTCTCCTACCTTAGCAACTTCAACTACTTCCATATCACTTCTCGGTTCGCCAGAATTCACAAAAAGATCCCTTTGTCGTCCCTCAAAGGGCTCATGCCTAAGTTTCCTTTTTCGATTCTTCTTGGGATTTGCTAACATTTCTTCCCTATACTTCAATTCTAACTCCCGTAACCTAAGTTCTCGCAACCTAAGTTCTTCTTCACGGCGCTTAAAGTCAATTTCACGCTGGATTTCTTCGTCAGTTTGCACAACCGCTTTACCCTTAGTCAGCAAGTCCTTAATTTCCTTAAATCGGTCCTCAACCGACATATCAGTCTGCAGTCGACTCCTATCCATCATAAGCTGTATTTGCCTACGATTTTCCTCATTCAACTTATGAACGAGGTCAATCAATTGAGCCTGCTGGGGAGGCACAGGCGTAGCAGTACTGCTTGAGTCATTAGCAGTATTTTCAGGGTCAGTGCCTAAGTCCTCTACGTGAACAGATTCTTTGTGTTGATCAGCTGCAGCATCAGCAGCTTTATCAACCCTTGAGGAACCGGCAACAGTCGGATTCTTATCAGCCATTGGCTGAAAATATAAAGGAAATAACTATTATTTCCTGATTCAAATAAGCACAGTTCGAGTCATAATTCCTACGTCAGATAATCATATCTAAATTCATAGATATGAAGGCAGTTAATCAGACTCACAAAGTCAAGTCAAAGTCAAGCAGTCAATCCCTTCCCCATCCTATCAGTCATCATTTGCCTATCTTAGGTCAAGTTGTGTGGGTAGTCCTTTACTAATTAGGTTACCCTAGGCCTCGGTGACTTGTCCGGGAATTCAGAGTCACATAGTCCATACCATACCAGTAGTTTAAGTATCGGGTGGCCAATCCGATGATTAAAGCGCTGCTCTGATACCAACTTTGTAACATCCAAGTTTCCACGAACAGTACACGTCATAATATTTCATTTCATTAAGTAATAAATATTGCTAATTGTTTGATACCACAGGTCCATCTGCCTGAATACTTAATTACAAAAATATATTAAAAACAAATGGTGGTCTAACTAGCTTCTAAATCTTCAATCAGAGTGCGGAAGACTGAACAAGTTACCCGAGACCGCATCATCATTTCAAAATAGGCGTCATCAAGAGTCCAAAAGTCTGCTATTCATCAAAGTCCAGATTCACTTAGCCTGGGACGAACTACCTGCTATGATCTTGCCTTTATCAACTTTTCCTGTAAAAGAGTTGTCATGACAGAGTAAGCTAACAATGCTTAGTGAGTTAACAGAATTCCATTAGTTACCACACATATATAACATACTATCAGCTCCTGCCGGCAAGTCAGTACGTCCTGAGACAGCAAAAAGGTTGGGAGACAACCCAGTTTGTTTTCCCCTATGTAAGGCCGAAGCCCTACGGGAAGTGTATGGAAACAAGTCATATAGGAAAGGAATCTGCAGAATTCCCTCCTGTGAATGGAGATCTCACATTCGGTCCTATCGGATAATGCAGTATGCAGCGGCAATTAAATAAACAGTCAAGTAATCAGTAAGCAGGATAAGTATTTACATAAAATGTAAAAGTGAACATGCATTTAAGGCAATTCAAGTGTCTAGCTTCAGTAATGTCAAAAGTACGCTTCTATGATACAATAAAGTATTAAAGAAACATGCAGCAACAAACGGAACTTTCCATACAGTCAATGACATTCACCAATAAGTATCGAAATATATGCAAGTAATTAATGAAATCTGTCACTCACAGTGGTCCGTAGTCAGATAATGCTTAACGAATTAAGCGGTTCAGTTTACTCTGTCAATCGACGGGTTCCTGCAGTTCAGTTTCAAGTCTGGCATATTAATGTCAAGTCTGTGTCATAATCTATATAACCCTAGTTACATATTCAGGTTATTGTCAATTCTGGCTGTCGAGTCTGAGGTAGTTCCTATCGTCCCAAGGTGAGTCTATTCTTATCAGATTAATACGATTCATCTAATTACATATGTGTGTCCTTGAAATAAAGACAATCATATTACTAGCTAGGTGCATCATGACATACGATTTCTAAGAATTCATTCAGTGTCTGTTAATTCATTTGTGCATAAAATAGATGTGCAACTAGAATTTGTGAGTTTTATCATAATCATATTATACTTTTAATTACAATAGGTTGATTAATCACTTAATCTGATTTTAGGAATTTAACTTTGGCTTGGAACTAAATTAGATTCGAATATAGCCAATTGAATTTATGGAGACAGATTCGAATAGCCTTAATTCAAGTCTATGGAGATAGGTTCGAAACACACCTATTCGAGTCTATGGGATTAGATTCGAAGCACACCCATTTCGAGTCTATGGGATTAGATTCGAAGCAATAGATTCTAAGACAGATTTGAAGCAATAGACTCGAAGACATATATAGATTCGAAGCATATAGACTCGAACCCCTACACAGATTCGAACAGATGCATAGATTCGAACCCCTACACAGATTCGAACAGATGCATAGATTCGAAATTCATATATTAGATTCTAAGGGACAGGTAGATTCGAACTAGGAGGCTTCGAGTCTAGGGGGGGGGGACAGATTCGAATTCATAGATTCGAAACCATACAATTCGAGTCTAGTGAATTCGAGTCTGTTCATGGATCTCTCGAGTTTGTTCTTCTAGTTCATCGTTTTTCCAGGTTTTAACAACTAAATATGAACATAAAAGATAGAGAAACGGTTACTAACCTTCGTCCAAGCTATAACCTTCGACTATGGATGATTTCCAAGCAAAAACAGGTCCTAAACGGGGGCAAATCAGCTTCAAATAGAGGGAAAATGAGCAAACTCGAAATTGCTCTTTCAAAACCGAACCAAAAGACAGAAATAGGTCTATCTTACCTCAAATCGGGACCAAAACGAACATGCGATGACAGAATATTGTAGAGCTTGACGATCTCTATCCGTTGACGTATAATTCACGAGAATCCGACGGTTCGTTTAGGAGAAATTCTAGAGAGAAGTGAAATCTTAGAGAGAGAAGGAGAGAGTTTCTAGATTCCAAACTTAAGAAATGAGGAGGAATGCCCTATTTATAGGGAAATAGGGAAAATCAGATCTTCTACTGAATTTTTCCGGAATTGACCAACTTTTATTCCCAACACTCCGATTTGCATTTCAGATGCAAATAATAGCAAAGAAGTTCTAGATTTGCTACAATGGTCTTTTAGTCAATTTTAATTCATTTTAGTCCGTTTCGTCCTTTTCAGTCTTTAATTTGTCATTTAGCTGAAATTTAATTATAAATTTTATTTCAGCTAATTTTGGGCAACTTTTCATAATTAATTATAACTTAATATAATTAACTATTTAAGATTCATGTTTTCAGTTAATTACTAATATTTGGATAAAATTGCTTTATTATCAAAAGTCTGATGCTGTAATTTATATTTAATAAATTACGGGCTGTTACATTCCTGACGTACAATTAACTAATCAAGGAACAAGAAGCAGCAGATGTTTCAATACAAGTTGGTAACAATCACCAATAAGTACAAAAACATATGCAAGTTAGTAATGCAATGTGTCACTCACAGCCGTCCTGAGCAATCCAAGTAATCATGGAACATGCAACATCAGTTGTCAAGTTTCAGCAGTGTCTATCATACGTTCCTAACATAGAATTAAGTAATCCTGGAACAAGCAGCAGCAGATGTTTCCATACAAGTCAGTAACAATCACCAATAAGTACTGAAACGTATGCAAGTAAGTAATGGAATCTGTCACTCAACGACCTGTCTGAGCAATCCAACGGTAATCAAAGGACACATGCAGCAGGCAGTTGTCTCAGTTTTTCACAGTGTCTATCATTCGTTCCTAACATACAATTAAGTAATCAAGGAACAAGCAGCAGCAGATGTTTCCATACAAGTCAGTAACAATCACCAATAAGTACTGAAACGTATGCAAGTAAGTAATGGAATCTGTCACTCAAACCAGTCCTGAGCAATCCAAGTAATCAAGGAACATGCAGCAGCAGTTGTCCAGTTTCGGCGGTGTCTATCATACGTTCCTAACATAGAATTAAGTAACCAAGGGACAAGCAGCATCCAATGTTTCGATACAAGTCAGTAACAATCACCAATAAGTACTGAAACGTATGCAAGTAAGTAATGGAATCTGTCACTCAAACCAGTCCTGAGCAATCCAAGTAATCAAGGAACATGCAGCAGCAGTTGT
>JAANYP010006946.1:0-78665 GCA_020465985.1 Centrapalus pauciflorus | reverse complement strand
CATGTAAACGTGAACCTGCAATCAGGCAATTCAAGTGTCAAGCTTTGAATGTCAAAAAATTACGTTTCTATGATAAAACTATGTTATTTATTAAGAAACATGCAGCATTCAATCGGAAGTTTCCATACAGTCAATGACATTCACAAATGTATCGAAACATTGCAAGTATCAATTAAATATGTCACTCCCAGTAGTCCGTAGTCAGATAATGCTTAACGCATTAAGTCTGTTCAGTTACTCTGTCAAGCGGCGGGGTGCCTGCAGTTCAGTTTCAATGTCTCGGCATATTAATGTCATATCGGTCTGAGGACAGAATCTAGCTCACCCTAGCTATATATTTCACGGTCTATTGTCATCTGTCGAGTTCTTGCATCCTGGTGCTTTGGTTTCTAGTTCCTATCGTCTCAGGTGAGTATATTTTCTTAACAGATTAATATCGTCCCTAATTAAATATATGGGCCTTGATGAACTGACGGTCCATTCATCCTTTCTAGCTAGGTGAATCTGTCTCAATACGATTTCTATAGGAGTTCATTCAAAGTCTTTTACAACCCATATGTTGGTTCACTTTTGAGCTTGTGGTCAAAACTTTCGGAATTTCCTCATACTTAGCGGAGTGCTGAATGCTATCTTGGAATGCTTCTTCCCGAACCTTTACTTGATGATAACCGGATGCACGCCCTAGAATCAATCCTTACTAGCTTAGAAGAGGTAGCTCCCTGTAGTTGGTCAAATAGCGTCGTCAATTGCTTGGGAAGTGCGGTTAGGGTTTCTTTACCGTTACAACTTTAGTTAGATACTCAGTAGTACTCTTTTGCACATTCTATGAGGGACCGTCGTTCTTTTCGATCAAATAATTGGATCGGAGCTCCCCTCAGAATTTTATGTAAACACTTATCATGCTTACTGCTTACTTGACTGTTCATATATTTGCCGCTG
Organism: Centrapalus pauciflorus; assembly: GCA_020465985.1. NCBI lineage: Eukaryota > Viridiplantae > Streptophyta > Magnoliopsida > Asterales > Asteraceae > Centrapalus > Centrapalus pauciflorus. The sequence goes on along the minus strand of JAANYP010006946.1, from coordinate 77,726 downwards.
CATACTGCATTATCCGACAGGACCAAATGTGAGATCTCCATTCACAGGAGGGAATTCTGCAGATTCCTTTCCTATATGACTTGTTTCCATACACTTCCCGTAGGGCTTCGGCCTTACACATGGGAATACTGACTGGGTTGCCTCCCAACCTTTTGCCGTCTCTGACGTATTGACTTGCCGACAGGAGCTGATTGTATGTTATATATGTGTGGTAGCTAATGGAACTCTGTTAACTCACTAAGCAATGTTAGCTTACTCTGTCATGACAACTCTTTTACAGGAAAAACTGATAAAGGCAAGACCATAGCAGGTAGTTCGTCCCAGGCTAAGTGAATCTGGACTTTGATGAATAGCAGACTTTTGGGACTTTTGTTGATGCCTATTTTGAAAAGATGATGCGGTCTCGGGTAGCTTGTTCGGTCTTCCGCACTCTGATTGAAGATTTAGAAGCTAGTTTAGACCACCATTTGATCTTAATATATTGTTGTAATTAAGTAATCAGGCAGATGGACCTGTGGTATCAAACAATTAGTAATATTTATTATTGAATGAAATGAAATATTATGACGTGTGCTGTTTGTGGTAACTTGGATGTTACAAAGTTGGTATCAGAGCAGCAGTTTAATCATCGGATTGGCCACCCGATACTTAAACTACTGGTATGGTATGGACTATGTGACTCTGAATTTCCCGAACAAGCACCGAGGCCTAGGGTAACTTTAATTGTAAAGGACACCCACACAACTGCAGTAGGCAAATGATGACTGATAGGGATGGGGGAGGGATTACTGCTTGATACAAAACTTGACTTTGACTTGACTTTGTGCCAGCCTGACTGACTGCCTTCATATCTATGAACTTAGATTTGATTATCTGACGTAGGAATTATGACTCGAATCGTGCTTATTTGAATTAGGAAATAATAGTTATTTCCTTTATATTTTCAGCCAATGGCTGATAAGAATCCAAATGTTGCTGGTACCTCGACTGTTGGTAAAGCTGCTGATGCTGCAGCTGATCAACACAAAGAATCTGTTCATGTAGAGGACTTAGGCACTGACCCTGAAAATACTGCTAATGACTCAAGCAGTACTGCTACGCCTGTGCCTCCCCAGCAGGCTCAATTGATTGACCTCGTTCATAAGTTGAATGAGGATAATCGTAGACAGATGCAGCTTATGATGGATAGGAACCGACTGCAGACTGATATGGCAGTTGAAGACCGATTTAAGGAGATTAAGGACTTGCTGACCAAGGGTAAAGCAGTGATGCAGACTGACGAAGTAAACCAGCGTGAAATTGAATTTAAGCGCCGGGAAGAAGAACTTAGGTTGCGAGAACTTAAGTTGCAGGAATTAGAACTGAAGTATAAGGAAGAGATGTTAGCGAAGCCCAAGAAATACCGAAAGAGGAAACATAGGCATGTGTCATCTGATGAAAGTGAGACTGACTCTTCCGACCATCACGTTAAGGTGGGACGAGAGTGTACGTTTGTTGATTTCAAGAAGTGTGGAGCTCGTACGTTTGCGGGGTCATCGGATCCGGTTAAAGCCATGGATTGGGTTGCCAATGTGGAGAAAGCGTTTAAACTCTCCAAGTGTGGAGAAAAAGACAAGGTTACGTTTGCAACGGGAATGTTGGAAGATGGAGCCGGCCGTTGGTGGAAGTCTATTACAAATCCCATGTCTGATGCAATGGAGAAATCCATTACTTGGGATCAATTCAAGATTCATCTGAAGGAGAAATACTGCCCTCAGGATGTTAAGCGCCAGATGGAGAAAACCCTGCTATCGTTTCAGCAAGGTACAAGATCTTTAACAGACTATGAGCTGGAATTTACCAGGCTCTCGCTGTTATCTGATCATCCTGTGGACACTGATGAAAGGAGAAGGGATTTGTTTGTGGATGGTCTGGACCGAGAAATTCGGAAGTTTGTGAAGTCTGGTAGACCGAGAAGTTATATCGAAGCGGTTGAAATTGCTAGGGTAGGTGAGCTTGAAATCTATCCTGAGCGAGCGTGCCCTTTTATTGCTAAGTCTAGTAAGAAGGAAAAATCTGAGAGAGCTGAAAGGAAGAATGAAAGTTCGAAGAAGGGAGATAAGCAGTCTTCCAAGAAAGCTAAGTCATGTGCTGTGACCTCGGCGCCAAAGCCTGCTTGTCCTCGCTGCAAGCAAATTCATGAAGGAAAATGCGATCCTGCGTTCGTTAAGTGTTACTGCTGCAGACAGAACGGTCACGATAGGTCAGAATGTCCCAAGCGCAGTGAGGCTTGTCATAACTGCATCACGTTGGGGCATCATGCTAAAGACTGTACTCGACCCCGATTTGTTCCTCCGCCTGCATCTTCACCTCAGCAATCAGTCAAGGGTTCCTCTGCTCCGAGGAATCAACCGAGATCCTTTCAGATGACAGCCGATGAGGCAAAAGAGACTGCTGACGTCGTCACGGGTACATTTCTTGTTAAAGATATGCCTGCTTTAATCCTATTTGACTCTGGCTCTAATCTGTCATATGTGTCTGAAAAGTTTGCTAAACAGTTTGATTTTGCCCCTGTAATGTTACCTGCACCCTTAGACATAGAAACTGCTAGCTCGAATTTTGTGACTGTGAATAGAGTCTTTCGTTCATGTAAGCTAGTAATCGATGACCTCTCCTCGGACATTGACCTGATACCGATGTGGATTAGAGAGTTCGATGTTATTATAGGAATGGACTGGCTAATGATGAACAATGCTGAAATCCTTTGTGCTAAAAGGATAATTAGAATTAGAACTCCCGAAGGAAGTGAACGTTATGTTTATGGTGACAGAAAGACTCGGGATTTAGGTCTCATTTCTGTAATGAAAGCCCCAAAATGTCTAACCAAAGGTTGTTCCGCCTATTTAGCATATGCCATAGATGCTAAGGAAGTTAAAAAGACCTTGTCTGAAGTACCTGTAGTCCAAGAATTCCCTGACGTATTCCCGGATGACATCTCTGGTTTGCCACCAGATCGTCAAATCGAATTCCACATTGACCTTGTACCGGGTGCTGCTCCTATCGCGAAAGCCCCTTACCGTCTTGCTCCGAATGAAATGAAGGAAATGATGAGTCAGTTGCAGGAATTATTGGAAAAAGGGTTTATTCGTCCGAGTACTTCTCCTTGGGGTGCTCCGGTTCTTTTTGTTAAGAAGAAGGATGGTACCTTTCGCATGTGTATAGATTATCGGGAGCTAAATAAAGTAACTATCAAGAACCGATACCCTCTGCCAAGAATTGACGACTTGTTTGATCAACTGCAAGGGGCTAGCTACTTCTCAAAGATCGATCTCCGATCTGGATATCATCAAATCAAAGTATTTGAGTCTGACGTACCGAAGACTGCATTTCGTACTCGATATGGCCATTTTGAATTCCTAGTAATGCCGTTCGGTCGCACAAATGCCCCGGCCGCATTTATGGACCTCATGAATAGGGTATGTAGACCAATGCTGGATAAATCAGTGATAGTCTTCATTGATGACATCTTGATTTACTCCAAGTCTGAATCTGATCATGCGATGCATTTGCGAGAATTGCTAGAATTGTTACGAAAGGAGCGACTCTATGCAAAATTCTCCGAATGTGAATTCTGGTTACGCCAGGTGCAATTTTTAGGACATATTGTCTCGGGTGAGGGAATAGCCGTAGATCCATCAAAGGTTGATGCGGTTCAGAAGTGGGAAGCGCCAAAAAACGTATCTGAAGTTCGGAGTTTCTTGGGTTTAGCGGGCTATTACCGAAGATTTATCCGTGATTTCTCCAAGATTGCGGTGCCTTTAACCAGTCTGACGAAGAAAGAAGTTAAGTTTGAATGGAATGAATCTCAAGATCGAGCCTTTGAGACTTTGAAGCGTAAGCTAATTGAAGCACCGGTTTTGGCCTTACCTGAAGGTAATGATGATTTTGTAGTCTATAGTGATGCTTCTAAGATGGGATTAGGCTGTGTGTTGATGCAAAGGGATAAAGTAATTGCCTACGCATCAAGGCAGCTAAAGGCGCATGAGAAGAATTATCCGACGCATGATTTAGAACTTGCAGCCGTGACCTTTGCATTGAAGATTTGGCGGCATTATCTGTATGGGACTAGATGCAAGTTATATACAGATCACAAAAGTCTGAAGTATATATTTGACCAAAAAGAGCTGAATATGCGTCAAAGGCGATCTATGGAATTGATTAAAGACTATGACTGTGAGATCCTTTACCATCCAGGTAAAGCAAACATTGTAGCAGATGCCCTAAGCCGCAAAACCGGACAAGACCATTATACCCGATGTTATGCTTTGACTTCAGTTGTTTTGGAGTCTGCCTTGCCTGAGTCGATTATTGCCGCTCAAACCGAAGCCATTCGGGATGAGAACTTGAAATCTGAACGTATGGTTACATATGTGACCCAGCTGACCGTTGATAATCGTGGTCTTAGACGGTTCATGGATAGAATATGGGTTCCCAGACTAGGAGGTATTCGTGATCAAATTCTGTCGGAAGCTCATATGTCGAAATTTTCGATACACCCTGGTTCTACTAAAATGTATCAAGACTTGAGGACGGAATATTGGTGGCCTGGAATGAAGAAGGACGTAGGACGATATGTGGAAAATTGCATGACTTGTTTACAAGTCAAATCGGACATCAGAAGCCGTATGGGGGAACTACAACCATGCCAACCCGGGAATGGAAGTGAGGACCACATTAACCATGGACTGTTGACGAAGCTGCCCAGGACAAAAGCGGAATCATGACTCTATATGGGTAATAGTGGATCGACTTACTAAGTCAGCTCATTTCCTACCCATAAGTGAAGATGAACGCCTCGAAAAGTTAGCTGAATTGTACGTAAAGGAAATCGTGACTAGACATGGTGTGCCATTGTCTATAGTATCTGACCGTGACAGCAGATTTACTTCACGTTTTTGATTCACCTAGCTAGAAATATGATTGGCCTCGTTTCAAGGCCACATATATGTAATTAGGGATCATATTAATCTGTTAAGAATAGACTCACCTTGGGACGATAGGAACTACCTCAGACTCGACAGATGACAATAACCTGAATATAGCTAGGGTTATATAGATTATGTCTCAGACTTGACATTAATATGCCAGACTTGAAACTGAACTGCAGGAACCCGCCGATTTGACAGAGTAAACTGAACAGCTTAATTCGTTAAGCATTATCTGACTACGGACTACTGTGAGTGACAGATTTCATTGATTACTTGCATATGTTTCGATACATATTGGTGAATGTCATTGACTGTATGGAAACTTCCGATTGATGCTGCATGTTTCTTTAATACTATATTGTATCATAGAAACGTATTTTGACATTTCAAGCTTGACACTTGAATTGCCTTGATTGCATGTTCACTTTTACATTTTATGTAAACACTTATCATGCTTACTGCTTACTTGACTGTTCATATATTTGCCGCTGCATACTGCATTATCCGACAGGACCGAATGTGAGATCTCCATTCACAGGAGGGAATTCTGCAGATTTCTTTCCTATATGACTTGTTTCCATACACTTCCCGTAGGGCTTCGGCCTTACACATGGGAATACTGACTGGGTTGCCTCCCAACCTTTTGCCGTCTCTGACGTATTTGACTTGCCGACAGGAGCTGATTGTATGTTATATATGTGTGGTAGCTAATGGAACTCTGTTAACTCACTAAGCAATGTTAGCTTACTCTGTCATGACAACTCTTTTACAGGAAAAGCTGATAAAGGCAAGACCATAGCAGGTAGTTCGTCCCAGGCTAAGTGATTCTGGACATTTGATGAATAGCAGACTTTTGGGACTTTTGTTGACGCCTATTTTGAAAAGATGATGCGGTCTCGGGTAGCTTGTTCAGTCTTCCGCACTCTGATTGAAGATTTAGAAGCTAGTTTAGACCACCATTTGATCTTTAATATATTGTTGTAATTAAGTAATCAGGCAGATGGACCTGTGGTATCAAACAATTAGTAATATTTATTATTGAATGAAATGAAATATTATGACGTGTGCTGTTTGTGGTAACTTGGATGTTACAACGTATGGGTAGGAAATGGGCTGACTTAGTAAGTCGATCCACTATTACCCATATAGAGTCATGATTCCGCTTAGTCCTGGGCAGCTTCGTCACAAAATCCATGGTTATGTGGTCCCACTTCCATTCCGGGATTGGCAATGGTTGTAGTTCCCCATACGGCTTCTGATGTTCCGATTTGACTTGTAAACAAGTCATGCAATTTTCTACATATCGTCCTACGTCCTTCTTCATTCAAGGCTACCAATATTCCGTTTTCAAATCTTGGTACATTTTAGTAGAACCAGGATGTACCGAAAATTTTGACATATGAGCCTCCGACAGAATTTGATCACGAATTCCTCCTAATCTAGGGACCCATATTCTATTCATGAACCGTCTAAGACCACGATTATCAAGGGTCAGCTTGGTCACATAAGTAACCATACGTTCAGATTTCAAGTTCTCATCCCGAATGGCTTCGGTTTGAGCGGCAATAATCGACTCAGGCAAGGCAGACTCCAAAACAACAGAAGTCAAAGCATAACATCGGGTATAATGGTCTTGTCCGGTTTTGCGGCTTAGGGCATCTGCTACTATGTTTGCTTTACCTGGATGGTAAAGGATCTCACAGTCATAGTCTTTAATCAATTCCATAGATCGCCTTTGTCGCATATTCAGCTCTTTTTGGTCAAATATATACTTCAAACTTTTGTGATCTGTATATAACTTGCATCTAGTCCCATACAGATAATGCCGCCAAATCTTCAATGCAAAAGTTACGGCTGCAAGTTCTAAATCATGCGTCGGATAATTCTTCTCATGCGCCTTTAGCTGCCTTGATGCGTAGGCAATTACTTTATCCCCTTGCATCAACACACAGCCTAATCCCATCTTAGAAGCATCACTATAGACTACAAAATCATCATTACCCTCAGGTAAGGCCAGAATCGGTGCTTCTACTAGCTTACGTTTCAGAGTCTCAAAGGCTCGATCTTGAGATTCATTCCATTCAAACTTAACCTCCTTCTTCGTCAGACTGGTTAAAGGCACCGCAATCTTGGAGAAATCACGGATAAATCTTCTGTAATAGCCCGCTAAACCCAAGAAACTCCGAACTTCAGATACCTTTTTCGGCACTTCCCACTTCTGAACCGTATCAACCTTTGATGGATCTACGGCTATTCCCTCGCCTGAGACAATATGTCCTAAAAATTGCACCTGGCGTAACCAGAATTCACATTTGGAGAATTTTGCGTAGAGTCGCTCCTTTTGTAGCAATTCTAGCATTTTTCGCAAATGCTTCGCATGGTCAGATTCAGACTTAGAGTAAATCAAGATGTCATCAATGAAGACTATCACTGATTTATCCAGCATTGGTCTACATACCCTATTCATGAGGTCCATAAATGCGGCCGGGGCATTTGTAAGACCGAACGGCATTACTAGGAATTCAAAATGGCCGTAACGAGTACGAAATGCAATCTTCGGTACGTCAGACTCAAATACCTTGAGTTGATGATATCCAGATCGGAGATCAATCTTTGAGAAGTAGCTAGCCCCTTGCAATTGGTCAAACAAGTCGTCAATTCTTGGCCGAGGGTATCGGTTCTTGATAGTTACCTTATTTAACTCCCGATAATCGATACACATGCGAAAGGTACCATCCTTCTTCTTAACGAAAAGAACTGGAGCACCCCAAGGAGAAGTACTCGGACGAATAAACCCTTTTTCCAATAATTCCTGCAACTGACTCATCATTTCCTTCATTTCATTCGGAGCAAGCCGGTAAGGAGCTTTCGTGATAGGAGCAACACCCGGTACAAGGTCAATATGGAATTCGATTTGACGATCTGGTGGCAAACCAGAGATGTCATCCGGGAATACATCAGGGAATTCTTGAACTACGGGTACTTCAGACAAGGTCTTTTTAACTTCCTTAGCATCTATGGCATATGCTAAATAGGCGGAACAACCTTTGGTTTGGCATTTTCGGGCTTTCATTACAGAAATGAGACCTAAATCCCGAGTCTTTCTATCACCATAAACATAACGTTCACTTCCTTCGGGGGTTCTAATTCTAATTATCCTTTTGGCACAAAGGATTTCAGCATTATTCATCATTAGCCAGTCCATTCCTATAATAACATCGAACTCTCTAATCCACATCGGTATTAGGTCAACGTCCGAGGAGAGATCATCAATCACTAGCTTACAGGAACGAAAGACTCTATTCACAGTCACAAAATTCGAGCTAGCAGTTTCTATGTCTAAGGGTGCAGGTAACATTACAGGGGCAAAATCAAACTGTTTAGCAAACTTTTCAGACACATATGACAGATTAGAGCCAGAGTCAAATAGGATTAAAGCAAGTATATCATTAACAAGAAATGCACCCATGACGACATCAGCAGTTTCTTTTGCCTCTTCGGCTGTCATCTGGAAAGATCTTGGCTGATTCCTCGGGGCAGAAGAACCCTTGACTGATTGCTGGGGTGAAGATGCAGGCGGAGGAACAAATCGAGGTCGGGTACAGTCTTTAGCATGGTGCCCCAACGTGATGCAGTTACGACAAGCCTCACTGCGCTTGGGACATTCCGATCGATCGTGACCATTCTGCCTACAACAATAGCACTTAACGAATGCAGGATCGCACTTTCCTTCATGAATTTGCTTGCAGCGAGGACAAGCAGGCTTTGGCGCCGAGGTCACAGCATACGATTTAGCCTTCTTAGAAGACTGCTTATCTCCTTTCCTTGAACTTTCATTCTTTTTCTCCTTCCCAGCTTTCTCAGATTTTTCCTTCTTACTAGATTTAGCAATAAAAGGGCACGCTCGCTCAGGATAGATTTGAAGCTCACCTACCCTAGCAATTTCCACTGCCTCAATATAACTTCTCGGTCTGCCGGACTTCACAAACTTCCGGATTTCTCGATCCAGACCATCCACAAACAAATCTCTTCTCCTTTCGTCGGTATCAACGGGGTGATCAGATAATAGTGAGAGCCTGGTAAATTCCAGCTCATAGTCCGTCACGGATCTTGTACCTTGCTGAAAAGATAGCAGGGTTTTCTCCATCTGGCGCTTAACATCCTGGGGGCAGTATTTTTCCTTCAAGTGAATCTTAAATTGATCCCAAGTAATGGATTTCTCCATTGCTTCAGACATGGGATTCGTAATTGACTTCCACCAACGGCCAGCTCCATCTTCCAACATTCCCGTCGCAAATGTGACCTTGTCTTTTTCACCACACTTGGAGAGTTTAAACGCTTTCTCCACATTCGCGACCCAGTCCATGGCTTTAACAGGATCAGATGACCCCGCAAACGTACGAGCCCCACATTTCTTAAAGTCTACGAACGTACACTCTCGTCCCACCTTAACGTGATGGTCAGAGGAATCAGTCTCACTGTCATCAGAGGGCTCCTGACTATGTTTCCTCTTCCGATCCTTTTTGGGCTTCGCCAACATCTCTTCCCTATATTTCAACTCTAGCTCCTGTAACTTAAGTTCTCGCAACCTAAGTTCTTCTTCACGGCGTCTAAATTCAACTTCACGCTGGTTCTCCTCATCAGTCTGCATCACTGCTTTTCCCTTAGTCAGCAAGTCCTTAATTTCCTTAAATCGGTCTTCAACCGCCATATCAGTCTGCAGTCGGTTCCTATCCATCATAAGCTGCATTTGCCTACGATTTTCCTCATTCAACCTATGAACGAGATCAATTAATTGAGCCTGCTGGGGAGGCACAGGCGTAGCAGTACTGCTTGAGTCATTAGCAGTATTTTCAGGGTCAGTGCCTAAGTCCTCTACATGAACAGATTCTTTGTGTTGATCAGCTGCAGCATCAGCAGCTTTATCAACCCTTGAGGAACCGGCAACAGTCGGATTCTTATCAGCCATTGGCTGAAAATATAAAGGAAATAACTATTATTTCCTGATTCAAATAAGCACAGTTCGAGTCATAATACCTACGTCAGATAATCACATCTAAGTTTATAGATATGAAGGCAGTCAGTCAGGCTGGCACAGAGTCAAGTCAAAGTCAAGTCAGTATCAAGCAGTCAATCCCTCCCCCATCCTATCAGTCATCATTTGCCTATCTTAGGTCAAGTTGTGTGGGTAGTCCTTTACTAATTAAGTTACCCTAGGCCTCGGTGACTTGTTCGGGAATTCAGAGTCACATAGTCCATACCATACCAGTAGCTTAAGTATCGGGTGGCCAATCCGATGATTAAACTGCTGCTCTGATACCAACTTTGTAACATCCAAGTTACCACAAACAGTACACGTCATAATATTTCATTTCATTAAGTAATAAGTATTACTAATTGTTTGATACCACAGGTCCATCAGCCTGAATACTTAATTACAACAATAAGTTAAAGATCAAATGGTGGTCTAAACTAGCTTCTAAATCTTCAATCAGAGTGCGGAAGACTGAACAAGCTACCCGAGACCACATCATCTTTTCAAAAATAGGCGTTAGCAAAAATCCAAAAGTCTGCTATTCATCAAATGTCCAGATTCACTTAGCCTGGGACGAACTACCTGCTATGGTCTTGCCTTTATCAGCTTTTCCTGAAAAAGAGTTGTCATGACAGAGTAAGCTAACAATGCTTAGTGAGTTAACAGAGTTCCATTAGTTACCACACACATGCCATACTATCAGCTCCTGCCGGCAAGTCACTACGTCCTGAGACAGCAAAAAGGTTGGGAGACAACCCAGTTTGTATTCCCCTATGTAAGGCCGAAGCCCTACGGGAAGTGTATGGAAACAGGTCATATAGGAAAGGAATCTGCAGAATTCCCTCCTGTGAATGGAGATCTCACATTCGGTCCTATCGGATAATGCAGTATGCAGCGGCAAATATATAAACAGTCAAGTAAGCAGTAAGCATGATAAGTATTTACATAAAATGTAAAAGTGAACATGCAATCAAGGTAATTCAAGTGTCTAGCTTCAGTAATGTCAAAAGTACGTTTCTATGATACAATAAAGTATTAAAGAAACATGTAGCAACAAACGGAAGTTTCCATACAGTCGATGACATTCACCAATAAGTATCGAAACATATGCAAGTAATTAATGAAATCTGTCACTCACAGTGGTCCGTAGTCAGATAATGCTTAACGAATTAAGCGGTTCAGTTTACTGTGTCAATTCGGCGGTTTCCTGCAGTTCAGTTTCAAGTCTACCATATTAATGTCAAGTCTGTAACATGATCTATATAACCCTAGTTACAACTCAGGTTATTGTCATTTCTTACTGTCAAGTCTGAGGTAGTTCCTATCGTCCCAAGGTGAGTCTTTTCTTATCAGATTAATATGATCTCTCTAATTACAGATCAGCCTTGAAACGAGGCCAATCATATTACTAGCTAGGTGAATCATGACATACGATTTCTAAGAGTTCATACAGGGCCTGTTAATTTAGTTGCATAAAACAGTTATGTAATCTTGAAACTTATGAGTTTTATCATAACCATAAGATACTTTCAATTACATTTACACATAACATAAGGTTGATCAATAACTTAATCTGATTTAGGGATTTATCTTAGGCTTGGAACAAAACCAGATTCGAACAGCATCAGATTTAGACAGATTCGAATTAAAGGCAACAGATTCGAATAGGGTACAGATTCGAATAGCACCCTTCGAGTCTAGGGGAGAGGTTAGATTCGAAGCATTAATATTCGAGTCTAGGAAGTAGAATTGAAGCAGCATCATTCGAGTCTAGGAGATAGAATCGAAACAGCAATCATTCGAGTCTAGCTATCAGATTCGAAGACCACTATTTCGAGTCTAAATGATCAGATTCGAATTCAACTCCCTCGAGTCTATTCATGGATGTCTCGAATTTGTTCTTCTTGTTCATCGTTTTTCCAGGTTTTAACAACTAATCTTGTACATAAAAGAGGGAAAAATAGTTACTAACCTTCGTCCAAGCTATATCCTTCGACTATAGGTGTTTTCCAAGCCAAAACAGGTCCTAAACGAGAGCAAATCAGCTTCGAATGAATAGAATTTGAGCAAACTCGAGTTTGCTCTTTCAAAACCGAACCAAAAGACAGAAATAGGGCCGATCTTACCTTAAATCCGGACGAAGTCAAACATGCAATGGTAGATTCGTGTAGAGCTCGACGATCTCTAACCGATGGCGTATAAATCACGAGAATCCGACGGTTCGTTTAGGAGAAATTCTAGAGAGAAGGTGAGGGTATAGAGAGAGAAGGAGAGAGAGTTTCAATTTGCTAAACCATGAAAATGAGGAGGAGATGCTCTATTTATAGAAAATAGAGAGAAAAATCAGATTTTCTACTGAATATCCGGAATTGACCAACTTTTATTCCTAACAATTTGGTTTGCTTTTCAGATGTAAATAATAGCAAAGGAGTTCTAGATTTGCTATAATTGTCTTTTAGTCATATTTTTATTCATTTTAGTCTGTTTCGTCATTTTCAGTCTTTAATTTGTCATTTAGCTGAATTTTAATTATTAACTTTATTTCAGCTAATTTGGGGCAACTTTTCATAATTAATTATAACTTAATATAATTAACTATTTAAGATTCATGATTTTGGTTAATTACTAATAATGGGATAAAATTGCTTTATTATTCAAAGTCTGATGCTGTAATTTATATTTAATAAATTACGGGCTGTTACAAGTAGTTGTCCAGTTTCAGCAGTGTCTACATACGTTCCTAACATACAATTAAGTAATCAAGGAACACGCAGCAGCAGATGTTTCCATACAAGTCAGTAACAATCACCAATATGTACCGAAACATATACAAGTAAGTAATGCAATCTGTCACTCATAGCGGTCCTGAGCAATGCAAGTAATGAAGGAACATGCTCTAGCAGTTGTCCAGTTTCAGCAGTGTCTATCATACGTTCCTAACATACAATTAAGTAATCAAGAAACAAGCAGCAGCAGATGTTTCCATACAAGTCAGTAAATAATCACCAATAAGTACCGAAACATATGCAAGTAAGTGATGCAATCTATCACTCACGGCGGTCCTGAGCAATGCAAGTAATCAAGGAACATGCATCAGTAGTTGTCCAGTTTCAGCAGTGTCTATCATACGTACCTAACATACAATTAAGTAATCAAGGAACACGCAGCAGCAGATGTTTCCATACAAGTCAGTAAATAATCACCAATAAGTACCGAAACATATGCAAGTAAGTAATGCAATCTATCACTCACGGCGGTCCTGAGCAATGCAAGTAATCAAGGAACATGCATCATTAGTTGTCCAGTTTCAGCAGTGTCTATCATACGTTCCTAACATACAATTAAGTAATCAAGAAACAAGCAACAGCAGATGTTTCCATACAAGTCAGTAATAATCACCAATAAGTACCGAAACATATGCAAGTTAGCTATTCTATTTCTCCATCATTTATGTTCTTATTTAGATGTTAAAACCTGGAAAATCGTTGATCATGTAGAACAGACTCGAAGAAGCGAAAGTGGGTTGAATTCGAATCTAACCCCTAGACTCGATATATGCTTCGAATGTATGGGTGAATTTCGAATCTAATGCTGCTAATTCGAGTCTAGTTATGTTCGAGTCTAGATATGTTCGAATCTATGTGTGTTCGAGTCTATGTTCGAATCTATGTGTGTTCGAGTCTATGTTCGAATCTAGGTGTATGCTTCGAATCTGCTTCCTTGTCTCGAGTTTGTGAGAATTTCGAATCTAAGCAATTAGATTCGAATGGATCTGGTTCGAATCTGTCCCTCTATATTCGTATTTGGTTTTGTTTTAAGCCTAAGATTAATTCCTAAATCAGATTAAGTTATTAAACAACCTATTGTAATTAAAAGTATCTTTTGAGTATGATAAAAACTCATAAGTTCAAGATGCATAACCATTTTATGCACAAATAAATTAACAGACTCTGTACGAACCCTTAGAATATGTATGTCCTGTTTCACCTTGCTAAGTAATACGTTTGGCTTTGTTTCAAGGCCATATATACATCCGTAATTAGATGGATCGTATTAATCTGATAAGAATAGACTCACCTTGGGACGATAGGAACTACCTCAGACTCGACAGCCAGATTTGACAATAACCTGAATATATAATTAGGGTTATATAGATCATGTTACAGACTTGACATTAATATGCCAGACTTGAAACTGAACTGCAGGAAACCGCCGATTTGACAGAGTAAACTGAACCGCTTAATTCGTTAAGCATTATCTGACTACGGACTACTGTGAGTGACAGATTTCATTAATTACTTGCATATATTTCGATACTTATTGGTGAATGTATTGACTGTATGGAAACTTCCGATTGTTGCTGCATGTTTCTTTAATAATATATTGTATCATAGAAACGTACTTTTGACATTACTGAAGCTAGACACTTGAATTGCCTTGATTGCATGTTCACTTTTACATTTTATGTAAATACGTATCATGCTTACTGCTTACTTGACTGTTTATATACTTGCCGTTGCATACTGCATTATCCGACAGGACCGAATGTGAGATCTCCATTCACAGGAGGGAATTCTGCAGATTCCTTTCCTATTTGACTTGTTTCCATACACTTCCCGTAGGGCTTCGGCCTTACACATGGGAATACCGACTGGGTTGTCTCCCAATCTTTTGACGTCTCTGACGTAGTGACTTGCCGACAGGAGCTGATAGTATGTTATATGTGTGTGGTAACTAATGGAACTCTGTTTACTCACTAAGCATTGTTAGCTTACTCTGTCATGACAACTCTTTTTCAGGAAAAGCTGATAAAGGCAAGACCATAGCAGGTAGTTCGTCCCAGGCTAAGTGAATCTGGACTTTGATGAATAGCAGACTTTTGGACTTTTGATGACGCCTATTTTGAAAAGATGTTGCGGTCTCGGGTAGCTTGTTCAGTCTTCCGCACTCTGATTGAAGATTTAGAAGCTAGTTAGACCACCATTTGATTTTAATATATTGTTGTAATTAAGTATTCATGCTGATGGACCTGTGGTATCAAACAAATAGTAATATTTATTACTTAATGAAATGAAATATTATGACATGTACTGTTTGTGGAAACTTGGATGTTACACTGAGCAATGCAAGTAATCAAGGAACATGCTCTAGCAGTTGTCCAGTTTAAGCAGTGTCTATCATACGTTCTTAACATACAATTAAGTAATCAAGAAACAAGCAACAGCAGATGTTTCCATACAAGTCAGTAAATAATCACCAATAAGTACCGAAACATATGCAAGTAAGTAATGCAATCTATCACTCACAGTGGTCCTGAGCAATGCAAGTAATCAAGGAACATGCATCAGTAGTTGTCCAGTTTCAGAAGTGTCTATCATAGTTTCCTAACATACAATTAAGTAATCAAGGAACAGGCAGCAACAGATGTTTCCATACAAGTCAGTAACAATCATCAATATGTACCGAAACATAAGCAAGTAAGGAATGCCATCTGTCACTCACGGCGGTCGTGAGCAATGCAAGTAATCAAGGAAGATGCAGCAGCAGTTGTCCAGTTTCAGGAGTGTCTATCATGCGTTCCTAACATACAATTAAGTAGTCAAGGAACAATGAGCAGCAGATGTTTCCATACAAGTCAGTAACAATCACCAATAAGTACCGAAACATATGCAAGTAAGTAATGCAATCGGTAACTCACAACGGTCGTGAGCAATGCAAGTAATCAAGGAACATGCAGCAGCAGTTGTCCAGTTTCAGCAGTGTCTATCATACGTTCCTAACATACAATTAAGTAATCAAGGAACAGGCAGCAGCAGATGTTTCCATACAAGTCAGTAACAATCATCAATATGTACCGAAACATATGCAAGTAAGGAATGCAATCTGTCACTCACGGCGGTCGTGAGCAATGCAAGTAATCAAGGAAGATGCAGCAGCAGTTGTCCAGTTTCAGGAGTGTCTATCATGCGTTCCTAACATACAATTAAGTAGTCAAGGAACAATGAGCAGGAGATGTTTCCATACAAGTCATTAACAATCACCAATAAGTACCGAAACATATGCAAGTAAGTAATGCAATCGGTAACTCACAGCGGTCGTGAGCAATGCAAGTAATCAAGGAACATGCAGCAGCAGTTGTCCAGTTTCAGCAGTGTCTATCATACGTTCCTAACATACAATTAAGTAATCAAGGAACAGGCAGCAGCAGATGTTTCCATACAAGTCAGTAACACTCACCAATATGTACCGAAATATTTACAAGTAAGTAATGCAATTTGTCACTCATAGCGGTCCTGAGCAATGCAAGTAATCAAGGAACATGCTGCAGCTGTTGTCCAGTTTCAGCAGTGTCTATCATACGTTCCTAACATACAATTAAGTAGTCAAGGAACAAGGAGCAGAAGATGTTTCCATACAAGTCAGTAACAATCACCAATAAGTACCGAAACATATGCAAGTAAGTAATGAAATCGGTCACTCACAGCGGTCATGAGCAATGCAAGTAATCAAGGAACATGCAGCAGCAGTTGTCCAGTTTCAGCAGTGTCTATCATACGTTCCTAACATACAATTAAGTAATCAAGAAACAAGCAGCAGCAGATGTTTCCATACAAGTCAGTAACAATCACCAATATGTACCGAAACATATGCAAGTAAGTAATGCAATCTGTCACTCATAGCGGTCCTGAGCAATGCAAGTAATCAAGGAACATGCTCTAGCAGTTGTCCAGTTTCAGCAGTGTCTATCATACGTTCCATACATACAATTAAGTAGTCAAGGAACAAGGAGATGCAGATGTTTCCATACAAGTCAGTAACAATCACCAATAGGTACCGAAACATATGCAAGAAATTAATGCAATCGGTCACTCACAGCGGTCCTGAGCAATGCATCAAGAAACATGCTGCAGCAGTTGTCCAGTTTCAGCAGTGTCTATCATACGTTCCTAACATACAATTAAGTAGTCAAGGAACAAGGAGCAGCAGATGTTTCCATAGAAGTCAGTAACAATCACCAATAAGTACCGAAACATATGCAAGTAAGTAATGCAATCAGTCACTCACAGTGGTCGTGAGCAACGCAAGTAATCAAGGAACATGCAGCAGCAGTTGTCCAGTGTAACAGCCCGTAATTTATTAAATATAAATTACAGCATCAAACTTTGGATAATTAAGCAATTTTGTCCAATTATTAGTAATTAACCGAAAACATGAATTTTAAATAGTTAATTATATTAAGTTATTATTAATTATGAAAACTTGCCCCAAATTAGCTGAAATAAAGTTAATAATTAAATTTATTTAATTGACAAATTAAAGTCGTGAAAATGACGAAATGGACAAAAATGAATAAAATTAGTCTAAAAGATAATTATAGCAAATCTAGAACTTCTTTGCTATTATTTGCATCTGAAAATGCAAATTAGATTGTTAAGAATAAAAGTTGGTCAATTCCAGAAATTCAGTAGAAAATTTGATTTTTCTCTATAAATAGAGCGCTTCCACCTCATTTCCTTGGATTAGCAAGTTAAGAACTCTCTCTCTCTCTCTACAACCTCACTTTCTCTCTAACTTTTCTCCTAAACGGTTCACCGGATTCTCGTGATTTTTACGTCATCGGATAGATATCGTCGAGCTCTACACTAATCTGTCATTGCATGTTCGATTTGGTTCCGATTTGAGGTAAGATCGACCCTTCTTCTGTCTATTGGTTCGGATTTGAAGAGCAAACTCGAGTTTGCTCAAACCCTCTTCATTCGAAGCTGTTTTACTCTCGTTTAGAACCTGATTTTGCTTGGAAAAAGTCTATAATCGAAGGCTATAAGCTTGGACAAAGGTTAGTGACTATTTCTCTCTCATTTATGTTCATGTTTAGTTGCTAAAACCTGGAAAATCGATGAACAAGAAGAACAAATTCGAGAAATTCATGTATAGATTCGAAGGTGTTGATTTCGAATCTATTCCCCCTAGACTCGAATGAGTGGTCTTCGAATCTATCTCCCCTTGACTCGAATTTGTTGATTTCGAATCTAACCCCCCTAGATTCGAGGATGCTGTTCGAATCTGTTGCTGTTCGAATCTGCCCTATTAATTCGAATCTGGTTTAGTTCCAAGCTTAAGATAAATTCCTAAATCAGATTAAGTTATTGTCAACCTTATGTTATGTGTAAATGTAATTGAAAGTATCTTATGATTATGATAAAACTCACAAGTTTCAAGATACATAACTATTTTATGCACAACTAAATTAACAAGACCTTGTATGAACCCTTAAAAATTGTATGTCACGGAATATTCACCTTGCTAGTAATATGGTTGGCTTTGTTTCAAGGCCATATTACTGTAATTATAGGGACCGTAGTAATCTGAAAAGAACTCTAGGATATACCCTGGTATGGACCTAAGGGAGTTCCTGTCGGCTTAATTGATCAATGATAAGAATAGACTCACTCTGGGAAGTTAGGAACTACCACAGACTCGACAACAAGATATGACAATAACCTGATTATATAATGAGGGTTATATAGATCATGTTACAAACTTGACATTAATGTACCAGACTTGAAACTGAACTGCAGGAACCGGCCGATTTGACAGAGTAAATTGGATGGCTTAATTCGTTAAGCATTATCTGACTAAGTTACCTTGCTCAGGACTACTGTGAGTGACAGATTTCATTAATTACTTGCATATGTTTCGATACTTATTGGTGAATGTTACTGAACTGTATGGAAACATTTGTTATTGCTACCTGTTTCTTGAATACTTTATTGTATCATAGGGACTTACTTTTGACATATTGAAGCTAGATATCTGAAATGCCTTGGATTGCATGTTCACTTTTACATTTTATGTAAATACTTATCATGCTTACTGCTTACTTGATTGTTGATACATTTGCCTCTGCATACTGCATAAACTAATCGGACCGGATGCGAGATCTCCATTCACAGGAAGGAATTCTGCAGATTCCTTTCCTATCTGACTCGTTTCCATACACTTCCTGTAGGGTTTCGGCCTTACACATTGGAATACAGATTGGGTTGACTCCCAAATCTTTTGCCGTCTCTGACGTGTTGACTTGCCGACATAAGCTGATAGTATGTTATATATGTGTGGTAACTAATGGTACTCTGTTAACTCACTAAGCAATGTTAGCTTACTCTGTCATGACAATTCTCTTTACAGGAAAAACTGATAAGGCCAAGACTAAAGCAGGTAGTTCGTCCCAGGCTAAGTGAATTTGGATACTTGATGATTGCAGACTTTTGGACTTTTGCTGATGCCTATTTTGTAAAGATAATTGCGGTCTCGGGTAGCTTGTTCAATCTTCCGCACTCTGATTGAAGATTTTAGAAGCTAGATTAGACCACCATCATATCTTTAACATATTTAGAATTTAAGTATCTTGTAGCTTTAATTGAATCAGGTATGTGGACCTGTGGTATCAGACAATAGTAATATTTATTACTTAATGAAATGTACTTTTATGGTGTGTACTGTTTGTGGTAACTCGGGTGTTACAAAGTTGGTATCAGAGCAGAGGTTTAATCATCGGATTGGCCACCCGATACTTAAACTACTGGTATGGTATGGACTATGTGACTCTGAATTCCCGAACAAGTCACCGAGGCCTAGGGTAACCTAATTAGTAAAGGACTACCCACACAACTTGACCTAAGATTGGCAATTGATGACTGATAGGACGGGGGAAGGACTGATTGCTTGATACTGACTTGACTTGGTGTCAGCCTGACTGGCTGCTTACTTGATAATGTAATTATATGTGATTATCTGACGTAGGCATTATGATACGAATTGTGCTTAATTGAATCAGGAAATGATAGTTATTTCCTTTATATTTTCAGCCAATGGCTGATAAGAATCCGATTGTTGCTGGTACCTCAACTGTTGGTAAAGCTGCTGATGCTGCGGCTGATCAACATAAGGAGTCTGTTCACGTAGAAGACTTAGGCACTGACCCTGAAAATACTGCTAATGACTCAAGCAGTACTGCTACGCCTGTGCCTCCTCAGCAGGCTCAATTAATTGATCTAGTTCACAAGTTGAATGAGGATAATCGTAGACAAATGCAACTTATGATGGATAGGAATCGACTACAGACGGATATGGCGGTTGAAGACCGATTTAAGGAAATTAAAGACTTGCTTACCAAGGGCAAAGCAGTGATGCAACCTGATGAGGAAAACCAGCGTGAAATAGACTTTAAGCGCCGTGAGGAAGAACTTAGGTTACGAGAACTTAAGTTGCAGGAGCTGGAACTGACATATAGGGAAGAAATGTTAGCTAAGCCAAAGAAAGACCAAAAAAGGAAACATAGACATGTATCCTCTGATGAAAGCGAGACTGATTCCTCTGACCATCACGTTAAGGTGGGGCGAGAGTGTTCGTTTGTTGACTTTAAGAAATGTGGGGCTCGTACCTTTGCTGGGACATCAGATCCAGTAAAAGCAATGGATTGGGTTGCCAATGTGGAGAAAGCGTTTAAACTCTCCAAGTGTAATGAAGAGGACAAGGTTACGTTTGCAACGGGAATGTTAGAGGAGGGAGCTAGCCGATGGTGGAAGTCAATTACAAATCCCATGTCTGATGCAATGGAGAAATCCATTACTTGGGATCAATTCAAGATTCATCTGAAGGAGAAATACTGCCCCCAGGATGTTAAACGCCAAATGGAGAAAACTCTGCTATCCTTTCAGCAGGGTACAAGGTCCGTAACAGACTATGAGCTGGAATTTACCAGGCTCTCGCTATTATCTGATCACCTGTCGATACTGATGAAAGGCGAAGAGATTTATTTGTGGATGGTCTGGATGGAGAAATTCAGAAGTTTGTGAAATCTGGTAGACCGAGAAGTTATATAGAGGCGGTTGAAATTGCTAGGGTAGGTGAGCTTGAAATCTATCCTGAGCGAGCATGTCCTTTTATTGCCAAATCTAGCAAGAAAGAAAAATCTGAGAAATCGGGGAAGGAGAGAGTGGAGAAGAAGAATGAAAGTTCAAGGAAAGGAGATAAGCAGTCTTCTAAGAAGGCTAAATCATATGCTGTGACCTCAGCGCCAAAGCCTGCTTGTCCTCGCTGCAAGCAAATTCATGAAGGAAAATGTGATCCTGCGTTCGTTAAGTGCTACTGCTGTAGACAGAATGGTCATGACAGGTCAGAATGTCCCAAGCGCAGTGAGGCTTGTCGTAATTGCATCACTTTGGGGCACCATGCTAAAGATTGTACCCGGCCCCGATTTGTTCCTCCGCTTGCAACTTCACCCCAACAATCAGTTAAGGGTTCTTCTACTCCGAGGAATCAACCAAGATCCTTTCAGATGACAGCCGAAGAGGCAAAAGAAACTGCTGATGTCGTCGCGGGTACATTTCTTGTTAACTCTATACCTGCTTTAATCCTATTTGACTCTGGCTCTAATCTGTCATATGTGTCTGAAAAGTTTGCTAAGCAGTTTGATTTTGACCCGGTAATGTTACCTGTACCTTTAGACATAGAAACTGCTAGTTCGCGCTTTGTGTCTGTAAATAGAGTCTTTCGTTCTTGTAAGCTGGTAATCGATGACCTCTCCTCGGACATTGACCTGATACCGATGTGGATTAGCGAATTCGATGTTATTATAGGAATGGACTGGCTCATGATGAATAATGCTGAAATCATATGTACCAAAAGGATAATCAGAATTAGAACCCCCGAAGGAAGTGAACGTTACGTTTATGGCGATAGAAAAACTCGAGATTTAGGTCTCATTTCTGTAATGAAAGCCCGAAAATGCCTAACCAAAGGTTGTTCCGCCTATTTAGCATATGCCATAGATGCTAAAGAAGTTAAAAAGACCGTGTCTGAAGTACCTGTAGTTCGGGAATTCCCTGATGTATTCCCGGATGACATCTCTGGATTGCCACCAGATCGTCAAATCGAATTCCACATTGACCTTGTACCGGGTGCAGCTCCTATCGCAAAAGCTCCTTACCGTCTTGCTCCGAATGAAATGAAGCAAATGATGAGCCAGTTGCAGGAATTATTGGAAAAAGGGTTTATAGGTCCTAGTACTTCCCCTTGGGGTGCTCCGGTTCTTTTTGTAAAGAAGAACGATGGTACCTTTCGCATGTGTATCGATTATCGGGAGCTCAGTAAAGTAACTATTAAGAACCGATACCCACTGCCTAGAATTGATGACTTGTTTGATCAACTGCAAGGGGCTAGCTATTTCTCGAAGATTGATCTTCGATCTGGATATCATCAACTCAAGGTATTTGAATCTGACGTACCGAAAACTGCATTTCGTACACGCTATGGTCATTTTGAATTCCTAGTAATGCCGTTCGGTCTTACAAATGCCCCGGCCGCATTTATGGACCTCATGAATAGGGTATGTAGACGAATGCTGGACAAATCAGTGATAGTCTTCATTGATGACATTTTGATTTACTCTAAGTCTGAATCTGACCATGCGATGCATTTGCAAGAATTGCTAGAATTGTTACGAAAAGAGCGACTCTACGCAAAATTCTCCAAATGTGAATTCTGGTTACGCCAGGTGCAATTTTTAGGACATATTGTCTCGGGTGAGGGAATTGCCGTGGATCCATCGAAAGTAGATGCGGTTCAGAAGTGGGAAGCACCAAAAAACGTATCTGAAGTTCGAAGTTTCTTGGGTTTAGCGGGCTATTACCAAAGATTTATACGTGATTTCTCCAAGATTGCGGTGCCTTTAACCAGCCTGACAAAGAAAGAAGTTAAGTTTGAATGGAATGAATCTCAAGATCGAGCCTTTGAGACTCTGAAGCGTAAGCTAATTGAAGCACCGGTTTTGGCCTTACCTGAGGGTAATGATGATTTTGTAGTCTATAGTGATGCTTCAAAGATGGGATTAGGTTGTGTGCTGATGCAAAGGGATAAAGTAATTGCCTACGCATCAAGGCAGCTAAAGGCGCATGAAAAGAATTATCCGACGCATGATTTGGAGCTTGCAGCCGTAACCTTTGCATTGAAGATTTGGCGGCATTATCTGTATGGGACTAGATGTAAATTATATACAGATCACAAAAGTCTGAAGTATATATTTGACCAAAAAGAGCTGAATATGCGACAAAGGCGATCCATGGAATTGATTAAAGACTATGACTGTGAGATCCTCTACCATCCAGGTAAAGCAAACATTAGCAGATGCCTTAAGCCGTCAAACCGGACAAAACCATTATATCCGATGTTATGCATTGACTTCTGTCGTTTTGGAGTCTGCTCTACCTGAGTCAATAATTGCCGCTCAAACCGAAGCCATTCGGGATGAGAACTTGAAATCCGAGCGTATGGTTACTTATGTGACCAAGCTGACCCTTGACAATCGTGGTCTTAGACGATTCATGAATAGAATATTAGATTAGGAGGTGTTCGTGATCAGATTCTGTCGGACGCTCATATGTCGAAATTTGCGATTCATCCTGGTTCTACTAAAATGTATCAAGATTTGAGGACGGAATATTGGTGGCCTGGAATGAAGAAGGACGTAGGTCGATATGTAGAAAATTGCATGACTTGTTTACAAGTCAAATCTGAACATCAGAGGCCGTATGGGGAACTACAACCATTGCCAATCCCGTAATGGAAATGGGACCATATAACCATGGACTTTGTGACGAAGCTGCCCAGGACTAAACGGAATCATGACTCTATATGGGTAATAGTGGATCGACTCACTAAGTCAGCCCATTTCCTACCCATACGTGAAGATGAACACCTCGAAAAGTTAGCTGAATTGTACATGAAAGAAATCGTGACTAGACATGGTGTGCCATTGTCTATAGTATCTGACCGTGACAGCAGATTTACTTCTCGCTTTTGGAAGGCCTTTCAGAATGGACTAGGTACTGAACTCAAGATGAGCACCGCTTATCATCCAGAAACCGACGGGCAAAGTGAGAGAACTATTTTGAATTTGGAAGATATGCTACGCGCCTGTGTGATTGATCTCGGTGGTAATTGGGATACTCACCTTCCATTTGTAGAATTTGCTTACAACAATAGCTATCACTCGACTATTGGCATGCCTCCATATCAGCTATTGTACGGACGACGATGCCGAACTCCAACTTGTTGGAGGGAAACAGGTGAACGCCCGATCTCAGGACCAGCCATTTTGCAAGAAGCCCACGACCAGCTACAGTTGATTCGACAGCGAATTCAGACCTCTCAAGACAGACAAAAGAAGTATCATGATCGAAGACGTAAACCAATTGTGTTTGAGATTGGTGATAAAGTGTTATTGAAAGTCTCGCCAAGAAAAGGGATAGTAAGGTTTGGCAAACGGGGGAAGTTGAGCCCTCGATTTGTTGGTCCTTTAGAAATTCTCGAGCGTGTAGGATTGCAAGCCTACAGATTGAAGTTGCCTGCCGAAATGTCTGGGATTCATGATGTATTTCACGTTAGTAATCTTCGAAAGTGTTTGATTGACGCTGAAGCTGCGATTCCTTGGAAAGACGTACAAATTGACGAGCAGTTGCGATACGAAGAAGAGCCCGAGCGTATAATCGATCATAAGGTTTCAAAATTGCGCAACAAGGAAATTCCAATGGTGTTAGTTCAATGGAAATACCATAAAGGATCTGCGCAAACTTGGGAGCGAGAAGACGATATTAGGCAAAAATATCCAAAGTTATTCCTGTCTTAGTCGATTCCGAGGACGGAATCAAATTAACGGGGGAAGACTGTAACAGCCCGTAATTTATTAAATATAAATTACAGCATCAAACTTTGGATAATTAAGCAATTTTGTCCAATTATTAGTAATTAACCGAAAACATGAATTTTAAATAGTTAATTATATTAAGTTATAATTAATTATGAAAACTTGCCCCAAATTAGCTGAAATAAAGTTAATAATTAAATTTATTTAATTGACAAATTAAAGTCGTGAAAATGACGAAATGGACAAAAATGAATAAAATTAGTCTAAAAGATAATTATAGCAAATCTAGAACTTCTTTGCTATTATTTGCATCTGAAAATGCAAATTAGATTGTTAAGAATAAAAGTTGGTCAATTCCAGAAATTCAATAGAAAATTTGATTTTTCTCTATAAATAGAGCCCTTCCACCTCATTTCCTTGGTTTAGCAAGTTAAGAACTCTCTCTCTCTCTACAATCTCACTTTCTCTCTAACTTTTCTCCTAAACGGTTCACCGGATTCTCGTGATTTTTACGTCATCGGATAGATATCGTCGAGCTCTACACTAATCTGTCATTGCATGTTCGATTTGGTTCCGATTTGAGGTAAGATCGACCATTCTTCTGTCTTTTGGTTCGGTTTTGAAGAGCAAACTCGAGTTTGCTCAAACCCTCTTCATTCGAAGCTGTTTTACTCTCGTTTAGGACCTGATTTTGCTTGGAAAAAGTCTATAATCGAAGGCTATAAGCTTGGACAAAGGTTAGTGACTATTTCTCCCTCATTTATGTTCATGTTTAGTTGCTAAAACCTGGAAAATCGATGAACAAGAAGAACAAATTCGAGAACTTCATGTATAGATTCGAAGGTGTTGATTTCGAATCTATTCCCCCTAGACTCGAATGAGTGGTCTTCGAATCTATCTCCCCTTGACTCGAATTTGTTGATTTCGAATCTAACCCCCCTAGATTCGAGGATGCTGTTCGAATCTGTTGCTGTTCGAATCTGCCCTATTAATTCGAATCTGGTTTAGTTCCAAGCTTAAGATAAATTCCTAAATCAGATTAAGTTATTGATCAACCTTATGTTATGTGTAAATGTAATTGAAAGTATCTTATGATTATGATAAAACTCACAAGTTTCAAGATACATAACTATTTTATGCACAACTAAATTAACAAGACCTTGTATGAACCCTTAGAAATTGTATGTCACGATTCACCTTGCTAGTAATATGGTTGGCTTTGTTTCAAGGCCATATTACTGTAATTATAGGGACCGTAGTAATCTGAAAAGAACTCTAGGATATACCCTGGTATGGACCTAAGGGAGTTCCTGTCGGCTTAATTGATCAATGATAAGAATAGACTCACTCTGGGACGTTAGGAACTACCACAGACTCGACAACAAGATATGACAATAACCTGATTATATAATTAGGGTTATATAGATCATGTTACAAACTTGACATTAATGTACCAGACTTGAAACTGAACTGCAGGAACCGGCCGATTTGACAGAGTAAATTGGACGGCTTAATTCGTTAAGCACTATCTGACTAAGTTACCTTGCTCAGGACTACTGTGAGTGACAGATTTCATTAATTACTTGCATATGTTTCGATACTTATTGGTGAATGTTACTGAACTGTATGGAAACATTTGTTATTGCTACCTGTTTCTTGAATACTTTATTGTATCATAGGGACTTACTTTTGACATTATTGAAGCTAGATATCTGAAATGCCTTGGATTGCATGTTCACTTTTACATTTTATGTAAATACTTATCATGCTTACTGCTTACTTGATTGTTGATACATTTGCCTCTGCATACTGCATAAACTAATCGGACCGAATGCGAGATCTCCATTCACAGGAAGGAATTCTGCAGATTCCTTTCCTATCTGACTCGTTTCCATACACTTCCCGTAGGGCTTCGGCCTTACACATGGGAATACAGATTGGGTTGACTCCCAAATCTTTTGCCGTCTCTGACGTGTTGACTTGCCGACATAAGCTGATAGTATGTTATATATGTGTGGTAACTAATGGTACTCTGTTAACTCACTAAGCAATGTTAGCTTACTCTGTCATGACAATTCTCTTTACAGGAAAAACTGATAAGGCCAAGACTAAAGCAGGTAGTTCGTCCCAGGCTAAGTGAATTTGGATACTTGATGATTGCAGACTTTTGGACTTTTGCTGATGCCTATTTTGTAAAGATAATTGCGGTCTCGGGTAGCTTGTTCAATCTTCCGCACTCTGATTGAAGATTTTAGAAGCTAGATTAGACCACCATCATATCTGTAACATATTTAGAATTTAAGTATCTTGTAGCTTTAATTGAATCAGGTATGTGGACCTGTGGTATCAGACAATAGTAATATTTATTACTTAATGAAATGTACTTTTATGGCGTGTACTGTTTGTGGTAACTCGGGTGTTACATCCAGTTTCAGCAGTGTCTATCATACGTTCCTAACATACAATTAAGTAGTCAAGGAACAAGGAGCAGCAGATGTTTCCATATAAGTCAGTAACAATCACCAATAAGTACCGAAACATATGCAAGTAAGTAATGCAATCTATCACTCACAGCGGTCCTGAGCAATGCAAGTAATCAAGGAACATGCATCAGTAGTTGCCCAGTTTCAGCAGTGTCTATCATAAGTTCCTAACATACAATTAAGTTATCAAGGAACACGCAGCAGCAGATGTTTCCATACAAGTCAGTAACAATCACCAATATGTACCGAAACATATGCAACTAAGTAATGCAATCTGTCACTCATAGTGGTCCTGAGCAATGCAAGTAATCAAGGAACATGCTCTAGCAGTTGTCCAGTTTCAGCAGTGTCTATCATACGTTCCTAAC
The DNA here is from genome assembly GCA_020465985.1 of Centrapalus pauciflorus. NCBI lineage: Eukaryota > Viridiplantae > Streptophyta > Magnoliopsida > Asterales > Asteraceae > Centrapalus > Centrapalus pauciflorus. The sequence goes on along the minus strand of JAANYP010006946.1, from coordinate 50,166 downwards.
ATACAATTAAGTAATCAAGAAACAAGCAGCAGCAGATGTTTCCATACAAGTCAGTAAATAATCACCAATAAGTACCGAAACATATGCAAGTAAGTAATGCAATCTATCATTCACAGCGGTGCTGAGCAATGCAAGTAATCAAGGAACATGCATCAGTAGTTGTCCAGTTTCAGAAGTGTCTATCATATATTCCTAACATACAATTAAGTAATCTAGGAACAGGCAGCAACAGATGGTTCCATACAAGTCAGTAACAATCATCAATATGTACCGAAACATATGCAAGTAAGGAATGCAATCTGTCACTCACAGCGGTCGTGAGCAATGCAAGTAATCAAGGAAGATGCAGCAGCAGTTGTCCAGTTTCAAGAGTGTCTATCATGCGTTCCTTACAATTAAGTAGTCAAGGAACAAGGAGTTCCAGATGTTTCCATACAAGTCAGTAACAATCACCAATAAGTACCGAAACATATGCAAGTAAGTAATGCAATCGGTAACTCACAGCGGTCGTGAGCAATGCAAGTAATCAAGGAACATGCAGCAGCAGTTGTCCTGTTTCAGCAGTGTCTATCATACGTTCCTAACATACAATTAAGTAATCAAGGAACAGGCAGCAGCAGATGTTTCCATACAAGTCAGTAACAATCACCAATATGTACCGAAACATATGCAAGTAAGTAATGCAATCTGTCACTCATAGCGGTCTTGAGCAATGCAAGTAATCAAGGAACATGCTGCAGCAGTTGTCCAGTTTCAGCAGTGTCTATCATACGTTCCAAACATACAATTAAGTAGTCAAGGAACAAAGAGCAGAAGATGTTTCCATACAAGTCAGTAACAATCACCAATAAGTACCGAAACATATGCAAGTAAGTAATGCAATCAGTCACTCACAGCGGTCATGAGCAATGCAAGTAATCAAGGAACATGCAGCAGCAGTTGTCCAGTTTCAGCAATGTCTATCATACGTTCCTAACATACAATTAAGTAATCAAGAAACAAGCAACAGTAGATGTTTCCATTTAAGTCAGTAATAATAACCAATAAGTACCGAAACATATGCAAGTAAGTAATGCAATCTTTCACTCATAGCGGTCCTGAGCAATGCAAGTAATCAAGGAACATGCTCTAGCAGTTGTCCAGTTTCAGCAGTGTCTATCATACGTTCTTAAGATACAATTAAGTAGTCAAGGAACAAGGAGCAACAGATGTTTCCATACAAGTCAATAACAATCACCAATAGGTACCGAAACATATGCAAGAAAGTAATGCAATCGGTCACCCACAACGGTCTTGAGCAGTGCCAGTAATCAAGGAACATGCTGCAGCAGTTGTCCAGTTTCAGCAGTGTCTATCATACGTTCCTAACATACAATTAAGTAGTCAAGGAACAAGGAGCAGCAGATGTTTCCATACAAGTCAGTAACAATCACCAATAAGTACCGAAACATATGCAAGTAGGTAATGCAATCGGTCACTCACAGCGGTCGTGAGCAATGCAAGTAATTAAGGAACATGCAGCAGCAGTTGTCCAGTTTCAGCAGTTTTTATCATACGTTCCTAACATACAATTAAGTAATCAAGAAACAAGCAGCAGCAGATGTTTCCATACAAGTCAGTAATAATCACCAATAAGTACCGAAACATATGCAAGTAAGTAATGCAATCTATCACTCACAGCGGTCTTGAGCTGATGTGATCTCACCCGATGAATGTGTGATAGATCACGACTGCCCGATTGTTCTAATGGTTGTTTCAAGTAAATTGGATAGGACCGCGACCCGTTGTCTATAAGCGAGACAAGAACCTTGGTATAAGTGGAACCGCGACCCGTTGCCTATATACGAGGCAAGAACTTTGGTATAGAGAATGCCACAATCAACCCCACCAAGTTGATTGATAAGTTTCGAACGCCACAAGCTAAAACACTCGATAAGTTCTAAAAGTTCGTAAGGAACAATAAGAGTTAAAAACTCACAATTTTACTCAAAATGAAGGATGATTGAAATGGTTACATTGAGTGCCTATTTATAGGAGAAAATATAAGACCAACTACTTATCTAGATAAGTTGCACAAGCTATCACGATAAGCTATCAAATAAGCAGGACTACTTATCAAAAGGGCATTATTGACATTTCACCACTTGAAGCTTCTAGTAGGTATTAATCATGCTAGTAACTTCTATCTCTTTATCTCCTCCAAGTAAATGGCCATAATGTTGAGAAAACCTTCAAAATGCCTTGAATTTAATCTTTGACAAGTTCATTAACATGGACACCTTTATGGGCAGATTCATGGACGTGGCTAAGGACATATTTTGGGCCTTTTTTATTCTTGAAAAAATAGGAAAAAGGCTACGGTTGAAGTGGGCTTTTATTTCACTCAAATTGGGCTTAAAATGAGGAAGTTATGGCCAAAACAATGCACATGGGAGGGTTTGGCTGAATTTTATTTATTTTTGGGATTTTGTGGATTAAAGTGAGAACTTGGGCTCAAAAACTTGGACTAATATTAGTCTTCAACTTGGATCAACATTAGGAAGCGTGCTTGGTTGTTTTGCGAACAAACGGGAGCTTGATTCCGACAATATTTAATCATTCCATTGAGAACATCCTGGAACATCTTGGATTTTGATCTTGTGATAGGTCGGTCCGATCTTCCACCTTAACGGATCTTCTTCATCTCGGTCCTTGGACAGGTTCTCATCATTCCCCTCCTCTTGAAAGTGATTTGTCCTCAAATCTTCACCTGCATCAAACAGAGCAAGTCAGTTACATTAAAAACATCATGAACATTATACTCATCTGGAAGATCAAGTTTGTAAGCATTGTCATTGATTTTCTGCAACACTTGAAATGGTCCAACTCCTCTTGGCATTAACTTTGACTTCCGTTTTGTTGGAAATCGTTCCTTCCGCAAATGAAGCCACACCCAATCTCCTGGTTCAAAAATAATCTTTCTTTTTCCCTTGTTTGCTTGTTGTTCATACTTCTTGGTGCGCTCTTCAATGTTGTGTTTTGCCTGCTCATGGATTTGCTTGACAAATTCCGCCTTCTTCTTGCCATCTAAATTCAAATGCTCATTCACAGGCAAAGGAGTTAAATCCATAGGAGTTAATGGCTTAAATCCATACACAATCTCGAAAGGTGAAAACTTAGTAGCAGAATGCACATTTCGATTATATGCAAACTCAACATGGGGTAAGCATTGCTCCCAAGTTTTCACATTTCTCCCCACTATTGATCTTAATAAAGTACCAAGTGTACGATTCACAACTTCAGTTTGTCCATCCGTTTGGGGATAACAAGTTGTAGAAAACAAAAGCTTTGTTCCCAATTTTCCCCACAACGTTTTCCAAAAGTAACTTAAAAACTTTGTGTCCCGATCCGAGACGATAGTTCTTGGCATGCCATGCAATCTAACCACTTCCTTGAAAAACAAATCTGAAATATGTGAGGCATCATTGGTTCGATTGCATGGAATGAAATGCGCCATTTTCGAAAACCGATCAACAACCACAAATATCGAATCTTTGCCATTTTTAGTTTTTGGCAATCCCAACACAAAATCCATAGAAAGATCAACCCATGGTTCACTTGGTATAGGCAGAGGAGTGTATAAACCATGAGGTTGAACCTTTGATTTGGCTTGTTTACAAACAATGCACTTTTCACAAACTTTTCCAACATAAACTTTCATTTTTGGCCAAAAGAAATGTTCCTGCAAAATATTCAATGTTTTTGCCACACCAAAATGACCCATAAGACCTCCACTATGTGCCTCCCAAACCAAAAGTTCACGTAAAGAAGTGTTTGGAATGCAAAGTGTAACATCCAAGTTACCACAAACAGTACACGTCATAATATTTCATTTAATCAAGTAATAAATATTACTAATTGTTTGATACCACAGGTTGTAACATCCAATTTTCCACAAACAGTACACGTCATAATATTTCATTTCATAAATAATACTGATTGTTTGATACCACAGGCCCATCAGTGAAATACTTAAATACAACAATGTTTTAAAGATCAAATGGTGGTCTAACTAGCTTCTAAAATCTTCAATCAGAGTGCGGAAGACTGAACAAGCTACCCGAGACCGCATTGTCTTTACAAAATAGGCATCATCAAAAGTCCAAAGGTCTGCTATTCATCCAAGTCCAGATTCACTTAGCCTGGGACGAACTACCTGCTATGGTCTTGCCTTTATCAGCTTTTCCTGAAAAAGAGATGTCATGACAGAGTAAGCTAACAAAGCTTAGTGAGTTAACAGAGTTCCACTAAATACCACAGACATATATAACATACTATCAGATCCTGTCGGTCAACACGTCAGAGACGGTAATTAGGTTGGGAGACAACCCGGTCAGTATTCCCATATGTAAGGCCGAAACCCTACGGGAAGTGTATGGAAACAAGTCAGATAGGAAAGGAATCTGCAGAATTCCCTCCTGTGAATGGAGATCTCACATTCGGTCCGGTCAGATGATGCAATATGCAATGGCAAGTATATAAACAGTCAAGTAAGCAGTAAGCATGATACGTATTTACATAAATTGTAAAAGTGAACATGCAATCAAGTCATTTCTAGTGTCTAGTTCAGTAAAGGCAACATGCGTTTCTATGATACAATATAGTATTAAAGAATTATGCAGCAATCAATCAGTAGTTTCCATACCGTCAATACATTCACCAATAAGTATCGAAATATATGTAAGTAATTAATGAAATCTGTCACTCACAGTAGTCCAGTCCGTAGTCAGATAGTGCTTAACGAGTTAAGCAGTTCAGTTTACTCTGTCAAACGACGGGTTCCTGCATTTCAGTTTCAAGTCTGGCATATTAATGTCAAGTCTAAACCATAATCTAAATAACCCTAGTTTCATGCTCAGGTTTTTGTCAATTTTTTAACTGTCGAGTCTGAGGTAGTACCTATCATCCCAAAGTGAGTCTTATTCTTAACAGATCAATATGATACCCAATTACACATATATGTGGCCTTGCAACGAGGCCAATCATATTACTAACTAGGTGAATCATGACATTCATTCACTAAGAGTCCATTCAATATTAAGTGATACCTTTAATACAATAGGTTGTTTAATCACCTAGTCTGATTTAGGAATTAACCTTAGTCTTGGAACAATAACAACCAGATCCGAATTAGGAATGCTAGACTCGAACCATAGCCATAGATTCGAATACATGCTAGACTCGAACATAAGACTTAGATTCGAATACATGCTAGACTCGAACATAAGACTTAGATTCGAATACATGCTAGACTCGAACATAAGACTTAGATTCGAATACATGCTAGACTCGAACATAAGACTTAGATTCGAAGGGCAACTAGATTCGAAGGGCTATATTAGATTCTAAGGGATCATTAGACTCGAACTCAGGCTTAGACTCGAATGGCAACTAGATTCGAACATGTATAATTCGAGTCTACTAGATTAGATTCGAATTCAACACCCATATGAATGTCTCGAATCTGATCTTGCATGTTCATCAACTTTCCAGATTTTAACTACGAATTTAGACAAAAAGTGAGGGAGAAATAGTTACTAACCTTCGTCCAAGCTATAATCTTCAACTAGGGATGATTTCCAAGCAAGAACAGGTCCTAAACGGGCGTAAATCAGCTTCAAATGAAGGAAAATTGAGCAGACTCGAAAATGCTCTTTCAAACTCGAACCAAAAGTCAGAAATAGAGTCGATCTTACCTCAAATCCGGACAAAATCAGACAAGAAATGGTAGATTCGTGAAGAACTCGACGATCTCTATCCAATGGCATAAGTAACACGAGAATCCAACGGTTCGATTTCAAGAAAAGCTAGAGAGAAGGAGGAGAGTGTAGAGAGAGGGAGGAGGGTAAACTTTCTAAACTTTAAAAGTGAGGAGTATAACTCCTATTTATAGGGAAATAGGGAAATAGGGAAAATCAGATATTCTACTGAATTTTCCGTAATTGTCCAACTTTATTCCCAATTGCTCCGAGTTGCATTTCAGATACAAATATTAGCAAAGAAGGTCTAGATCTGCAACGATTGTCTTTTAGTAAATTTTAACTCATTTAGTCAGTTTCGCTATTTTCAGTCATTAAATTATCATTTAGCTGAATTTTAATTATTATCTTAATTTCAACTAAATTTTTGGGTAACTCATCATAATTAATTATAACTTAATATAATTAATTATTTCAGATTCACATTATCAGCTAATTTACTAATAATTGGATAAAATTTGTTTTATTATCCAAAGTCCGATGCTGAAATATATAATTAATAAAATTCGGGCCGTTACAATCTTTTAATAAATTACGGGCTGTTACAATCTTCCCCCGTTAAATTGATTCCGTCCTCGGAATCGACTAAGACAGGAATAACTCCGGATACTTCTGTCTAATCTCGTCTTCTCGATTCCAAGTTGCACAGATCCCTTATGATATTTCCAATGAACTAACACCATAGGGTTTTCTTTGCTACGAAATTTCGAAACTTTATGGTCGATTATACGCTCAGGCTCTTCTTCGTACCGCAACTGCTCGTCTATTTGCACTCCTTTCCAAGGAATCACGGCTTCAGCGTCAGGTAGACACTTTCGAAGATTACTCACATGAAACACATCATGAATCCCGGTTATTTCAGCAGGCAGCTTTAATCTGTAGGCTTGCAATCCTAAACGCTCGAGAATATCAAAAGGACCCACCAATCAAGGGCTCAACTTCCCCCGTTTGCCGAACCTTACTATTCCCTCTTTTTCTTAACCTCCGGCAACAGTTTATTTCTAACTTCAAACTCGTTTGGTTCCCGTCTTTTATCATGATACTTATTTTGTCTGTCTTGAAAAGTCTGAATCCGCTGCAAATCAACTATAGTTGGTCATGGGCTTCTTGCAGAATTGCTGGTCTAGAGATCGGCCGTTCACCTGTTTCCCTCCAAAGGTTGGACTTTAGCATCGACGTCCGTACAAAAGCTGATATGGGGGTATACTAATAGTCGAGTGATAATTATTGTTATAAGCAAACTCCACAAACGAGAAGTAAATCTGCTGTCACGGTCAGATACTATACACCATGTCTAGTCACGATTTCCTTTACGTACAATTCAGCTAACTTTTCAAGACGATCATCTTCACGTATGAGTAGGAATTTAGTTGACTTAATAAGTCGGTCCACTATTACACTTATAGAGTCAAGATTCCGTTTAGTCCAGGGCAACTTCGTCATAAAGTCCATGATTATCAAGGGTCAGCTTCGCACGGTCAAATTCAGACTTAAAGTAAATCAAAATGTCATCCATAAAGACTATCACTAATTTGTCCAGCATTGGCCTACATACTCTATTCATAAGGTCCACAATTGCGGCCGGGGCATTGGTGAGACCGAACGGTATTGCTAGAAACTCAAAATGGCCGTGACGGGCACGAAATGAGACCTAAATCTCGAGTCCTTCTATCGTCATAAACATAACGTTCACTTCCTTCGGGGGTTCTAATTCTAATCATCCTTTTGGCACAAAGGATTTCAGCATCAATCGTCATGAGCCTGTCCATTCCTATAATAATATCTTATTCTCTAAACCACATCGGTATCAGGTCAAAGTCTAAAGAGAGGTCATCAATCACTAACTTACAGGAACGAAAGATTCTACTTTTTGGTCACAAAACTCGGGCTCGCAGTTTCTATATTTAACGGTACAGATGGCATTATTGGGGCAAAATCAAACAGTTTAGCAAACTTTTCAGACACATATGACAGATTAGAGCAGGCATAGAGTCAACAAGGAATGTACCTATGACGACATTAGCAGTCTCTTTTGCCTCATTGGCTGTCATCTGGAAAGATCTTGGTTGATTCCTCGGAGCAGAAGAACCCTTGAACGATTGCCGAGGTGAAAATGCAGGCGGTGGAACAAATCGCAGCCGAGTACAGTCTTTAGCATGATGCCCGAACGTGATGCAGTTACGACAAGCCTCATTGCGCTTGGGACATTCTGACCTGTCATGACCTTTCTGCCTACAACAGTAGCACCTCACGAACTCCGGATCACATTTTCCTTTATGAATTTGACTGCAGCGAGGACAAGCAGATCTTGACGTAGCGATCACAGCATAAGATTTAGCCTTTTTAAAAGGCTGCTTATCTCCCTGCCTTAAACTTTCACTCCCCCTTTCCGATTTTTCAGATTTTTCTTTCTTGCTAGACTTGGCAATAAAAAGAGTCGCTCGCTCCGGATAGATTTCAAGTTCTCCTACCTTAGCAACTTCAACTACTTCCATATCACTTCCCGGTCTGCAAGAATTCACAAAAAGATCCCTTTGACGTCCCTCAGAGGGCTCATGCCTAGGTTTCCTTTTTCGATTCTTCTTGGGTTTTGCTAACATTTCTTCACTATACTTCAATTCTAACTCCCGTAACCTAAGTTCTCGCAACCTAAGTTTTTCTTCACGGCGCTTAAAGTCAATTTCACGCTGGATTTCTTCGTCAGTTTGCACAACCACTTTACCCTTAGTCAGCAAGTCCTTAATTTCCTTAAATCGGTCCTCAACCGACATATCAGTCTGCAGTCGATTCCTATCCATCATCAGCTGAATCTGTCTACGATTTTCATCATTCAGCTTGTGAATGAGATCAAATAATTGAGCCTGCTGGGGAGGCACAAGCGCAGCAGTACTGCTTGAGTCATTAGCAGTATTTTCAGGGGCAGTGCCTAAATCATCTACATGAACAGATTCTTGGTATTGATCAGCTGCAGCATCAGCAGCTTTACCAACAGTCGAGGTAGCAGCAACATTAGGATTCTTATCAGCCATTGGCTGAAAATATAAAGGAAATAACCATTATTTCCTGATTCAATTAAGCATAGTTCGAGTTATAATACCTACGTCAGATAATCATATCTAGGTTATAGATATGAAGGCAGTCAGTCAGGCTGGCACAGAGTCAAGTCAAAGTCAAGTCAGTATCAAGCAGTCAGTCCCTTCCCCATCCTATCAGTCATCATTTGCCTATCTTAGGTCAAGTTGTGCGGGTAGTCCTTTACTAATTAGGTTACCCTAGGCCTCGGTGACTTGTTCGGGAATTCAGAGTCACATAGTCCATATCATACCAGTAGTTTAAGTATCGGGTGGCCAATCCGATGATTAAACTGCTGCTCTGATACCAACTTGTAACATCCAATTTTCCACAAACAGTACACGCCATAATATTTCATTTCATAAATAATACTGATTGTTTGATACCACAGGCCCATCAGTGAAATACTTAAATACAACAATGTTTTAAAGATCAAATGGTGGTCTAACTAGCTTCTAAAATCTTCAATCAGAGTGCGGAAGACTGAACAAGCTACCCGAGACCGCATTGTCTTTACAAAATAGGCATCATCAAAAGTCCAAAGGTCTGCTATTCATCCAAGTCCAGATTCACTTAGCCTGGGACGAACTACCTGCTATGGTCTTGCCTTTATCAGCTTTTCCTGAAAAAGAGATGTCATGACAGAGTAAGCTAACAAAGCTTAGTGAGTTAACAGAGTTCCACTAAATACCACAGACATATATAACATACTATCAGATCCTGTCGGTCAACACGTCAGAGACGGTAATTAGGTTGGGAGACAACCCGGTCAGTATTCCCATATGTAAGGCCGAAACCCTACGGGAAGTGTATGGAAACAAGTCAGATAGGAAAGGAATCTGCAGAATTCCCTCCTGTGAATGGAGATCTCACATTCGGTCCGGTCAGATGATGCAATATGCAATGGCAAGTATATAAACAGTCAAGTAAGCAGTAAGCATGATACGTATTTACATAAATTGTAAAAGTGAACATGCAATCAAGTCATTTCTATTGTCTAGTTCAGTAAAGGCAACATGCGTTTCTATGATACAATATAGTATTAAAGAATTATGCAGCAATCAATCAGTAGTTTCCATACCGTCAATACATTCACCAATAAGTATCGAAATATATGTAAGTAATTAATGAAATCTGTCACTCACAGTAGTCCAGTCCGTAGTCAGATAGTGCTTAACGAGTTAAGCAGTTCAGTTTACTCTGTCAAACGACGGGTTCCTGCATTTCAGTTTCAAGTCTGGCATATTAATGTCAAGTCTAAACCATAATCTAAATAACCCTAGTTTCATGCTCAGGTTTTTGTCAATTTTTAACTGTCGAGTCTGAGGTAGTACCTATCATCCCAAAGTGAGTCTTATTCTTAACAGATCAATATGATACCCAATTACACATATATGTGGCCTTGCAACGAGGCCAATCATATTACTAACTAGGTGAATCATGACATTCATTCACTAAGAGTCCATTCAATATTAAGTGATACCTTTAATACAATAGGTTGTTTAATCACCTAGTCTGATTTAGGAATTAACCTTAGTCTTGGAACAACAACAACCAGATTCGAATTAGGAATGCTAGACTCGAACCATAGCCATAGATTCGAATACATGCTAGACTCGAACATAAGACTTAGATTCGAATACATGCTAGACTCGAACATAAGACTTAGATTCGAATACATGCTAGACTCGAACATAAGACTTAGATTCGAATACATGCTAGACTCGAACATAAGACTTAGATTCGAAGGGCAACTAGATTCGAAGGGCTATATTAGATTCTAAGGGATCATTAGACTCGAACTCAGGCTTAGACTCGAATGGCAACTAGATTCGAACATGTATAATTCGAGTCTACTAGATTAGATTCGAATTCAACACCCATATGAATGTCTCGAATCTGATCTTGCATGTTCATCAACTTTCCAGATTTTAACTACGAATTTAGACAAAAAGTGAGGGAGAAATAGTTACTAACCTTCGTCCAAGCTATAATCTTCAACTAGGGATGATTTCCAAGCAAGAACAGGTCCTAAACGGGCGTAAATCAGCTTCAAATGAAGGAAAATTGAGCAGACTCGAAAATGCTCTTTCAAACTCGAACCAAAAGTCAGAAATAGAGTCGATCTTACCTCAAATCCGGACAAAATCAGACAAGAAATGGTAGATTCGTGAAGAACTCGACGATCTCTATCCAATGGCATAAGTAACACGAGAATCCAACGGTTCGATTTCAAGAAAAGCTAGAGAGAAGGAGGAGAGTGCAGAGAGAGGGAGGAGGGTAAACTTTCTAAACTTTAAAAGTGAGGAGTATAACTCCTATTTATAGGGAAATAGGGAAAATCAGATATTCTACTGAATTTTCCGTAATTGTCCAACTTTATTCCCAATTGCTCCGATTTGCATTTCAGATACAAATATTAGCAAAGAAGGTCTAGATCTGCAACGATTGTCTTTTAGTAAATTTTAACTCATTTAGTCAGTTTCGCTATTTTCAGTCATTAAATTATCATTTAGCTGAATTTTAATTATTATCTTAATTTCAACTAAATTTTTGGGTAACTCATCATAATTAATTATAACTTAATATAATTAATTATTTCAGATTCACATTATCAGCTAATTTACTAATAATCCGATAAAATTTGTTTTATTATCCAAAGTCCGATGCTGAATATATATAATTAATAAAATTCGGGCCGTTACAATCTTTTAATAAATTACGGGCTGTTACACAGGTCCATCTGCCTGAATACTTAATTACAAAAAAATATATTAAAAACAAATGGTGGTCTAACTAGCTTCTAAATCTTCAATCAGAGTGCGGAAGACTGAACAAGCTACCCGAGACCGCATCATCTTTTCAAAATAGGCGTCAGCAAAAGTCCAAAAGTCTGCTATTCATCGAATGTCCAAAATCACTTAGCCTGGGACGAACTACCTGCTATGGTCTTGCCTTTATCAACTTTTCCTGTAAAAGAGTTGTCATGACAGAGTAAGCTAACATTGCTTAGTGAGTTAACAGAGTTCCATTAGTTACCACACATATATAACATACTATCAGCTCCTGCCGGCAAGTCACTACGTCCTGAGACAGCAAAAAGGTTGGGAGACAACCCAGTTTGTTTTCCCCTATGTAAGGCCGAAGCCCTACGGGAAGTGTATGGAAACAAGTCATATAGGAAAGGAATCTGCAGAATTCCCTCCTGTGAATGGAGATCTCACATTCGGTCCTGTCGGATAATGCAGTATGCAGCGGCAAGTATATCAACAGTCAAGTAAGCAGTAAGCATGATAAGTATTTACATAAAAGTAAAAGTGAACATGCAATCAAGGCAATTCAAGTGTCTAGCTTCAGTAATGTCAAAAGTACATTTCTATGATACAATATAGTATTAAAGAAACATGCAGCAACAATCGGGAGTTTCCATACAGTCGATGACATTCACCAATAAGTATCGAAATATATGCAAGTAATTAATGAAATCTGTCACTCACAGTAGTCCGTAGTCAGATAATGCTTAACGAATTAAGCTGATCAGTTTACTCTGTCAAATCGGCGGTTTCCTGCAGTTCAGTTTCAAGTCTGGCATATTAATGTCAAGTCTGTGTCATAATCTATATAACCCCTAGTTATATATTCAGGTTATTGTCAATTCTAGTTATCGAGTCTGAGGTAGTTCCTATCGTCCCAAAGTGAGTCTATTCTTAACAGATTAATACGATCCCTAATTACACATATATGTGGCCTTGAAACGAGGCCAATCATATTACTAGCTAGGTGAATCATGACATACGATTTCTAAGAGTTCATTCAGAGTCTGTTAATTATTTGTGCATAAAATAGTTATGCATCTTAAACTTGTGAGTTTTATCATAATCATATTATACTTTTAATTACAATAGGTTGTTTAATAACTTAATCTGATTTAGGAATTAATCTTAGGCTTGGAACAAAATCAAACTTTGAATTAAAAGGAATAGATTCGAGAAATGATAAATTCGAATCTATTTGAGCTAGATTCGAATGGCATAGATTAGATTCGAAAGGCATAGGTTAGAAACAAGGACTTAGACTCGAAACACATACATAGATTTGAACATTCACCTAGATTCGAAGCCTTCCTAGACTCGAACCCATACCAGAATCGAAGGCAACACACTAGACTCGAAGGACAGCATCAGATTCGAAGGACATTAATAGATTCGAAGCAACCTTCGAGTCTAAGGGGGGGCAGATTCGAAATCAGTATATATTCGAATCTGTTCTACATGTTCAACGATTTTCCAGGTTTTAGCTACTAAACATGAACATAAATGAGGGAAAAATAGTTACTAACCTTCGTCCAAGCTATATCCTTCGACTAAAGATGATTTCCAAGCAAAAGCAAGTCCTAAACGAGAGCAAATCAGCTTCGAAAGAATAGAATTTGAGCAAACTCGAGTTTGCTCTTTCAAAACCGAACCAAAAGACAGAAAAAGGGGGTCGATCTTACCTCAAATCGGGACCAAAACAAACATGCAATGACAGAATATTGTAGAGCTTGACGATGTCTATCCGTTGACGTATAAATCACGAGAATCCGACGGTTCGTTTAGGAGAAATTCTAGAGAGAAGGTGAGGGTGTAGAGAGAGAAGGAGAGAGGGTTTCAATTTGCTAAACCATGAAAATGAGGAGGGAAGGCTCTATTTATAGGAAAATAGGGAAAAATCAGATTTTCTACTGAATTTCCGGAATCGACCAACTTTTATTTCAGCTAATTTTGGGGCAACTATTCATAATTAATTATAACTTAATATAATTAACTATTTAAGATTCATGTTTTCGGTTAATTACTAATATTTGGATAAAATTGCTTAATTATCCATAGTCTGATGTTGTAATTTATATTTAATAAATTACGGGCTGTTACAATCTTCCCCCGTTAAATTGATTCCGTCCTCGGAATCGACTAAGACAGGAATAAATTCGGATACTTTTGCCAAATCTCGTCTTCTCGTTCCCAAGTTTGCGCAGATCCCTTATGGTATTTTTATTGAACTAACACCATTGGGATTTCCTTGCTGCGCAATTTCGAAACCTTATGATCGATGATACGCTCGGGCTCTTCTTCATATCGCAACTGCTCGTCAATCTGCACTTCTTTCCAAGGAATCGTAGCCTCAGCATCAACTAAACACTTTCACAGATTACTCACGTGAAATACATCATGAATCCCAGTCATTTCGGCAGGCAACTTCAATCTGTAGGCCTGCAATCCTACACGCTCGAGAATTTCAAAAGGACCCACAAATCGAGGGCTCAACTTCCCCCGTTTGCCGAACCTTACTATTCCTTTTCTTGGCGAGACCTTCAACAACACTTTATCTCCAACTTCAAACGCAATTGGTTTCCGTCTTCTATCATGATACTTCTTTTGTCTGTCTTGAGAGGTCTGAATCCGCTGTCGAATCAACTGTAGTTCCCCATACGGCTTCTAATGTTCCGATTTGACTTGTAAACAAGTCATGCAATTTTCTACATATTGTCCTACGTCTTTCTTCATTCCAGGCCACCAATATTCCGTCCTCAAGTCTTGATACATTTTAGTAGATCCAGGATGTATCGAAAATTTTGACATATGAGCCTCCGACAGAATTTGATCACGAATTCCTCCTAATCTAGGGACCCATATTCTATTCATGAACCGACTAAGACCACGATTATCAAGGGTCAGCTTGGTCACATAAGTAACCATACGTTCAGATTTCAAGTTCTCATCCTGAATGGTTTCGGTTTGAGCGGCAAAAATCGACTCAGGCAAGGCAGACTCCAAAACAACAGAAGTCAAAGCATAACATCAGGTATAATGGTCTTGTCCGGTTTTGCGGCTTAGGGCATCTGCTATTATGATTGCTTTACCTGGATGGTAAAGGATCTCACAGTCATAGTCTTTAATCAATTCCATAGATCGCCCTTGTCGCATATTCAGCTCTTTTTGGTCAAATATATACTTCAGACTCTTGTGATCCGTATATAATTTACACCTGGTCCCGTACAGATAATGCCGCCAAATCTTCAATGCAAAGGTCACTGCTGCAAGTTCTAAATCATGTGTCGGATAATTCTTCTCATGCGCCTTTAGCTGCTTTGATGCGTAGGCAATCACTTTATCCCTTTGCATCAACACACAGCCTAATCCCATCTTAGAAGCATCACAATAGACTACAAAATCATCATTACCCTCATGTAAGGCCAGAATCGGTGCTTCTACTAGCTTACGTTTCAGAGTCTCAAAGGCTCGATCTTGAGATTCATTCCATTCAAACTTAACTTCTTTCTTCGTCAGACTGGTTAAAGGCACCCCAATCTTAGGAGAAATCACGGATAAATCTTCGGTAATAGCCTGCTAAACCCAAGAAACTTCAAACTTCAGATACGTTTTTCGGTGCTTCCCACTTCTGAATCGCATCTACCTTCGATGGATCCACGGCTATTCCCTCACCCGAGACAATATGTCCTAAAAATTTCACCTGGCGCAACCAGAATTCACATTTGGAGAATTTTGCATAGAGTCGCTCCTTTCGTAACAATTCTAGCAATTCTCGCAAATGCATTGCATGGTCAGATTCAGACTTAGAGTAAATCAAGATGTCATCAATGAAGACTATCACTGATTTATCCAGCATTGGTCTACATATCCTATTCATGAGTTCCATAAATGCAGCCGGGGCATTTGTGAGACCGAACGGCATTACTAGGAATTCAAAATGGCCGTAACGAGCACGAAATGCAGTCTTCGGTACGTCAGACTCAAATATCTTAAGTTGATGATATCCAGATCGAAGATCAACCTTTGATTAGGCACTTTCGGGCTTTCATTACAGAAATGAGACCTAAATCTCGAGTCTTTCTATCGTCATAAACATGACGTTCACTTCCTTCGGGG
Source organism: Centrapalus pauciflorus (assembly GCA_020465985.1). Classification (NCBI taxonomy): domain Eukaryota; kingdom Viridiplantae; phylum Streptophyta; class Magnoliopsida; order Asterales; family Asteraceae; genus Centrapalus; species Centrapalus pauciflorus. Next base: position 34,367 of record JAANYP010006946.1, on the reverse strand, counting down.
GTTCTAATTCTAATTATCCTTTTGGCACAAAGGATTTCAGCATTTGTTCATCATGAGCTTGTCCATTCCTATAATAATATCGAATTCTCTAATCCACATCGGTATCAGGTCAAAGTCTGAGGAGAGGTCATCAATCACTAGCTTACAAGAACGAAAGATTCTACTTATAGTCACAAAACTCGAGCTCGCAGTTTCTATATCTAACGGTACAGGTAGCATTATTGGGGCAAAATCAAACAGTTTAGCAAACTTTTCAGACACATATGACAGATTAGGGCAGGCATAGAGTTAACAAGAAATGTACCCATGACGACATCAGCAGTCTCTTTTGCCTCATCGGCTGTCATCTGGAAAGATCTTGGTTGATTCCTTGGAGCAGAAGAACCCTTGAATGATTGCCGGGGTGAAAATGTAGGCGGAGGAACAAATCGGGGCCGAGTACAGTCTTTAGCATGGTGCCCCAACGTGATGCAGTTACGGCAAGCCTCATTGCGCTTGGGACATTCCGACCTGTCATGACCTTTCTGCCTACAACAGTAGCACCTCACGAACTCAGGATCACATTTTCCTTCATGAATTTGCTTGCAGCGAGGACAAGCAGACCTTGGCGTAGCGGTCACAGCATAAGATTTAGCCTTTTTAAAAGGCTGCTTATCTCCCTGCCTTAAACTTTCACTCTCCTTTTCCGATTTCTCAGATTTTTCTTTCTTGCTAGTCTTGGCAATAAAAAGAGTCGCTCGCTCCGGATAGATTTCAAGTTCCCCTACCTTAGCAACTTCAACTACTTCCATATCACTTCTCGGTCTGCCAGAATTCACAAAAAGATCCCTTCGTCGTCCCTCAGAGGGCTCATGCCTAAGTTTCCTTTTTCGATCCTTCTTGGGCTTTGCTAACATTTCTTCCCTATACTTCAATTCTAACTCCCGTAACTTAAGTTCTCGCAACCTAAGTTCTTCTTCACGGCGCTTAAAGTCAATTTCACGCTGGATTTCTTCGTCAGTTTGCACAACCGCTTTACCCTTAGTCAGCAAGTCCTTAATTTCCTTAAATCGGTCCTCAACCGACATATCAGTCTGCAGTCGATTCCTATCCATCATAAGCTGTATTTGCCTTCGATTATCCTCATTCAGCTTGTGAATGAGATCAATTAATTGAGCCTGCTGGGGAGGCACAAGCGTGGCAGTACTGCTTGAGTCATTAGCAGTATTTTCAGGGTCAGTGCCTAAATCCTCTACATGAACAGATTCTTTGTGTTGATCAGCTGCAGCATCAGCAGCTTTACCAACAGTCGAGGTACCAGCAACATTTGGATTTTTTATCAGCCATTGGCTGAAAATATAAAGGTAATAACTATTATTTCCTAATTCAAATAAGCACGATTCGAGTCATAATTCCTATGTCAGATAATCACATCTAAATTTCATAGATATGAAGGCAGTCAGTCAGGCTGGCACAGAGTCAAGTCAAAGTCAAGTCAGTATCAAGCAGTCAATCCCCCCCCCATCCTATCAGTCATCATTTGCCTATCTTAGGTCAAGTTGTGTGGGTAGTCCTTTACTAATTAAGTTACCCTAGGCCTCGGTGACTTGTTCGGGAATTCAGAGTCACATAGTCCATACCATACCAGTAGTTTAAGTATCGGGTGGCCAATCCGATGATTAAACTGCTGCTCTGATACCAACTTTGTAACATCCAAGTTACCACAAACAGTACACGTCATAATATTTCATTTAATCAAGTAATAAATATTACTAATTGTTTGATACCACAGGTCCATCTGCCTGAATACTTAATTACAAAAAAATATATTAAAAACAAATGGTGGTCTAACTAGCTTCTAAATCTTCAATCAGAGTGCGGAAGACTGAACAAGCTACCCGAGACCGCATCATCTTTTCAAAATAGGCGTCAGCAAAAGTCCAAAAGTCTGCTATTCATCGAATGTCCAAAATCACTTAGCCTGGGACGAACTACCTGCTATGGTCTTGCCTTTATCAACTTTTCCTGTAAAAGAGTTGTCATGACAGAGTAAGCTAACATTGCTTAGTGAGTTAACAGAGTTCCATTAGTTACCACACATATAACATACTATCAGCTCCTGCCGGCAAGTCACTACGTCCTGAGACAGCAAAAAGGTTGGGAGACAACCCAGTTTGTTTTCCCCTATGTAAGGCCGAAGCCCTACGGGAAGTGTATGGAAACAAGTCATATAGGAAAGGAATCTGCAGAATTCCCTCCTGTGAATGGAGATCTCACATTCGGTCCTGTCGGATAATGCAGTATGCAGCGGCAAGTATATCAACAGTCAAGTAAGCAGTAAGCATGATAAGTATTTACATAAAATGTAAAAGTGAACATGCAATCAAGGCAATTCAAGTGTCTAGCTTCAGTAATGTCAAAAGTACGTTTCTATGATACAATATAGTATTAAAGAAACATGCAGCAACAATCGGAAGTTTCCATACAGTCGATGACATTCACCAATAAGTATCGAAATATATGCAAGTAATTAATGAAATCTGTCACTCACAGTAGTCCGTAGTCAGATAATGCTTAACGAATTAAGCTGATCAGTTTACTCTGTCAAATCGGCGGTTTCCTGCAGTTCAGTTTCAAGTCTGGCATATTAATGTCAAGTCTGTGTCATAATCTATATAACCCCTAGTTATATATTCAGGTTATTGTCAATTCTAGTTATCGAGTCTGAGGTAGTTCCTATCGTCCCAAAGTGAGTCTATTCTTAACAGATTAATACGATCCCTAATTACACATATATGTGGCCTTGAAACGAGGCCGATCATATTACTAGCTAGGTGAATCATGACATACGATTTCTAAGAGTTCATTCAGAGTCTGTTAATTATTTGTGCATAAAATAGTTATGCATCTTAAACTTGTGAGTTTTATCATAATCATATTATACTTTTAATTACAATAGGTTGTTTAATAACTTAATCTGATTTAGGAATTAATCTTAGGCTTGGAACAAAATCAAACTTTGAATTAAAAGGAATAGATTCGAGAAATGATAAATTCGAATCTATTTGAGCTAGATTCGAATGGCATAGATTAGATTCGAAAGGCATAGGTTAGAAACAAGGACTTAGACTCGAAACACATACATAGATTTGAACATTCACCTAGATTCGAAGCCTTCCTAGACTCGAACCCATACCAGAATCGAAGGCAACACACTAGACTCGAAGGACAGCATCAGATTCGAAGGACATTAATAGATTCGAAGCAACCTTCGAGTCTAGGGGGGGCAGATTCGGAATCAGTATATATTCGAATCTGTTCTACATGTTCAACGATTTTCCAGGTTTTAGCTACTAAACATGAACATAAATGAGGGAAAAATAGTTACTAACCTTCGTCCAAGCTATATCCTTCGACTATAGATGATTTCCAAGCAAAAGCAAGTCCTAAACGAGAGCAAATCAGCTTCGAAAGAATAGAATTTGAGCAAACTCGAGTTTGCTCTTTCAAAACCGAACCAAAAGACAGAAAAAGGGGGTCGATCTTACCTCAAATCGGGACCAAAACAAACATGCAATGACAGAATATTGTAGAGCTTGACGATGTCTATCCGTTGACGTATAAATCACGAGAATCCGACGGTTCGTTTAGGAGAAATTCTAGAGAGAAGGTGAGGGTGTAGAGAGAGAAGGAGAGAGGGTTTCAATTTGCTAAACCATGAAAATGAGGAGGGAAGGCTCTATTTATAGGAAAATAGGGAAAAATCAGATTTTCTACTTAATTTCCGGAATCGACCAACTTTTATTTCAGCTAATTTTGGGGCAACTATTCATAATTAATTATAACTTAATATAATTAACTATTTAAGATTCATGTTTTCGGTTAATTACTAATATTTGGATAAAATTGCTTAATTATCCATAGTCTGATGTTGTAATTTATATTTAATAAATTACGGGTTGTTACACAAAGCTTTGATTCTTTGAACAAATATCCATCATGTATGAAAAACTTTTCAAAAGAGCCCTTTTCACAACTTTGAAAAATCATACCAAAATCCACATCTTCACGATACAACTCTTTGATTTGTTCAAACCCAGAATTTTAGAGTCAAGAGAAGAGAGTAAAGAGTACCTTTGTGAAAGTGCGTCAGCCACAATATTTTCCTTACCTTTCTTGAATCGGATGACATATGGAAATGTCTCAAGAAACTCCATCCACCTAACATGTTTCTTGTTGAGCTTTTGTTGTTCTTTTAGAAACTTCAAGGACTCATGATCAGAATGAATGACAAACTCCTTGGTCCACAAATAGTGTTGCCAAGTTTTTAGTGCTCGAACCAAGACATACATCTCTTTGTCATATGTGGGATAGTTTAAAGTTGCACCACTTAACTTTTCACTAAATTTTGCCAATGGTTTTCCTTCTTGCATTAAAACCGCACCAATTCCAACACCCGATGCATCACACTCAATCTCAAAAGTTTTATCAAAATTTGGCAAAGAAAGCAAAGGAGCATGAGTTAAATGAAACTTCAGTTTTTCAAAAGCTTGCTCTTGCTCTTTGCCCCATTTAAAACCAACATTCTTTTTAATCACTTCGGTGAGTGGTGATGCCAAGGTGCTAAAGTTTTTCACAAATCGGCGATAAAAACTTGCAAGACCATGAAAACTCCTCACATCACTTACGCTCTTTGGAGTTGGCCAATCTTGAATAGCCTTTACCTTTCTTCATCAACAGATATTCCATGAGAACTAACCACATATCCAAGAAATACAATGTGGTCGGTACAAAAAGTGCACTTCTTCCAGTTCGCATAAAGCTGTTCCTTCCTAAGCACACTCAAAACACACGTTAGATACTCAAAATGATCATTCAAATTCTTAGAATAAATCAAAATATCATCAAAGTAAACGACCACAAATTTCCCAATAAAATCACGCAAAACATGGTTCACTAATCTCATGAACGTACTTGGAGCATTAGTTAACCCAAAAGGCATAACTAACCATTCATATAAACCATGATTTGTTTTGAAAGCTGTTTTCCATTCGTTACCATCATTCAGGCGAATTTGATGATACCCGCTCTTTAGATCAATCTTTGAAAACAACTTTGAGCCATACAATTCATCAAGCATATCATCTAATCGAGGGATTGGATGGCGATACTTTATCGTGATATTGTTGATGGCACGACAATCTACACACATCCTCCATGATCCATCCTTCTTAGGTACCAGCAATACGGGAACCGCACACGGACTCATGCTTTCTCGAATCCATCCTTTCTTAAGTAATTCCTTAACTTTCCTTTGCAACTCTTTGGTTTCTTCCGGATTTGTTCTATACGTTGGCTTGTTTGGAATGGAAGATCCTGGAACAAAGTCAATTTGGTGTTCGATCCCGCGAATTGGTGGCACTCCTTTGGGAATTTCCTCGGGAAACAAGTCTTCAAATTCCTGCAAAAGAGATTTAATTTTGCTCGGGAGAATACCGGCCAAATCATTTGAGATTAAATAAGCTTCTTTGATCAAAAGAAGCACAAAAGACATCTCTGAATTCAAGGCTTCCTTTATTTCACTCCTTCTTGCAAATGCACAATATTGACTTTTCTTTTCACCCACAAATGTTTTCTTATCTTTTTGTTTTTTCATTTGAACCTTTTTTGTGTTCATTATTTTCATTAGGCTCACCTTCTTTGTTTTTCACATCCCTTTCTAGTCGGACTTGATCTTCATAAACTTGACTCGGTGACATCGGCACAAGAGTTATGGCTTTGGTTTTATGAACAAGAGTGTACTTGTTGGTGAAGCCATCATGTTTCACATGCCGATACCAAGTAGCAAATGACTTGCTTGCATAGGTACCACATCACACAACACCTCGTCTTCATACTTACCAATGCGTAATGACACCAACACTTGTTTCGTCACACGCACCTCACCACTATCATTAAGCCATTGGAGTTTATATGGCTTTTGATGCTTCATCGTCGGCAATCCTAGCTTTTCAACCATGGAAATACTAGCCAATTAGTACAACTCCCACCATCAATGATAACACTACATACCTTGCCTTGAACATAACACCGAGTGTGAAAGAGGTTTTCCCTTTGTGCATCATCTTCTTCCTTGGAAAGAGTGCTTAAGGCTCGCCTTGCAACCAACAATTCTCCTTCTACAGCCAACTCTTCTTCACCATCCGTGTCTTCTTGTGATGATACGGAAGAATCTGTTTCAATTTCTCCATTTTCTCTACGCACCATTACAAGCTTATTTGGACATTGACTTGCAATGTTGTAACATCCAAGTTTCCAAAAACAGTACACGTCATAATATTTCATTTCATTAAGTAATAAATATTACTAATTGTTTGATACCACAGGTCCATCAGCATGAATACTTAATTACAACAATATATTAAAATCAAATGGTGGTCTAACTAGCTTCTAAATCTTCAATCAGAGTGCGGAAGACTGAACAAGCTACCCGAGACCGCAACATCTTTTCAAAATAGGCGTCATCAAAAGTCCAAAAGTCTGCTATTCATCAAAGTCCAGATTCACTTAGCCTGGGACGAACTACCTGCTACGGTCTTGCCTTTATCAGCCTTTCCTGAAAAGAGTTGTCATGACAGAGTAAGCTAACAATGCTTAGTGAGTAAACAGAGTTTCAATAGTTACCACACACATATAACATACTATCAGCTCCTGTCGGCAAGTCACTACGTCAGAGACGTCAAAAGGTTGGGAGACAACCCAGTCGGTATTCCCATGTGTAAGGCCGAAGCCCTACGGGAAGTGTATGGAAACAAGTCAAATAGGAAAGGAATCTGCAGAATTCCCTCCTGTGAAGGAATCTGCAGAATTCCCTCCTGTGAATGGAGATCTCACATTCGGTCCTGTCGGATAATGCAGTATGCAGCGGCAAGTATATAAACAGTCAAGTAAGCAGTAAGCATGATACGTATTACATAAATGTAAAAGTGAACATGCAATCAAGGCAATTCAAGTGTCTAGCTTCAGTAATGTCAAAAGTACGTTTCTATGATATAATATAGTATTAAAGAAACATGCAGCAACAATCGGAAGTTTCCATACAGTCAATACATTCACCAATAAGTATCGAAATATATGCAAGTAATTAATGAAATCTGTCACTCACAGTGGTCCGTAGTCAGATAATGCTTAACGAATTAAGCGGTTCAGTTTACTCTGTCAAATCGACGGGTTCCTGCATTTCAGTTTCAAGTCTGGCATATTAATGTCAAGTCTGTGTCATAATCTATATAACCCTAGTTATATATTCAGGTTATTGTCAATTCTGGTTATCGAGTCTGAGGTAGTTCCTATCGTCCCAAGGTGAATCTATTCTTACAGATTAATACGATCCATCTAATTATAGATGTGTGGCCTTGAAACAAAGCCAATCGTATTACTTAGCAAGTTGAACAGGTCATACACATTCTAAGGGTTCGTAAAGAGTCTGTTAATTCATTTGTGCATAAAATAGATATGCAACTTGAACTTGTGAGTTTTATCATAATCATATTATTCTTTTAATTACAATAGGTTGATTAATCACTTAATCTGATTTTAGGAATTTAACTTTGTCTTGGAACAAACACAGATTCGAATTAAGGAAGCTAGATTCGAACCATGCCTAATTCGAATCTATAGATTCGAAACATACACACACAGAATCGAAGGCATACACCTAGATTCGAACATAGACTCGAACACACATAGATTCGAACATAGACTCAAACACACATAGATTCGAACATAGACTCGAACACACATAGATTCGAACATATCTAGACTCGAATTAGCAGCATTAGATTCGAAATTCACCCATACATTCGAAGCATATCTCGAGTCTAGGGGTTAGATTCGAATTCAACCCATATTCGAATCTAATTATAGCTTCTTCGAGTCTGTTCTACATGATCAACGATTTTCCAGGTTTTAACATCTAAATAAGAACATAAATGATGGAGAAATAGATACTAACCTTCGTCCAAGTTATATCCTTCGACTATTGATGATTTCCAAGCAAAAACAAGTCCTAAACGAGAGCAAATCAGCTTCAAATGAAGGGAATTTGAGCAAACTCGAGTTTGCTCTTTCAAAACCGAACCAAAAGACAGAAATAGGGTCGATTTTACCTTAAATCCAGACGAAATCAAACATGCAATGGTAGATTCGTGAAGAGCTCGACGATCTCTAACCGATGGCGTATGAATCACAAGAATCCGACGGTTCGATTAAGAGAAATGCTAGAGAGAATGTGTAATCTTAGAGAGATAAGGAGGAGAGTTCTAGCTTTTCCAAACCAAGGAAATGAGGAGGAATACCCTATTTATAGGGAAATAGGGAAAATCAGATTTTCTACAGAATTTCCGGAATCGACCAACTTTATTCCCATCAATCTGATTTGCATTTCAGATGCAAATAATAGCAAGGGAGTTCTAGATTAGCTATAATTGTCTTTTAGTCAAATTTCTATTCATTTTAGTCCGTTTCGTCATTTTCAGTCTTTAATTGTCATTTAGCTGAATTTTAATTATTAATTTTATTTCAGCTAAATTTTGGGCAACTTTTCATAATTAATTATAACTTAATAAAATTAACTATTTAAGATTCATGTTTTCAGTTAAATACTCATATTTGGATAAAATTGCTATGTTATCCAAAGTCTGATGCTGTAATTTATATTTAATAAATTACGGGCTGTTACAATCTTCCCCCGTTAAATTGATTCCGTCCTCGGAATCGACTAAAACAGGAATAACTTCTGATATTTTTGCCTAATCTCGTCTTCTCGTTCCCAAGTTTGCGCAGATCCCTTATGGTATTTCCATTGAACTAACACCATTGGAATTTCCTTGCTGTGCAATTTCGAAACCTTATGATCGATTATACGCTCGGGCTCTTTTTCGTATCGCAACTGCTCATCAATTTGCACGTCTTTCCAAGGAATCACAGCTTCAGCGTCAGCTAAACACTTTCGAAGATTACTTACATGAAATACATCATGAATCCCAGTCATTTCGGTAGGCAGCTTTAATCTGTAGGCTTGCAATCCTATACACTCGAGAATTTCAAAAGGACCCACAAATCGAGGGCTCAACTTCCCCCGTTTGCCGAACCTTACTATTCCTTTTCTTGGCGAGACCTTCAGCAACACTTTATCTCCAACTTCAAACGCGATTGGTTTCCGTCTTTTATCATGATACTTCTTTTGTCTGTCTTGAGAAGTCTGAATCCGCTGTCGAATCAACTGTAGTTGGTCATGGGCTTCTTGCAAAATCGCTGGTCCAGAGATCGGCCGTTCACCTGTTTCCCTCCAACAGGTTGGAGTTCTGCATCGACGTCCGTACAAAAGCTGATATGGAGGCATTCCAATAGTCGAGTGATAACTATTGTTATAAGCAAACTCCACAAACGGCAGGTGAGTATCCCAACTTCCACCGAGATCAATCACACAGGCACGTAACATATCTTCTAAGGTCAAAATCGTTCTCTCACTTTGCCCGTCAGTTTCAGGATGATAGGCGGTGCTCATTTTAAGTTCAGTTCCTAGTCCGTTCTGAAAAGCCTTCCAAAAACGAGAAGTAAATCTGCTGTCACGGTCCGATACTATAGACAATGGAACACCATGTCTAGTCACGATTTCCTTTACGTACAATTCAGCTAACTTTTCGAGGCGTTCATCTTCACGTATGGGTAGGAAATGGGCTGACTTAGTAAGTCGATCCACTATTACCCATATAGAGTCATGATTCCGCTTTGTCCTGGGCAGCTTCGTCACAAAGTCCATGGTTATGTGGTCCCACTTCCATTCCGGGATTGGCAATGGTTGTAGTTCCCCATACGGCTTCTGATGTTCCGATTTGACTTGTAAACAAGTCATGCAATTTTCTACATATCGTCCTACGTCCTTCTTCATTCCAGGCCACCAATAATCCGTTTTCAAATCTTGGTACATTTTAGTAGAACCAGGATGTACCGAAAATTTCGACATATGAGCTTCCGACAGAATTTGATCACGAATACCTCCTAGTCTGGGAACCCATATTCTATCCATGAACCGTCTAAGACCACGATTATCAAGGGTCAGCTGGGTCACATATGTAACCATACGTTCAGATTTCAAGTTCTCATCCCGAATGGCTTCGGTTTGAGCGGCAATAATCGACTCAGGCAAGGCAGACTCCAAAACAACAGAAGTCAAAGCATAACATCGGGTATAATGGTCTGGTCCGGTTTTGCGGCTTAGGGCATCTGCTACTATGTTTGCTTTACCTGGATGGTAAAGGATCTCACAGTCATAGTCTTTAATCAATTCCATAGATCGCCTTTGTCGCATATTCAGCTCTTTCTGGTCAAATATATACTTCAGACTTTTGTGATCTGTATATAACTTGCATCTAGTCCCATACAGATAATGCCGCCAAATCTTCAGTGCAAAAGTCACGGCTGCAAGCTCCCAGTCATGCGTCGGGTAATTCTTTTCATGCGTCTTTAGCTGCCTTGATGCGTAGGCAATTACTTTATCCCTTTGCATCAACACACAGCCTAATCCCATCTTAGAAGCATCACTATAGACTACAAAATCATTATTACCCTCAGGTAAGGCCAAAACCGGTGCTTCAATTAGCTTACGCTTCAAAGTCTCAAAGGCTCGATCTTGAGATTCATTCCATTCAAACTTAACTTCTTTCTTCGTCAGACTGGTTAAAGGCGCCGCAATCTTGGAGAAATCACGGATAAATCTTCGGTAATAGCCCGCTAAACCCAAGAAACTCCGAACTTCAGATACGTTTTTCGGCGCTTCCCACTTCTGAACCGCATCAACCATTGATGGGTCTACGGCTATTCCCTCACCCGAGACAATATGTCCTAAAAATTGCACCTGGCGTAACCAGAATTCACATTTAGAGAATTTTGCATAGAGTCGCTCCTTTCGTAACAATTCTAGCAATTCTCGCAAATGCATCACATGATCAGATTCAGACTTGGAGTAAATCAAGATGTCATCAATGAAGACTATCACTGATTTATCCAGCATTGGTCTACATACCCTATTCATGAGGTCCATAAATGCGGCCGGGGCATTTGTGAGACCGAACGGCATTACTAGGAACTCAAAATGGCCGTATCGAGTACGAAATGCAGTCTTCGGTACGTCAGACTCAAATACTTTGAGTTGATGATAACCAGATCGGAGATCGATCTTTGAGAAGTAGCTAGCCCCTTGCAGTTGGTCAAACAAGTCGTCAATTCTAGGCAGAGGGTATCGGTTCTTAATAGTTACCTTATTTAACTCCCGATAATCGATACACATGCGAAAGGTACCATCCTTCTTCTTAACAAAAAGAACCGGAGCACCCCAAGGAGAAGTACTCGGACGAATAAACCCTTTTTCCAATAATTCCTGCAACTGACTCATCATTTCCTTCATTTCATTCGGAGCAAGTCGGTAAGGGGCTTTCGCGATAGGAGCAGCACCCGGTACAAGGTCAATATGGAATTCGATTTGACGATCTGGTGGCAAACCAGAGATGTCATCCGGGAATACATCAGGGAATTCTTGGACTACAGGTACTTCAGATACGGTCTTTTTAACTTCTTTAGCATCTATGGCATAGGCTAAATAGGCGGAACAACCTTTGGTTAGGCACTTTCGGGCTTTCATTACAGAGATGAGACCTAGATTTCGAGTCTTTCTATCGCCATAAACATAACGTTCACTTCCTTCGGGGGTTCTAATTCTAATTATCCTTTTAGCACAAAGGATTTCAGCATTATTCGTCATAAGCCAGTCCATTCCTATAATAACATCGAATTCTCTAATCCACATCGGTATCAGGTCAACGTCCGAGGAGAGGTCATCAATCACTAGCTTACAGGAACGAAAGACTCTATTCACAGTCACAAAATTCGAGCTAGCAGTTTCTATGTCTAAGGGTGCAGGTAACATCACAGGGGCAAAATCAAACTGTTTAGCAAACTTTTCAGACACATACGACAGATTAGAGCCAGAGTCAAATAAGATTAAGGCAGGCATATCATTAACAAGAAATGTACCCGTGACGACGTCAGCAGTTTCCTTTGCCTCCTCGGCTGTCATCTGGAAAGATCTTGGCTGATTCCTCGGGGCAGAAGAACCTTCGACTGATTGCTGAGGTGAAGTTGCAGGTGGAGGAACAAATTGAGGTCGGGTACAGTCTTTAGCATGGTGCCCCAACGTAATGCAGTTTCGGCAAGCCTCACTGCGCCTGGGACATTCTGACCTATCATGACCATTCTGCCTACAGCAATAGCACTTAACGAACGCAGGATCACATTTTCCTTCATGAATCTGCTTGCAGCGAGGACAAGCAGACCTTGGCGTAGAGGTTACAGCATAAGATTTAGCCTTCTTAGAAGACTGCTTATCTCCCTTCTTCGAACTTTCATTCTTCCTTTCCATTCTCTCCTTCCCAGCTTTCTCAGATTTTTCCTTCTTACTAGGTTTAGCAATAAAAGGACACGCTCGCTCAGGATAGATTTCAAGCTCACCTACCCTAGCAATTTCCACCGCTTCGATATAACTTCTCGGTCTGCCAGACTTTACAAACTTCCGGATTTCTCGATCCAGACCATCCACAAACAAATCTCTTCTCCTTTCGTCGGTATCAACAGGGTGATCAGATAATAGCGAGAGCCTGGTAAATTCCAGCTCATAGTCCGTCACGGATCTTGTACCTTGCTGAAAAGATAGCAGGGTTTTCTCCATCTGGCGCTTAACATCCTGAGGGCAGTATTTTTCCTTCAGATGAATCTTGAATTGATCCCAAGTAATGGATTTTTCCATTGCATCAGACATGGGATTCGTAATTGACTTCCACCAACGGCCAGCTCCATCTTCCAACATTCCCGTCGCAAATGTCACCTTATCTTTTTCACCACACTTGGAGAGTTTAAACGCTTTCTCCACATTCGCGACCCAGTCCATAGCTTTAACAGGATCAGATGACCCCGCAAACGTACGAGCTCCACACTTCTTGAAATCAACAAACGTACATTCACGTCCTACCTTAACGTGATGGTCGGAAGAGTCAGTCTCACTTTCATCAGATGACACATGCCTATGTTTCCTCTTCCTGTCTTTCTTTGGCTTCGCTAACATTTCTTCCCTATGCTTCAGTTCTAATTCCTGTAACTTAAGTTCTCGCAACCTAAGTTCTTCTTCACGGCGCTTAAAGTTAATTTCACGCTGGTTTTCCTCATCAGTGTGCATTACCGCTTTACCCTTAGTCAGCAAATCCTTAATTTCCTTAAATCGGTCTTCAACTGCCATATCAGTCTGCAGTCGGTTCCTATCCATCATAAGCTGCATTTGCCTACGGTTATCCTCATTCAACTTATGAACGAGGTCAATCAATTGAGCCTGCTGAGGAGGCACAGGGGTGGCAGTACTGCTTGAGTCATTAGCAGTATTTTCAGGGTCAGTGCCTAAGTCCTCTATATGAACAGATTCTTTGTGTTGATCAGCTACAGCATCAGCAGCTTTACCAACAGTCGAGGTACCAGCAACATTTGGATTCTTATCAGCCATTGGCTGAAAATATAAAGGAAATAACTATTATTTCCTGATTCAATTAAGCACATATCGAGTCATAATTCCTATGTCAGATAATCACATCTAAATTTATAGATATGAAGGCAGTCAGTCAGGCTGGCACAGAGTCAAGTCAAAGTCAAGCAGTCAATCCCTCCCCCATCCTATCAGTCATCATTTGCCTATCTTAGGTCAAGTTGTGTGGGTAGTCCTTTACTAATTAGGTTACCCTAGGCCTCGGTGACTTGTTCGGGAATTCAGAGTCACATAGTCCATACCATACCAGTAGTTTAAGTATCGGGTGGCCAATCCGATGATTAAACCGCTGCTCTGATACCAACTTTGTAACATCCAATTACCACAAACAGTACACGTCATAATATTTCATTTGATTAAGTAATAATAATTGCTAATTGTTTGATACCACAGGTCCATCAGCATGAATACTTAATTACAACAATATATTAAAATCAAATGGTGGTCTAACTAGCTTCTAAATCTTCAATCAGAGTGCGGAAGACTGAACAAGCTACCCGAGACCGCATCATCTTTTCAAAATAGGCGTCATCAAAAGTCCAAAGGTCTGATATTCATCAAAATCCAGATTCACTTAGCCTGGGACGAACTACCTGCTATGATCTTGCCTTTATCAACTTTTCCTGTAAAAGAGTTGTCATGACAGAGTAAGCTAACAATGCTTAGTGAGTTAACAAAGTTCCATTAGTTACCACACACATGCCATACTATCAGCTCCTGCCGGCAAGTCACTACGTCCTGAGACAGCAAAAGGGTTGGGAGACAACCCAGTTTGTTTTCCCCTATGTAAGGCCGCAGCCCTACGGGAAGTGTATGGAAACAAGTCATATAGGAAAGGAATCTGCAGAATTCCCTCCTGTGAATGGAGATCTCACATTCGGTCCTATCGGATAATGCAATATGCAGCGGCAAATATATAAACAGTCAAATAAGCAGTAAGCATGATAAGTATTTACATAAATGTAAAAGTGAACATGCAATCAAGGCAATTCAAGTGTCTAGCTTCAGTAATGTCAAAAGTACGTTTCTATGATACAATATAGTATTAAAGAAACATGCAGCAACAATCGGAAGTTTCCATACAGTCAATGACATTCACCAATAAGTATCGAAACATATGCAAGTAATCAATGAAATCTGTCACTCACAGTGGTCCGTAGTCAGATAATGCTTAACGAATTAAGCGGTTCAGTTTACTCTGTCAAATCGACGGGTTCCTGCATTTCAGTTTCAAATCTGGCATATTAATGTCAAGTCTGTGTCATAATCTATATAACCCTAGTTATATATTCAGGTTATTGTCAATTCTGGTTATCGAGTCTGAGGTAGTTCCTATCGTCCCAAGGTGAAGCTATTCTTATCAGATTAATACGATCCATCTAATTATAGATGTGTGGCCTTGAAACAAAGCCAATCGTATTACTTAGCAAGTTGAACAGGTCATACACATTCTAAGGGTTCGTACAGAGTCTGTTAATTCATTTGTGCATAAAATAGATATGCAACTTGAACTTGTGAGTTTTATCATAATCATATTATACTTTTAATTACAATAGGTTGATTAATTCACTTAATATGATTTTAGGAATTTAACTTTGGCTTGGAACAAACACAGATTCGAATTAAGGAAGCTAGATTCGAACCATGCCTAATTCGAATCTATAGATTTGAAACACACACACACAGAATCGAAGGCATACACCTAGATTCGAACATAGACTCGAACACATATAGATTCGAACATATCTAGACTCGAATTAGCAGCATTAGATTCGAAATTCACCCATACATTCGAAGCATATCTCGAGTCTAGGGGTTAGATTCGAATTCAACCCATATTCGAATCTAATTATAGCTTCTTCGAGTCTGTTCTACATGATCAACGATTTTCCAGGTTTTAACATCTAAATAAGAACATAAATGATGGAGAAATAGATACTAACCTTCGTCCAAGTTATATCCTTCGACTATAGATGATTTCCAAGCAAAAACAAGTCCTAAACGGAAGCAAATCAGCTTCAAATGAAGGGGATATGAGCAAACTCGAATTTGCTCAACAAAACCGAACTAAAAGTCAGAAAAATGGTCGATTTTACCTTAAATCCGGACGAAATCAAACATGCAATGGTAGATTCGTGTAGAGCTCGACGATCTCTAACCGATGGCGTATTAATCACGAGAATCCGACGGATCGATTAGGAGAAATGCTAGAGAGAAGGTGTAATCTTAGAGAGAGAAGGAGGAGAGCCCAAGTTTCCAAACTTAAGAAATGAGGAGGGGAGCTCATATTTATAGGAAAATAGGAAAAAGATCAGATTTTCTACAGAATTTCCGGAATCGACCAACTTTATTCCCATCAATCTGATTTGCATTTCAGATGCAAATAATAGCAAGGGAGTTCTAGATTAGCTATAATTGTCTTTTAGTCAAATTTCTATTCATTTTAGTCCGTTTCGTCATTTTCAGTCTTTAATTGTCATTTAGCTGAATTTTAATTATTAATTTTATTTCAGCTAAATTTTGGGCAACTTTTCATAATTAATTATAACTTAATAAATCTAACTATTTAAGATTCATGTTTTCAGTTAAATACTCATATTTGGATAAAATTGCTTTGTTATCCAAAGTCTGATGCTGTAATTTATATTTAATAAATTACGGGCTGTTACAAATGTGACCCCTGCCAAGACACTTAAAACATTTTATGTCACGAGTTTTAGGAGCACCAGAATGACCTTTCTCCTTGGAAGGGCTTGTTGGTTTTGGACCAGATTTGGGATTAAAAGATGATGAACTTTCAGGCCTTTTGGAGCTACCCGCCTTCCAGGTATTCGTTCTTGATCCACTCCCTCTCTTGAGTTGCTTTTCAATTTTAACCGCCATGTGGACCATGTCTTCAATCTCCACATAATGGTGCATCTCAACACGATCACGAATTTCATAACTGAGGCCATTTAACAACCTGGCCATGGTAGCTTCTCGATCCTCTTGAATGCTGGCTCGGATCATGGTAACCTCCATTTCCTTGAAATAATCATCAACAGACTTACTTCCTTGCTTCAAGCCTTGGAGCTTATTGACGATAATAGTGACTTGGTACAAAACGTCGTCTTATGACCCTTTTCATTTCTTCCCATGTATCAATGGGTCTTTCTTCGTTTCTTCGCCTACTAATCACAAGTTGATCCCACCATGTTAGTGCATAATCAGAAAATTCAACAACGGCGAGTTTTACCTTTTTACGATTGGAGTAGTCATGGCAATCAAAGATGAACTCCGTTTTAGTCTCCCAATCGATGTAGGCTTCCGGATCTGACTTTCCTTGAAACGATGGAATTTTCATCTTGATAGAATTCAAATTGTTGTCTCTTCGGGGCCTTCGTCGAGGAGCTCTTCTTTCAGATTCCCATCCGTCACTTCCTCCATCGTCGTCATGATTTTCATAAGAAACTTGTGATGGCGTGCGGATAGGTTGTGGTCTTTGAGTCTCCAATCGGTCCATTCTTTCATGAATTTGGTTGAATTTCGTTCTCATCAATCGTCGCATGTAACACCCGAGTTACCACAAACTGTACACGTCATGATTTCTTAAAGTACATTTCATTAAGTAATAAATATTACTATTGTCTGATACCACAGGTCCACATGCCTGATTCAATTAAAGCTACAAGATACTTAATTACCAAAAATATAAAAGATAAGATGGTGGTCTAATCTAGCTTCTAAAATCTTCAATCAGAGTGCGGAAGATTGAACAAGCTACCCGAGACCGCAATTATCTTTACAAAATAGGCATCAGCAATAAGTCCAAAAGTCTGCAATCATCAAGTATCCAAATTCACTTAGCCTGGGACGAACTACCTGCTTTAGTCTTGGCCTTATCAGATTTTCCTGAAAAGAGAGTTGTCATGACAGAGTAAGCTAACATTTCTTAGTGAGTTAACAGGGTACCATTGGTTACCACACATATATAACATACTATCAGCTCATGTCGGTAAGTCAACACGTTAGAGACGGCAAAGATTTGGGAGTCAACCCAATCGGTATTCCCATGTGTAAGGCCGAAGCCCTACGGGAAGTGTATGGAAACGAGTCAGATAGTAAAGGAATCTGCAGAATTCCTTCCTGTGAATGGAGATCTCGCATTCGGTCCGAGCAGTTTATGCAGTATGCAGAGGCAAATGTATCAACAATCAAGTAAGCAGTAAGCATGATAAATATTTACATAAATGTAAAAGTGAACATGCAATTCAAGGCATTTCAGATATCTAGCTTCAATAATGACAAAAGTAAGTCCCTATGATGCAATAAAGTATTCAAGATACAGACAATAATAACAAATGTTTCCATACAGCTCAATAACATTCACCAATAAGTATCAAAATATATGCAAGTAATTAATGAAATCTGTCACTCACAGTAGTCCTTAGTCAGTTAATGCTTAACGAATTAAGCCGTTCAATTTACTCTGTCAAATCGGCGGGTTCCTGCAGTTCAGTTTCAAGTCTGGCATATTAATGTCAAGATTGCAACATGACTTATATAATCCTCAATTATATAATCAGGTTATTGTCATTTCTTGTTATCGAGTCTGAGGTAGCTCCTATCGTCCCAAAGTGAGTCTATTCTTATCAGATTAATACGATCCATATAATTACAGATATATGGCCTTGAAACAAAGCCAACCGTATTACTAGCAAAGTGAATCATGACATACTATTTCTAAGGGTTCATACAGGGCCTGTTAATTTAGTTGTGCATAAAATAGTTATGCATCTTGAAACTTGTGAGTTTTACCATAATCATAAGATACTTGCAATTACATTTACACATAACATAAGGTTGATCAATAACTTAATCTGATTTAGGAATTTAACTTTGGCTTGGAACTAAACCAGATTCGAATATAGCCAATTCGAATTTAAGGAGACAGATTCGAACAGCCTCAATTCGAATCTAGTGGAGATAGATTCGAAGACCATACATAGATTCGAAGTCAACACCTAGATTCGAAGACCATACATAGATTCGAAAACAATACATAGAATCGAAGACAGCACATAGAATCGAAGACAACCCATAGATTCGAAGACAATGTATTCGAGTCTAGAAATGAATTTCTCGAATTTGTTATTCTTGTTCATCGGTTTTCCAGGTTTTAGCAACTTAAACATGAACATAAATGAGGGAGAAATAGTCACTAACCTTCGTCCAAGCTATAGCCTTCGATTATAGACGTTTTCCAAGCAAAATCAGGTCCTAAGCGAGAGCAAATCAGCTTCGAATGAAGAGAGTTTGAGCAAACTCGAGTTTGCTCTTCAAAACCGAACCAAAAGACAGAAAAAGGGATCGATTTTACCTCAAATCGGAACCAAATCGAACATGCAATGACGGATTAATGTAGAGCTCGACGATATCTATCCGATGACGTAAAAATCACGAGAATCCGGTGAACCGTTTAGGAGAAAAATTAGAGAGAAGGTGAGGTTGTAGAGAGAGAGAGAGAGAGAGAGAGAGAGAGAGAGAGAGAGAGAGTTCTAGCTTTTCCAAACCAAGGAAATGAGGTGGAAGAGCTCTATTTATAGGAAATAGAGAAAAATCAGATTTTCTACTGAATTTCTAGAATTGACCAACTTTAATTCTTAACAATCTAATTTGCATTTTCAGATGCAAATAATAGCAAAGAAGTTCTAGAATTGCTAGAATTGCATTTGCACGACTTAAATTTGTCAATTAAATAAATTTAATTATTAACTTTATTTCAGCTAATTTGAGGCAAGTTTTCATAATTAACTATAACTTAATATAATTAACTATTTAAAATTCATGTTTTTAGTTAATTACTAATAATTGGACAAAATTGCTTAATTATCCAAAGTTTGATGCTGTAATTTATATTTAACAAATTACGGGCTGTTACATCGCATTTCCTCCATCATGGCTTGAACTTGAAGATTAGGAGGAGGTTGCTCATCCGCCATTTTTTTTGCTGCAAAATAGAAGACAAAAAGTAATAACAATAAAAATATTATTTCCTCCCCGCACTCCCTTACGTGTTTCACTCAAAATTATGTTCACTCGATTCTCGTGTATGTTGCGTTTGGCTTTTACCCTCTAATGATCTTACCACACCGCCTTTTACCACTCTTTTTAACTCTTAATGTTCAAAACAAACTAAAAGAAATCAAAATCAAGTGGGCTTGTGGCCTTGAGGAATTCAAAACATACCAAACAACTTTAAGAAGAGATTTGACAAAACCAAATGTAACAAGATGAACATTGCTAGTAGTACGTAAAGGTAAATAGAAAAGGAAATGAAAATAAAGAAAACTAACAAGAATAATAATATTACTTTGCGTTCCTTTTTTTTGTCTTTTCTTTTGCGCTTTTTTTTTACCCTTTTTTATCTTTTACTTTTTTTTGCGATTTCTTTTTCTTCCTTTTTTTTTGCTTTTCTTTTCTTTTTTTTTTTTTGCTTCTTTTTGTTTTTAGGAACAAATGATGCAAAGTAAGAATAAACACAAAAAAAAAACTAAAGAACTCGTATGATCCCCGAAGAAATCAATTAGTAGCAACCAAGTCAATTTTAGACAATATCCACTACAAACATGAACCACAATGCTCGATGAAGAGAAGAAATTAAAAATGAAATGACGAAGAGAAAGAAAGTAAAAGATGATACGAAGGAAATAGAAAGTAGAAAACAAACCAATAGAACCTGGCTCTCATACCAAATGATGTGATCTCACCCGATGAATGTGTGATAGATCACGACTGCCCGATCGTTCTAATGGTTGTTTCAAGTAAATTGGATAGGACCGCGACCCGTTGTCTATAAACGAGACAAGAACCTTGGTATAAGTGGAACCGCGACCCGTTGCCTATATACGAGGCAAGAACTTTGGTATAGAGAACGCCACAATCAACCCCACCAAGTTGATTAATAAGTTTCGAACGCCACAAGCTAAAACACTCGATAAGTTCTAAAAGTTCGTAAGGAACAATAAGAGTTAAAAACTCACAATTTTACTCAAAATGAAGGATGATTGAAATGGTTACATTGAGTGCCTATTTATAGGAGAAAATATAAGACCAACTACTTATAAGTAAGCTATCTCGATAAGTTGCACAAGCTATCACGATAAGCTATCAATAAGCAAGACTACTTATCAAAAGGGCATTATTGACATTTCACCACTTGAAGCTTCTAGTAGGTATTAATCATGCAAGTAACTTCTATCTCTTTATCTCCTCCAAGTAAATGGCCATAATGTTGAGAAAACCTTCAAAATGCCTTGAATTTAATCTTTGACAAGTTCATTAACATGGACACCTTTATGGGCAGATTCATGGACGTGGCTAAGGACATATTTTGGGCCTTTTTTATTCTTGAAAATATAGGAAAAAGGCTAAGGTTGAAGTGGGCTTTTATTTCACTCAAATTGGGCTTAAAATGAGGAAGTTATGGCCAAAACAATGCACATGGGAGGGCTTGGCCGAATTTTATTTATTTTTGGGCTTTTGTGGATTAAAGTGAGAACTTGGGCTCAAAAACTTGGACTAATATTAGTCTTCAACTTGGATCAACATTAGGAAGCGTGTTTGGTTGTTTTGCGAACAAACGGGAGCTTGATTCCGACAATATTTAATCATTCCATTGAGAGCATCCTGGAACATCTTGGATTTTGATCTTGTGATATGTCCGATCTTCCACCTTAACGGATCTTCATCATCTCGGTCCTTGGACAGGTTAACATGCAGCAGCAGTTGTCCAGTTTCAGCAGTGTCTATCATACGTTCCTAACATACAATTAAGTAATCAAGAAACAAGCAGCAGCAGATGTTTCCATACAAGTCAGTAATAATCACCAATAAGTACCGAAACATATGCAAGTAAGTAATGCAATCTATCACTCACAACGGTCTTGAGCAATGCAAGTAATCAAGGAACATGCATCAGTAGTTGTCCAGTTTCAGCAGTGTCTATCAAACGTTCCTAACATACAATTAAGTAATCAAGGAACACGCAGCAGCAGATGTTTCCATACAAGTCAGTAACAATCACCAATATGTACCGAAACATATGCAAGTAAGTAATGCAATCTGTCACTCACAGCGGTCCTGAGCAATGCAAGTAATCAAGTAACATGCTCTAGCAGTTGTCCAGTTTCAGCAGTGTCTATCATACGTTCCTAACATACAATTAAGTAATCAAGAAACAAGCAGCAGCAGATGTTTCCATACAAGTCAGTAAGTAATCACCAAGAAGTACCGAAACATATGCAAGTAAGTAATGCAATCTATCACTCACAGTGGTCCTGAGCAATGCAAGTAATCAATGAACATGCATCAGTAGTTGTCCAGTTTCAGAACTGTCTATCATATGTTCCTAACATACAATTAAATAATCAAGGAATAGGCAGCAACAAATATTTCCATACAAGTCAGTAACAATCATCAATATGCACCGAAACATATGCAAGTAAGTAATGCAATCTGTCACTCACAGCGGTCGTGAGCAATGCAAGTAATCAAGGAAGATGCAGCAGCAGTTGTCCAGTTTCAGGTGTGTCTATCATGCGTTCCTAACATACAATTAAGTAGTCAAGGAACAAGGAGCAGCAGATGTTTCCATACATGTCAGTAACAATCACCAATAAGTACCGAAACATATGCAAGTAAGTAATGCAATCGGTCACTCACAGCGGTCGTGAGCAATGCAAGTAATCAAGGAACATGCAGCAGCAGTTGTCCAGTTTCAGCAGTGTCTATCATACGTCCCTAACATACAATTAAGTAATCAAGGAACAGGCAGCAGCAGATGTTTCCATACAAGTCAGTAACAATCACCAATATGTACCGAAACATATGCTAGTAAGTAATGCAATCTGTCACTCATAGCGGTCCTGAGCAATGCAAGTAATCAAGGAACATGCTACAGCAGTTGTCCAGTTTCAGCAGTGTCTATCATACGTTCCTACATATTATAATTAAGTAATCAAGAAACAAGCAGCAGCAGGTGTTTCCATACAAGTCAGCAATGATCACCAATAATTACTGAAACATATGCAAGTAAGTAATGCAATCTGTCACTCACAGCGGTCCTAAGCAATGCAAGGAATCAAGGAACATGCATTCGTACTTGTCCAGTTTCAGCACTGTCTATCATACGTTGCTAACATTCAATTAAGTAATCAAGGAACACGCAGAAGCAGATGATTCCATACAAGTCAGTAACAATCACCAATATGTACCGAAACATATGCAAGTAAGTAATGCAATCTGTCACTTATAGCGGTCCTGAGCAATGCGAATAATCAAGGAACATGCTCTAGCAGTTGTCCAGTTTCAGCAGTGTCTATCATACGTTCCTAACATACAATTAAGTAGTCAAGGAACAAGGAGCAGCAGATGTTACCATACAAGTCAGTAACAATTACCAATAGGTACCGAAACATGTGCAAGAAAGTAATGCAATCGGTCACTCACAGCGGTCCTGAGCAATGCAAGTAATCAAGGAACATGCTGCAGCAGTTGTCCAGTTTCAGCAGTGTCTATCATACGTTCCTAACATACAATTAAGTAGTCAAGGAACAAGGAGCAGCAAATGTTTCCATACAAGTCAGTAACAATCACCAATAAGTACCGAAACATATGCAAGTAAGTAATGCAATCGGTCACTCACAGCGGTCGTGAGCAATGCAAGTAATCAAGGAACAGGCAGCAGCAGTTGTCCAGTTTCAGCAGTGTCTATCGTACGTTCCTAACATTCAATTAAGTAATCAAGAAACAAGCAGCAGCAGATGTTTCCATACAAGTCTGTAATAATCACCAATAAGTACCGAAACATATGCAAGTAAGTAATGCAATCTATCACTCACAGCGGTCTTGAGCAATGCAAGTAATCAAGGAACATGCATCAGCAGTTGTCCAGTTTCAGCAGTGTCTATCATACGTTCCTAACATACAATTAAGTAATCAAGGAACACGCAGCAGCAGATATTTCCATACAAGTCAGTAACAATCACCAATATGTACCGAAACATATGCAAGTAAGTAATGCAATCTGTCACTTATAGCGGTCCTGAGCAATGCAAGTAATCAAGGAACATGCTCTAGCAGTTGTCCAGTTTCAGCAGTCTCTATCATACGTTCCTAACATACAATTAAGTAATCAAGAAACAAGCAGCAGCAGATGTTTCCATACAAGTCAGTAAATAATCACCAATAAGTACCGAAACATATGCAAGTAAGTAATGCAATCTATCACTCACAGCGGTCCTGAGCAATACAAGTAATCAAGGAACATGCATCAGTAGTTGTCCAGTTTCAGAAGTGTCTATCATATGTTCCTAACATACAATTAAGTAATCAAGGAATAGGCAGCAACAAATATTTCCATACAAGTCAGTAACAATCATCAATATCTACCGAAACATATGCAAGTAAGTAATGCAATCTGTCACTCACAGCGGTCGTGAGCAATGCAAGTAATCAACGAAGATGCAGCAGCAGTTGTCCTGTTTCAGGTGTGTCTATCATGCGTTCCTAACATACAACTAAGTAGTCAAGGAACAAGGAGCAGCAGATGTTTCCATACAAGTCAGTAACAATCACCAATAAGTACCGAAACATATGCAAGTAAGTAATGCAATCGGTCACTCACAGCGGTCGTGAGCAATGCAAGTAATCAAGGAACACGCAGCAGCAGTTGTCCAGTTTCAGCAGTGTCTATCATACGTCCCTAACATACAATTAAGTAATCAAGGAACAGGCAGCAGCAGATGTTTCCATACAAGTCAGTAACAATCACCAATATGTACCGAAACATATGCAAGTAAGTAATGCAATCTGTCACTCATAGCGGTCCTGAGCAATGCAAGTAATCAAGGAACATACTACAGCAGTTGTCGAGTTTCAGCAGTGTCAATCATACGTTTCTACATATAATTAAGTAATCAAGAAACAAGCAGCAGCAGATGTTTCCATACAAGTCAGTAATGATCACCAATAAGCACTGAAACATATGCAAGTAAGTAATGCAATCTGTCACTCACAGCGGTCCTAAGCAATGCAAGGAATCAAGGAACATGCATCAGTACTTGTCCAGTTTCAGCAGTGTCTATCATACGTTCCTAACATTCAATTAAGAAATCAAGGAACACGCAGAAGCAGATGATTCCATACAAGTCAGTAACAATCACCAATATGTACCGAAACATATGCAAGTAAGTAATGCAATCTGTCACTAATAGCGGTCCTGAGCAATGCAAGTAATCAAGGAACATGGTCTAGTAGTTGTCCAGTTTCAGTAG
This sequence comes from Centrapalus pauciflorus, assembly GCA_020465985.1. Taxonomy (NCBI): domain Eukaryota; kingdom Viridiplantae; phylum Streptophyta; class Magnoliopsida; order Asterales; family Asteraceae; genus Centrapalus; species Centrapalus pauciflorus. The sequence continues at coordinate 9,428 of JAANYP010006946.1, read as the reverse complement.
TGTCTATCATACGTTCCTAACATACAATTAAGTAGTCAAGGAACAACGAGCAGCATATGTTTCCATACAAGTCAGTTAAATCACCAATAGGTACCAAAACATATGCAAGAAAGCAATGCAATCGGTCACTCACAGCGGTCGTGAGCAATGCAAGTAATCAAGGAACATGCAGCAGGAGTTGTCCAGTTTCAGCAGTGTCTATCATACGTTCCTAACATACAATTAAGTAGTCAAGAAACAAGCAGCAGCAGATGTTTCCATACAAGTCAGTAATAATCACCAATAAGTACCGAAACATATGCAAGTAAGTAATGCAATCTATCACTCACAGCGGTCTTGAGCAATGCAAGTAATCAAGGAACATGCATCAGTAGTTGTCCAGTTTCAGCAGTGTCTATCATACGTTCCTAACATACAATTAAGTAATCAAGGAACACACAGCAGGAGATGTTTCCATACAAGTCAGTAACAATCACCAATATGTGCCGAAACATATGCAACTAAGTAATGCAATCTGTCACTCATAGCGGTCCTGAGCAACGCAAGTAATCAAGGAACATGCTCTAGCAGTTGTCCAGTTTCAGCAGTGTCTATCATACGTTCCTAACATACAATTAAGTAATCAAGAAACAAGCAGCAGCAGATGTTTCCATACAAGTCAGTAACAATCACCAATATGAATCTTAAATAGTTAATTATATTAAGTTATATTTAATTATGAAAAGTTGCCCAAAATTAGCTGAAATAAAATTAATAATTAAAATTCAGCTAAATGACAAATTAAAGACAGAAAATGACGAAACAGACTAAAATGAATAAAAAATGTGACTAAAAGGCAAATATGCAAATCGGATTGTTGGGAAATAAAGTTGGTCAATTCCGGATAATTCAGTAGAAAATCTGATTTTCTCCCTATTTTCCTATAAATAGGGCTGCCCTCCTCATTTCTTAGGTTTGGAAATCTAGAACTCTCTCTTTCTCTCTCTACACCTTCACCTTCTCTCTAGAATTTCTCCTAAACGAACCGTCGGATTCTCGTGATTTATACGTCAACGGATAGAAATCGTCAAGCTCTACAATATTCTGTCATTGCATGTTCGATTTGGTTCCGATTTGAGGTAAATTCGACCCCCTTTTCTGACTTTTAGTTCGGTTTTGTTGAGCAAATTCGAGTTTGCTCATATCCCCTTTATTTGAAGCTGATTTGCTTCCGTTTAGGACTTGTTTTTGCTTGGAAATCATCTATAGTCGAAGGATATAACTTGGACGAAGGTTAGTATCTATTTCTCCATCATTTATGTTCTTATTTAGATGTTAAAACCTGGAAAATCGTTGATCAAGTAGAACAAACTCGAGACATGCATGCCTAAACTTGAATATGTGTCTCGAATCTAAGTAGGTTCGAGTCTAGTAAGTTGCCTTCGAATCTGGTATGGGTTCGAGTCTAGGAAGGCTTCGAAACTATGTGTAGGTTCGAATCTATGTATGTGCTTCGAGTCTAAGTCACTATTTCGAATCTATATGCTTCGATTCTAAGAGTATGCTTCGAGTCTATGGGTATGGTTTCAAGGTGATGTGAATTTCGAATCTAATCAATTAGATTCGAATGGTACTAGTTCGAATCTATCCCTCTATATTCGAATTCGGTTCTTGTTCCGAGTCTAAGACTAATTTCTAAATCAGATTGAGTTATTAAACAACCTATTGTAATTAAAAGTATAATATGATTATGATAAAACTCACAAGTTCAAGTTGCATATCTATTTTATGCACAAATGAATTAACAGACTCTGTACGAACCCTTAGAATGTGTATGACCTGTTCAACTTGCTAAGTAATACGATTGGCTTTGTTTCAAGGCCACACATCTATAATTAGATGAATCGTATTAATCTGATAAGAATAGATTCACCTTGGGACGATAGGAACTACCACAGACTCGATAACCAGAATTGACAATAACCTGAATATATAACTAGGGTTATATAGATTATGACACAGACTTGACATTAATATGCCAGACTTGAAACTGAACTGCAGGAACCCGCCGATTTGACAGAGTAAACTGAACCGCTTAATTCGTTAAGCATTATCTGACTACGGACCACTGTGAGTGACAGATTTCATTAATTACTTGCATATATTTCGATACTTATTGGTGAGTGTATTGACTGTATGGAAACTTCCGAATGTTGCTGCATGTTTCTTTAATACTATATTGTATCATAGAAACGTACTTTTGACATTACTCAAGCTAGACACTTGAAATGCCTTGATTGCATGTTCACTTTTACATTTATGTGATACGTATCATGCTTACTGCTTACTTGACTGTTTATATACTTGTCGCTGCATACTGCATTATCCGACAGGACCGAATGTGAGATCTCCATTCACATGAGGGAATTCTGCAGATTCCTTTCCTATTTGACTTGTTTCCATACACTTCCCGTAGGGCTTCGGCCTTACACATGGGAATACCGACTGGGTTGTCTCCCAACCTTTTGACGTCTCTGACGTAGTGACTTGCCGACAGGAGCTGATAGTATGTTATATGTGTGTGGTAACTATTGGAACTCTGTTTACTCACTAAGCATTGTTAGCTTACTCTGTCATGACAACTCTTTTCAGGAAAGGCTGATAAAGGCAAGACCGTAGCAGGTAGTTCGTCCCAGGCTAAGTGAATCTGGACTTTGATGAATAGCAGACATTTGGACTTTTGATGACGCCTATTTTTTTGAAATGATGTTGCGGTCTCGGGTAGCTTGTTCAGTCTTCCGCACTCTGATTGAAGATTTAGAAGCTAGTTAGACCACCATTTGATTTTAATATATTGTTGTAATTAAGTAATCATGCTGATGGACCTGTGGTATCAAACAATTAGTAATATTTATTACTTAATGAAATGAAATATTATGACGTGTACTGTTTGTGGAAACTTGGATGTTACAAAGTTGGTATCAGAGCAGCAGTTTAATCATCGGATTGGCCACCCGATACTTAAACTACTGGTATGGTATGGACTATGTGACTCTGAATTCCCGAACAAGTCACCGAGGCCTAGGGTAACCTAATTAGTAAAGGACTACCCACACAACTTGACCTAAGATAGGCAAATGATGACTGATAGGATGGGGGAGGGATTGACTGCTTGATACTGACTTGACTTTGACTTGACTTTGTGAGCCTGACTAACTGCCTTCATATCTATGAATTTAGATATGATTATCTGACGTAGGAATTATGACTCGAACTGTGCTTATTTGATATTTTCAAGGAAATCAAATAAAGCTATGCTTTCCTTTATATTTTCAGCCAATGGCTGATAAGAATCCGACTGTTGCCGGTTCCTCAAGGGTTGATAAAGCTGCTGATGCTGCAGCTGATCAACACAAAGAATCTGTTCATGTAGAGGACTTAGGCACTGACCCTGAAAATACTGCTAATGACTCAAGCAATACTGCCACCCCTGTGCCTCCTCAGCAGGCTCAATTGATTGACCTCGTTCATAAGTTGAATGAGGATAACCGTAGGCAAATGCAGCTTATGATGGATAGGAACCGACTGCAGACTGATATGGCAGTTGAAGACCGATTTAAGGAAATTAAGGATTTGCTGACTAAGGGTAAAGCGGTAATGCACACTGATGAGGAAAACCAGCGTGAAATTGACTTTAAGCGCCGTGAAGAAGAACTTAGGTTGCGAGAACTTAAGTTGCAGGAGTTAGAACTGAAGTATAGGGAAGAGATGTTTGCGAAGCCAAAGAAAGACCGAAAGAGGAAACATAGGCATGTGTCCTCTGATGAAAGTGAGACTGACTCTTCTGACCATCACGTTAAGGTAGGACGTGAGTGTACGTTTGTTGATTTCAAGAAATGTGGAGCTCGTACGTTTGCGGGGTCATCTGATCCTGTTAAAGCTATGGACTGGGTCGCGAATGTGGAGAAAGCGTTTAGACTCTCCAAGTGTGGTGAAAAAGACAAGGTCACTTTTGCGACGGGAATGTTGGAAGATGGAGCTGGCCGTTGGTGGAAGTCAATTACGAATCCCATGTCTGATGCAATGGAAAAATCCATTACTTGGGATCAATTCAAGATTCATCTGAAGGAGAAATACTGCCCTCAGGATGTTAAGCGCCAGATGGAGAAAACCCTGCTATCTTTTCAGCAAGGTACAAGATCCGTGACGGACTATGAGCTGGAATTTACCAGGCTCTCGCTATTATCTGATCACCCTGTTGATACCGACGAAAGGAGAAGAGATTTGTTTGTGGATGGTCTGGATCGAGAAATCCGGAAGTTTGTAAAGTCTGGCAGACCGAGAAGTTATATCGAAGCGGTGGAAATTGCTAGGGTAGGTGAGCTTGAAATCTATCCTGAGCGAGCGTGTCCTTTTATTGCTAAACCTAGTAAGAAGGAAAAATCTGAGAAAGCTGGGAAGGAGAGAATGGAAAGGAAGAATGAAAGTTCGAAGAAGGGAGATAAGCAGTCTTCTAAGAAGGCTAAATCTTATGCTGTAACCTCTACGCCAAGGTCTGCTTGTCCTCGCTGCAAGCAGATTCATGAAGGAAAATGTGATCCTGCGTTCGTTAAGTGCTATTGCTGTAGGCAGAATGGTCATGACAGGTCAGAATGTCCCAGGCGCAGTGAGGCTTGCCGAAACTGCATTACGTTGGGGCACCATGCTAAAGACTGTACCCGACCTCGATTTGTTCCTCCACCTGCATCTTCACCTCAGCAATCAGTCAAAGGTTCTTTTGCCCCGAGGAATCAGCCAAGATCTTTTCAGATGACAGCCGAAGAGGCAAAGGAAACTGCTGACGTCGTCACGGGTACATTTCTTGTTAATGATATGCCTGCCTTAATCTTATTTGACTCTGGCTCTAATCTGTCGTATGTGTCTGAAAAGTTTGCTAAACAGTTTGATTTTGCCCCTGTGATGTTACCTGCACCCTTAGACATAGAAACTGCTAGCTCGAATTTTGTGACTGTGAATAGAGTCTTTCGTTCCTGTAAGCTAGTGATTGATGACCTCTCCTCAGACGTTGACCTGATACCGATGTGGATTAGAGAATTCGACGTTATTATAGGAATGGACTGGCTTATGACGAATAATGCTGAAATCTTTTGTGCTAAAAGGATAATTAGAATTAGAACCCCCGAAGGAAGTGAACGTTATGTTTATGGCGATAGAAAGACTCAAAATCTAGGTCTCATCTCTGTAATGAAAGCCCGAAAGTGCCTAACCAAAGGTTGTTCCGCCTATTTAGCCTATGCCATAGATGCTAAAGAAGTTAAAAAGACAGTATCTGAAGTACCTGTAGTCCAAGAATTCCCTGATGTATTCCCGGATGACATCTCTGGTTTGCCACCAGATCGTCAAATCGAATTCCATATTGACCTTGTACCGGGTGTTGCTCCTATCGCAAAAGCCCCTTACCGACTTGCTCCGAATGAAATGAAGGAAATGATGAGTCAGTTGCAGGAATTATTGGAAAAAGGGGTTATTCGTCCGAGTACTTCTCCTTGGGGTGCTCCGGTTCTTTTTGTTAAGAAGAAGGATGGTACCTTTCGCATGTGTATCGATTATCGGGAGTTAAATAAGGTAACTATTAAGAACCGATACCCTCTGCCTAGAATTGACGACTTGTTTGACCAACTGCAAGGGGCTAGCTACTTCTCAAAGATCGATCTCCGATCTGGTTATCATCAACTCAAAGTATTTGAGTCTGACGTACCGAAGACTGCATTTCGTACTCGATACGGCCATTTTGAGTTCCTAGTAATGCCGTTCGGTCTCACAAATGCCCCGGCCGCATTTATGGACCTCATGAATAGGGTATGTAGACCAATGCTGGATAAATCAGTGATAGTCTTCATTGATGACATCTTGATTTACTCCAAGTCTGAATCTGATCATGCGATGCATTTGCGAGAATTGCTAGAATTGTTACGAAAGGAGCGACTATGCAAAATTCTCCAAATGTGAATTCTGGTTACGCCAGGTGCAATTTTTTTGGACATATTGTCTCGGGTGAGGGAATAGCCGTAGATCCATCAAAGGTTGATGCGGTTCAGAAGTGGGAAGCGCCGAAAAACGTATCTGAAGTTCGGAGTTTCTTGGGTTTAGCGGGCTATTACCGAAGATTTATCCGTGATTTCTCCAAGATTGCGGTGCCTCTAACCAGTCTGACGAAGAAAGAGGTTAAGTTTGAATGGAATGAATCTCAAGATCGAGCCTTTGAGACTTTGAAGCGTAAGCTAATTGAAGCACCGGTTTTGGCCTTACCTGAGGGTAATAATGATTTTGTAGTCTATAGTGATGCTTCTAAGATGGGATTAGGCTGTGTATTAATGCAAAAGGATAAAGTAATTGCTTACGCATCAAGGCAGCTAAAGGCGCATGAGAAGAATTATCCGACGCATGATTTAGAACTTGCAGCCGTGACCTTTGCACTGAAGATTTGGCGGCATTATCTGTATGGGACTAGATGCAAGTTATATACAGATCACAAAAGTCTGAAGTATATATTCGATCAGAAAGAGTTGATTATGCGTCAAAGGCGATCTATGGAATTGATTAAAGACTATGACTGTGAGATCCTTTACCATCCAGGTAAAGCAAACATTGTAGCAGATGCCCTAAGCCGCAAAACCGGACCAGACCATTATACCCGATGTTATGCTTTGACTTCTGTAGTTTTGGAGTCTGCCTTGCCTGAGTCGATTATTGCCGCTCAAACCGAAGCCATTCGGGATGAGAACTTGAAATCTGAACGTATGGTTACATATGTGACCCAGCTGACCCTTGATAATCGTGGTCTTAGGCGGTTCATGGATAGAATATGGGTTCCCAGACTAGGAGGTATTCGTGATCAAATTCTGTCGGAAGCTCATATGTCGAAATTTTCGGTACATCCTGGTTCTACTAAAATGTACCAAGATTTGAAAACGGATTATTGGTGGCCTGGAATGAAGAAGGACGTAGGACGATATGTAGAAAATTGCCTGACTTGTTTACAAGTCAAATCGGAACATCAGAAGCCGTATGGGGAACTACAACCATTGCCAATCCCGGAATGGAAGTGGGACCACATAACCATGGACTTTGTGACGAAGCTGCCCAGGACTAAGCGGAATCATGACTCTATATGGGTAATAGTGGATCAACTTACTAAGTCAGCCCATTTCTTACCCATACGTGAAGATGAACGCCTCGAAAAGTTAGCTGAATTGTACGTAAAGGAAATCGTGACTAGACATGGTGTTCCATTGTCTATAGTATCGGACCGTGACAGCAGATTTACTTCTCGTTTTTGGAAGGCTTTTCAGAATGGTCTAGGAACTGAACTTAAAATGAGCACCGCCTATCATCCTGAAACTGACGGGCAAAGTGAGAGAACGATTTTGACCTTAGAAGATATGTTACGTGCCTGTGTGATTGATCTCGGTGGAAGTTGGGATACTCACCTGCCGTTTGTGGAGTTTGCTTATAACAATAGTTATCACTCGACTATTGAAATGCCTCCATATCAGCTTTTGTACGGACGTCGATGCAGAACTCCAACCTGTTGGAGGGAAACAGGTGAACGGCCGATCTCTGGACCAGCGATTTTGCAAGAAGCCCATGACCAACTACAGTTGATTCGGCAACGGATTCAGACTTCTCAAGACAGACAAAAGAAGTACCATGATAAAAGACGGAAACCAATCGCGTTTGAAGTTGGAGATAAAGTATTGCTGAAGGTCTCGCCAAGAAAAGGAATAGTAAGGTTCGACAAACGGGGGAAGTTGAGCCCTCGATTTGTGGGTCCTTTTGAAATTCTCGAGCGTATAGGATTGCAAGCCTATAGATTAAAGCTGCCTACCGAAATGACTGGGATTCATGATGTATTTCATGTGAGTAATCTTCGAAAGTGTTTAGCTGACGCCGAAGCTGTGATTCCTTGGAAAGATGTGCAAATTGATGAGCAGTTGCGATATGAAGAAGAGCCCGAGCGTATAATCGATAATAAGGTTTCGAAATTGCGCAGCAAGGAAATTCCAATGGTGTTAGTTCAATGGAAATACCATAAGGGATCTGCGCAAACTTGGGAACGAGAAGACGAGATTAGACAAAAGTATCCGAAGTTATTCCTGTCTTAGTCGATTCCGAGGACGGAATCAATTTAACGGGGGAAGATTGTAACAGCCCGTAATTTATTAAATATAAATTACAGCATCAGACTTTGGATAATAAAGCAATTTTATCCAAATATTAGTAATTAACTGAAAACATGAATCTTAAATAGTTAATTATATTAAGTTATAATTAATTATGAAAAGTTGCCCAAAATTAGCTGAAATAAATTTAATAATTAAAATTCAGCTAAATGACAAATTAAAGACTGAAAATGACGAAACGGACTAAAATGAATAAAAAATATGACTAAAAGACAATTATAGCAAATCTAGAACTTCTTTGCTATTATTTGCATCTGAAATGCAAATCGGAGTGTTGGGAATAAAAGTTGGTCAATTCCGGAAAATTCAGTAGAAAATCTGATTTTTCCCTATTTTCCTATAAATAGGGCATTTCCCCCTCATTTCTTAAGTTTGGAAGACTTGAATCTCTCTCTCTCTCTCTCTACACCCTCACCTTCTCTCTAGAATTTCTCCTAAACGAACCGTCGGATTCTCGTGATTTATACGTCAACGGATAGAAATCGTCAAGCTCTACAATATTCTGTCATTGCATGTTCGATTTGGTTCCGATTTGAGGTAAATTCGACCCCCTTTTCTGACTTTTAGTTCGGTTTTGTTGAGCAAATTCGAGTTTGCTCATATCCCCTTTATTTGAAGCTGATTTGCTTCCGTTTAGGACTTGTTTTTGCTTGGAAATCATCTATTGCGAAAGGATATAAACTTGGACGAAGGTTAGTATCTATTCTCACATTTTATGTTTCTTAATTTAGATGTTAACAACCTGGAAAATCGTTGAACAAGTAGAACAAACTCGAGACATTCATGCCTAAACTTGAATATGTGTCTCGAATCTAAGTAGGTTCGAGTCTAGTAAGTAGCCTTCGAATCTGGTATGGGTTCGAATCTATGTATGTGTAGGTTCGAAACTATGTGTAGGTTCGAATCTATGTATGTGTTTCGAGTCTAAGTCCCTATTTCGAATCTATATGCTTCGATTCTAAGAGTATGCTTCGAGTCTATGGGTATGGTTTCAAGGTGATGTGAAATTTCGAGTCTAATCATCTAGATTCGAATGGTATTGCTTCGAATATGTCCCTCTTAATTCGAATCTGATTATGTTCCTAGCCAAAGATTTATTCCTAAATCAGATTAAGTTATTAAACAACCTATTGTAATTAAAAGTATAATATGATTATGATAAAACTCACAAGTTCAAGTTGCATATCTATTTTATGCACAAATGAA
>JAANYP010006945.1:142500-150915 GCA_020465985.1 Centrapalus pauciflorus | reverse complement strand
ATAACAAATGTGTATATATATATATATATATATATATATATATATATATATATATATATATATATATATATATATATTCTATTATAAGAGTAACGAGATGCCACATGGCACTTAGATAAAGCGCCACTTGGCTTCGCATGTAATTGACACGTGTTTTTTGCAATTCTTTTTCAAAAAATTTTTAAATTTTTTTTTTCCATTTAACTAGTTGAAAATGTTGACCGGCGTTATCTTTTTTCCATTTTATTAGTTGAAGAAGTTGACGCTTTATCCTCCCTCTCCTCCATATGGGAAATTTGACTGCCTTTATCCTCCTCTCCATATTCGAATTTTTTTTTCTTCCATTTAATTAGGTGAACACGTTGACTGGGTTTATCCTCCCTCTCCATATTCAAAATTTTTATTCCATTTAATTAGTTGATCAATTTGACGGTTTATCCTCCCTCTCCATATGCGAAATTTGAACCTGTTGCTAGGGTTTCGATTTGTATCCTTATCAGCTTATGCATTTGAAGATAATTCCGATTGTTAAGTTTTGAATTCTATCAATTTCAAATTTAAATATATTCCAATTTAAATTTAAATCTGTGCATATCAGGATGAATTTCGTACATGGGTATGCTTCGTTACTCCTATAAATGATTGTAGGCAGAACGTGATTACTTCATATGCTTTCCAAAAATCAAAACTTTTGATATTTATTTCTTAATTTCCTGCTTATTTGTCAATGGATTCCCATATAACATTGATTGATGAACTTGATGTTATGAATGTTTCATTTTTTATCAAAGTTCGTGTTATTCGGCTGTGGAAGCTTCATGTCTTCAAGAATCCCAACGAAACACATGGAGTTGAAATGATACTCATTGATGAACAGATTTGTTATTATTAACTGTTTTGTTTCATATGATTACTGGAAAAAAAAAAGTTGAATTAGATAATAAACACTTCAAAAACCTTTATGATATTACAATTCTTCAATATAGCATCTGCAACATTTAGCCCCTTTTTATACTGCTTTGTTTCATATGATTTTTGGCAAAAATAAATAAATAAAAGCAGCAGATGTAGACTGTTTGTTCCAACAAATATTTTTGTTTCCTACCAACTACAAGATTTATGCATTCCAAGTATTTGATTCCAGCCATTGATCAAGATTCTTAAGGTTAATATCAATGGGTGACCGCGTTATAGAAGCTGAGATTATATCTGGGAGTATATCGGCAAGCGAACATTTATTCCCAGGTTTCGTTTGACGCTTTCAGATAAGAAGATACCTTTCAAAATTCAGAGAAGACAATTTCCGCTTGTCGTATGCTTTGATATGACGATAAATAAAAGGTAAGGACAATCACTATCGAAGGTTGGTTTGTTTCTCAACGACTCGGTTTCAGTAATGGTCAGCTATATGTTGCCCTATTTAGGGTTAAAAGTAGAGAATGTTTAAAACTTTTAATTTTAGACAAGGAAGGTAGAGTTAGCAGCAAAATGACCAATGTTGTTTATAAGGAAGTATTTTCTGGTTTTGATTTGAAACTATGAATCTACTTTTTATTTAAATCTTGTATTTTTTTATATTTTGTTATATGTATATATATGTTAATTAATAAGATTAGCCCGTGTACTACACGGGTAATAACATAGTATATATATATATATAGAGGGAGGTTTAATGGAAAACCACCATGCACCTGAAAACTTGTAAAAACCTCACTGCACCACCACAAATGCATCAAATTCCCCGCGTGATGCATCAAAATCCCGCGTGATGCATCACCTTATTTACGATCATGTCACCGCGTTTTTCATGACATGCACCAAATCGGACGGTAGACGTAGGTTTCTATAGTTTTCTGGTGCATAGTGGTTTTCCATTGAACTCACCCCTATATATATATATATATATATATATATATATATATATATATATATATATATATATATATATATATATATATTCAAGTGAGTACCACCCATTATGCAACACACCAGAATGTACCACCCTTAAATATAATTTTTTTGAAATTTTTTTCATTAACTTGTTTTAATTAACATTACACAGATCATATGTAAATGTCACGCAAATCCGAACCAGGGCCGACCCTGGGCCTGGTCCACCTGGGCCACCGCCCAGGGCCCAATCAATCTAAGGGGCCCAAAAAAATTTTAATATGTTAATATAGCCCAGCAGTTCAGTATTAGGTTATATGTGTTTTGCGCGAAAAAAAGCACAAACAATGTGTTGGTTCAGCTGGTAGTCATCTCACCTTGGAACTCTAATGGCATGGGTTCGATTCCCATTGTGTTCATTTTTTTATTTCATCACTATCACTTGGATTTTCATATATAGATATCGTCTATTTGCTTTATATCAATATACAATCCATCAAATTCAATATTCATACTTTTGTTTTTCAATGAGTTTGATTTTTTTATTTTTGTTTATCACGTGGTTTATGTTATTTATTTTACGATGATTAAAAATACTAATGAGATATGTATTTATTTCTTGTGATGTTATTTTTTTTTTTTTTGACACATATGTTACTATTTTATACTATGAATCATTTAATTAAATTTTTTTTTTTTTTTTTCAATTTACTACTAAATATATAATTTAATATTGTATGTGATTCTTATCCAATTTATAATCATACGATGTTAATATTAATTTTTTTTTTTTGCGGTTTTTGGATTGAGGAAAAATTCAGAAAAGCACCATGAAACCATTACACGATGACAGATTGTGAAGTTTTTAAAGGCATGACATTGACAATAGTGCAACAAAATCAATATTATTTAATTGTAATTTTTTATACGAATATTGCTTATATATATAGAGGACTCATTTTTAAGTATATGCCCTGGGCCTAAAAAATGATAGGACCGGCCCTGATCCGAACACTCTAAGTGCATGAAAACTCGCATCACATAAATGCACGTTCACATACATTCAAAATTATATAAGTGTGTGTTCACATCATTTTTTAATTACCTATGATCTTCATAATGTTAATTAAAACATGTTTATGAAAAAAAAAATTAAAATGTTTTTTTAAAGGTGGTACCTTCTGGTGCGCTGCATAATGAGTGGTACTCTCTCGAACCTGATGCATTGGGAACCTCTGATAACCAAATATGCATTAGGGACAATTTAGTAATAATAAATATATTTAATATTAATTAATAAAAAGTTATATTTTAGTAACCTCTATATTAAGAATGATTAAATTAAGAAAAAAAATCTCTAAATTAATTCAATCTCATTATTCCCTCTCTCTCTCTCTGTCCCTCTCCTCCCTCTCTCTCTCTCACGTGGCCGGCGACCGGCCACCGTCCCCCTCTCTCTCGGCTCCGGCTTCGGTTCTGGCGATAATGATGCAACAATGTTTCCGGCGATGATGATGCAACAATGTTTCCGGTCATCTTTTTCTCTCCCTCTCCACAATTTCTCCGCTCGTCTCTCTCCCTCTCTCGGCCTATATCCTTCTTTTTCTCTCTCCGGCCGACAATGATCTCGACCATTGACGATGATGCAACTTTTTGACGGAGAATGATGTAATCCGTTTTTCTCATTTTGTAGGCATTATCGTTTTTTATGCATTTTCTTAATGGAAAACTTTGAAAGATGAATCATGTTTATCCCATGTTTATGGAAGTCGACTCCAAGGCATCGTGTTTATGAAGATGGATCGTGTTTAAAAATGAATATGATAAAGATGCATCGTGTTTGAAGATAAATCCGATAAAGATTCATCATGTTTGAAGATAAATATGATAAAATGAATCGTGTTTATAGATGAATCGGATAAATCCGATGAAGATGCATCAGATTATTGTTTAAGATTATATGAATCACGTATTGTTTAGATTTTGTAATTTTGAATTTCTTTAATTTTGTAATTTTGGAAGTGTATTAATTTAATTTATTTAGCATTTATTGTTTGATTATTTGATTAAATATTCAATAATATAAAATTAGAATATTATTTGACTAGGTTTATTTTTTTTCCCAGAATACCCTTATGCATACCAAATACGTGCATCGGGTGATGCATATTTGATCATTTAATCTAAGGGCAGTGGTTGGTTCTTTTTTAGGTTCTCGATGCATATGGTTCCCCATAGAACCTGACATATATAGATTGAGGTTTAATGGGGCACTTGATGCATTGAGAATCATTAAGAACCAAAAATGCATAAATGGCAATTTAAAAATGATAAATATATTTTATTATTAATTCATAATAATTAGATATTAAAAGATTTTTTAATAACCTCCATAATTAGGAGTTATTAATTTAGGAAATAAAATCCCTAAATTAACAATAACCCCACTAAATCTCCTCCTTTCTCTCAACCTCTTTCTCTCTCTCTCTCTCTCTCTCTCTCTCTCTCTCTATCACACACACACACACACACACACACACAAACCGGCCGCCCCCTCTCTTCCTCTCCCATAGTCGGCGACCACCCCGCAGCCCTCTCTCTCCCTCTCACATGGCCGGCGTCCACCCCCTCTCTCTTGGTCGGCGAACACAAGGTGATGCAGATGAAGCCGAGGACGAACAAGATGATGCAAACGATGTCGATGAAGATGCAAAAGATGAAGGTGCATCGTGTTTGAACATGAATCCGATTAAATATGAAGATGAAGACATCGTGTTTTAAGATGAATCCGATTAAAAATGAAGATGAAGTTGCAAAAGATGAAGATGAAGGTGCATCGTGTTTATGAAGATGAATCGTGTTTTTAGATGAATTTCGATGAAGAAGCATCATGATGAATTTCGATAAAGATGAATCGTGTTTTTAGATGAAGATGCATCGTGCTTATGAAGATGAAGATGTATCGTGTTTATAAAGAAGAATCGTGTTTTTAGATGGATTTCGACGAAGATGCGTCATGATTTTTGATAAATCCGATGAAGATGCATCATGTTTAAAGATGAATCTGATGAATTTGCATCACTATTTTGATGATGCATGATGGTGGGACGAAAAAGATCATGAATATGGCCGAAGATGAGGATGAAATAAACCGAGATGCATCACGAATTGAAGATTAACATTAGATTTGTTTAGATTTTGTAATTTTGTAATTTTGAAAGTGTAATTTTGAAATAAACCAAGATGCATCCACATCAAATCATCTTTTTTGAATTTGTTTAGATTTTGTAATTTTGAAAGTGTATCAATTAATTTAATTTAGCATTTATTGTTTGGTTATTTGATTGAATATTTTATTAATGTAAAATTAAATTTTATTTGATTAGATATATTATTTTTCCCAAAGTATCCATATGCATAACAATTATGTGCATCGCGGATGCACCAATGATCATTTAATCCAAGGGTTGTGGTTGGTTCTTTTTTTGGTTCCCGATGCATATGGTGCCCCATAGAACCTGACTCTCTCTCTCTCTCTCTCTCTCTATATATATATATATATAGGGGTGAGTTCAATGGAAAACCACAATGCACGTGAAAACCCTGGAAACCAACGAGAGCCGTGGGATTAGATGCAATTAAAAAATTCACGGTGGCATTATGGTAATTATTAGGAACTTTGAGGATCGTTGATGCATCCCCTAAAATTAGACGGAGGGGTATATGGGTAATTCTACCCGTCTCATTAATCGTCCCTGAAGAATCTCGCTTGAGATATTTTCAGAGAATATTTTGATTCTCTCACTTTGAAACCTTCCTAAACAACCGGCGATTCTCCCTCCAAGTGCACCATAACCGTGATATAATGGATGGATGCATATCATCGAAGAAGAAGACGAAGGTGAGATCAGAAACGACGGTACACACATTCAACTGTGTTTTGGTTTTTTTTTATTTTCTCCTGTTAAAGAAACCCTAGTTTTTTGAACTGCTGTTCATACCGAAACTGCATCAAAGTATAATCGATTATTTCAATAAATGCAGCAACCTACCAGAAGAAGTAGTCGTATTCAGTTTAAGTCGAAGTTTGTCAACACCTCCGACGACCCGCTGCATCTGTCCGACGAGGAGTCTACTTCATCTTGGGAGACATTGACAATGTCTGATTTGGATAGACAAATGACTTCATACAAAGGTACGATGCATACAAAAAAAATTTGAATTTCATGTTTTATAACTTAATGCATGAATATATATTGTGTTTTTGTTCTGTGCTGCACCATTAATATGACATATGGTGTGTTTGGGGAGAAATTGTTAGCCAATTTTGGGTATTTGTTTGGGCTGCACCATTATTGAGTATGCGTATTGGTACTTCATGCATCCATATTAAATTTTCCTTTTTATGTTCTGCATGTGTGTTCAATAATTTTGATCAAACCTGGATTGTTGTGTGATGTTTGTGGATAATTTTTACCAAACAGATACCGGATAATGTTAATTAAACCCTAGATTGTAGGTCCATGTTGGAAACTTGTATGGGGTGCACCAATATTGAACTTCTTGTTGTAGTAGTTGATGCATCATTTGTTGCAACAAGTCAGGGGATGTGGTTCAATCCGAATAATGAATTAAAAACAATTTCATTCAACCTCATCTATTTAAGAAAAATATCGATCAGATCAGAATATATTCCAGCATTTCGGTACACCATATCGACTAGCAATACTTACATCGGTTGTTATGTGATGCTTCTGTTTCAATCGGAATGGATGAATGATCATCCATCGACATTCACTTTGATACAATGAAAACCTCCGTTACTGTACTTCGATATTGCAGCAACCAACAAGTCTCCGTGACTGTCCTTCAATATTGCATCGATTGTCTCTTTGATTCGTCGGAAAACACAGGACCTTCGTCGGAATAATATTCATCCGGCGGTTGAGGAATAAAATATGGAATGATTTTGAAAATCCCATGCAAATCTGGAATTAATAGAGATTATATGGATTTCAAAATTTTAAAAGCCATATTAGAATTGTATTAAATAAAAATTATATACAATTCCACAAACACCCTTAATAAAATATAGTGGTGCATCTCGGGACAGACTGATGCAGCGCATGTTTTCACGAGTTTTCACATGCATTGTGATTTTCCATTGAACCCCCCCCCTCTCTCTCTCTCTCTCTCTCTCTCTCTCTCTCTCTCTATATATATATATATATATATATATATATATATACATACATACATACACACACACACGTAGATTATCATATATTCTATGTAGATTACATGATAATCATGTAATCTATGTTGAATGTTATGTTTCTTGTATTATATTTTATGTAGATTATCATGTAATCTACGTAGAATGTCCTGTAGAATTCAAGTATCATATATTCTATGTAGATTACATTACAATCTATATAGATTATATGTAACATTACTATTCATAATCTATGTAGAATGTTATGTTTTTTGTATTATATTCTATGTAGATTATATTGTAATCTACGTATAATATATGATACTTGACATTCTACACGACATTCTACGTAGATTATATGATAATCTATGTAGAATCTTATGTTTCTTGTATTATATTCATAATCTTTGTAGAATGTTATGTTTCTTGTATTATATTCTATGTAGATTATCATATAATCTACGTAGAATGTCGTGTAAAATGTCAAGTATCATATATTCTACGTAGATTACATGATAATCTACATAGATTATATGATAATCTACATAAAGTGTCGTAGATGAACTGAAACAATAACAGAAGATTTCATTTAGACATTTTATCAGACACTTGGTATGCAACTGATATAAAATATACCAAAAACACATTTTTAAACAAAAAAAAACCATTAATCTTGTGAATCGTAAACAAAAACTTTTTTAACAAAAAACATCTAATAACTATTACATTCATTATAAATCTAATATGTTACAAATAATCTTCATTATAAAACATGGAAAATGAATCTGTCATATTCTATGTAGAGTATCGACGAACATATTTTATGTAGATTGTCATGTAATCTACGTAGATAGTCATGTCATGCAATCTACGTAGAATGTCATGCAACCTACGTAGAATGATATCGTAGAATGTCGTGTAAATAGTCAAGTATCTTATATTTTACGTAGGTCACAAGATAAAATATACCAAAAACATATTGAAACAAAAAAAAATGAAGATTTCATTTAGACATTTTATCAAACACTTGATATGCAACTGATATAAAATATACCAAAAACACATTAAATAGTAATGTTAATCTACATAAAAAGATATAGAAATGTATAAGAAACTTAAAAATATATGAAATATATAAGAAAAATAACATTCTGCAGTGATTATGAATAGTAATGTTAATCTACATAAAAGGATATTGAATTATATAACATTTTATATAGACACATAATAATTCTATATAGAATACGTTAATTTTTTAGCAATTAAATAATTTTCTATATAGAAAAAAATATTTTTTTTTATAAAAAACG
>JAANYP010006945.1:137500-140000 GCA_020465985.1 Centrapalus pauciflorus | reverse complement strand
TGTCTAGAGATTCTTGGTTTTAGTGGATGGAGATGGATGTTTCAATTTTAATTATAATATAGTGTTGTAAATTTAATTCAAATGAATGAATGTTGTAGGTAAATTTAATTCAAAATAGATGAATGTTGTAGGCTACTAGTATTTATATAGTATTTACGTCGGTTTATATTTTTAGCGGATGGTTGTGCTTCTAGTGAGTATTTATTGTATAATGGCATGTTACGATGGATTTAAAAAGATGATGGCAATTATAGGTGTACCTTGGTGGTCGTTGTATTTTTATATTTGATGGAGATCGTTGATCCTCGTTGTGTGATTCTTCTACGTTGATGGTGGTTATATTATTTTTTGTTATGGTCATGGGTTTTTTGATGGGTGGATATGTTCTGCTATTCAGAAGTACTCCGTACCTCAACAGAACTTAATCTGCTATTCAGAAGCTCAGCTTCAACAGATTTGAGAGAAAGACACAAAGTGTTCTTTGAAATGGAATTCAAGGCATATTATTTCATGGAGGCCAATGGCCCTATTTATATACAATGTAGGTGGGTGGAGGTGTACATAACCTTCCCTCCCCTCGACACGTACCAACTCTAACGACACATACTAAAATAAAAAGAAAATTACAGACACGTACTAGACCTAATGACACATACTAAAAAATAAAAAGAAAATTACAGACGTGTGTCTTATATGTCGACACTTATTTTACAAGACCATTGACGCGTGTCAAAACATCTGACACTCACATTTTGATGACGTAATTGCTTACGTCTTTTACATCTTCTCTTCGCAGAACTTGCATTGATGTCTTGGAGCGTGCGAAATTTCCTTGCATAGTGCTTCTTTGAATTCGTCCGGTAATGGTTCGAGAAATCCTGTTAGCTTCTCGAATGGTTCTTCAAATTTTGATATTACATTCAATCCTTGTTCATTTATTTCTTCGCTAAAATTAGAATAAATCATTATTGTTGGACTACAATAATTTATTCTAATTCTTGCTTTCTGATCCTTTCCGTTGCCTAATCTGGAGGACCCAAGATAGACGCCGGCTAGTGCTTTAACCAAATGATCCATATTTGGTGTTATGGGTTGTAGTACATCCCTTGTTGGGTATTGTTCATTGCTTGCTCCCATTTGTATGAGAGATATTGTTGGGACAAGTACTTCACGATTATAGTCAAAAATTGGATAGCTTCCGTAGATCTTCAGGAATATTTCTCTGTCTTTTGCTACTTTTTCTTTGTAGTTCTTTATTGTTAATATTATTCTTTGTGGGAATTCTTCTATCTCATTCAACTTCGGGTTGATATATAATGTATCAATTAGTCCATGATTGAAGTAATCCCATGCTGTTAGTGGTGCTGCTCCAGGGAGAAATATTGCTTTTGGTAAAACCCTTTTATCAAATGGTTTTCTATTTATTGGGTATAGTTGCATAGTAGAGTGATATTGTGTGTAATTCACAAGACTATCCCAATATCTTTCAAACTTTGTTCTATTTGCTTTTTTTAATTCTTGTTTTTGTTGAGTTGTCATTATATCTTCAATTTTTATTCTTTGGTTAATTCTTGCTAAAGGATGGGTATTTAGTACCGTCATGTTGGATGATCTCTCGACGTTTCCTTTTGCTATTGTTTTGTAGGATTCGTCAAAAGCTCTTTGTGCTTCATCTTGGCTCGTGTAACTTTTATGGGTTACATTTTTGCCTGATATGTGAGAATTTGCAATTCCCCAGTCTTTATATATTCCTCTGTGTGGTTCGTTGAAGATAACATAATACTTTTTCTTTGATTATAGTAGATCTTCTGGTAGACTTGGTATGGGCGATGATTGTGTTGGTGCTTCAGATGTTGATATTTCTGTTTTGGTATCTTCTTCGATCGGGATTGATGTAGTTGCTGCTATTATTTCAAGGGACTTCATTAGATCGCTTTCTTCCTTGAGAAGAGCTTCTTTTTGCTTGTCGAGTGCTTGGATCTGTTCTTTTTTCTGCTTTAGCTGATGCTGAATTTGTTTGATGACTGCTTCCATTCTTGAATCTGTTTGTCAACCTTGGATAAACCTTAATAAGATTTTTTGCACTTGGTGCTAAGTACTTTTTATTGTTAATGCTTGAATGCTCGTTAAGAGTCTTTAGATACTTGGTTACTCATTTAGAGCTTTTAATGCTTTTGTTTTTTGATACTTCATGGATTTGCAGCTTTTTTTTGACTTTTAAAAGTCTAATGCTTGAAAAAGTAGTCATTTATATATTTCTTCCTTTTTTTCAAGGGCCAAATTTTAGTTTATTATCTTGATATTTTTATTTGTTTTTATGTCTCTTTTAATTAGTATGTTATTTATTTCTCGAATTTTTTGTTTTCTATGGTTATCTAAATGTATTTTTAACCTATTAAATATATTAAAATTTTTATCTATGTCTTCTTGCATGGTTTTAATCATGTGTTCTAGTTGTTCATTATTATATATTTCAAAATTCATTTTTTTTTAACATGTT
>JAANYP010006945.1:0-135000 GCA_020465985.1 Centrapalus pauciflorus | reverse complement strand
TCTTTAATAAATTTCAAAATGTGTTTTAGTGAACATGTTCAATCAGATTCGACAATGGATTTTAGTTAACATGTTCAGTCGGATTCGACAATGGTTTTAATGAACATGTTTAATTGGATGTGTCAAATAAAGTTATTTATTATTTTCATCATACCGTTCGTGAATGTTCAATTTCATATACACGTTATTGAACATGTGCAATCGAGGTTTATTGGGTTTTTAGTCAATCTAACCGTTTTGGTGATAAAATAATATTGACGGTATTGAACATGTTCAATCGTGGTTTATAGTGTGTTTTCATTGCACATGTTCAGTATGAGTGTAAGGAATGATATTAACGGAAATGAAGATTTTCATGTGATATACAGAATCTTCGATTCTAATTTAAATTTTTCAATACCATTTTTAGCCCCAACATTAGTTAATGTGGGAAATAATTTTAAGCAAAATTTATATTATATT
The DNA here is from genome assembly GCA_020465985.1 of Centrapalus pauciflorus. Lineage (NCBI taxonomy): Eukaryota > Viridiplantae > Streptophyta > Magnoliopsida > Asterales > Asteraceae > Centrapalus > Centrapalus pauciflorus. The sequence goes on along the minus strand of JAANYP010006945.1, from coordinate 134,538 downwards.
TAAGGAATTTAATGACAAATGATTGACTATAAATGGTTCCCCGGTACCCCAGTCTAAGATGGTATCCCATTGATCTTGATTATATATATATATCAAGTTTAATTTTTTAAAATAAAAACATGATAAGCTAATCAGAACTTACGGAAAACTATGCAGAAAAAAAACATACGTTATGTCTGGTTGTCGTCTTCAATTACTTCACCTTCGAATTCCATACCTCAAATGACAGCATAAGTTATATGTTTTAGCTTTGGGAAATTCTAAATATCGTACGTAACGCAAGGAAAATAATAATAAGGGTAACTTACAATTTCGTCCTGTGGTTTAGAAATTATGGATTGAATCCTTTAACTTTAAAAAATTATACTAACAGTACTTGTTATGAAAGTTTTGTTACGGATTTCGTTCTTTGTCCATTTAAAATGACCATTTCGTCTATGTGCTTATATGAAAATTATGATTACCATTATTTTCACTATATAATTACAATTACAGTATTTATAGTTGATGTTTTGTTATGTTTTTGGCCTCTTTCTACAATTTTTTAGGGTAAATTACAATTTTCGTTATTCTGGTTATATAAGGTTATCGTTCTTTTCGCATCAAAATTACAATTTTAGTACCTAAGGTTGTCATTTTATTATGTTTTTGCTATTTTGACCTATCATTTTTAAAAAATTGACTATTTTGCCCTTTTAATTTAGTTTCAGTATTAGTTCCTAACCAATTAATTTATTTTTATATTATTTTTAGTTATTTTTATTATAACTATATATATATATATATATATATATATATATATATATATATATATATATATATATATATATATATCTAATATGTACTTTTTTTTTCCCTTATTATTACAATTTCACTAAAGTAATAAAGTTTATATTATTAATGCTATTATTATTATTAAGTTAGGTGTTTAAATGAATAAATATATAACAATAATTTAGTTAATTTGTTCGTTTTATTAATTAATTAATTATATATATATATATATATATATATATATATATATATATATATATATATATATATATATATATAATTTGTATTATTATTTTTGTATTTAATTTCAAACACATATTCAACTATTTATACATTTTTTTAAAATTTTTTTAACTTTTTATTTTTTTTTCATTTATAAAAAATCGTATTAATTTATATATTTTGTGGTTGTTTTTGGTTTTTTTACACACCCCTAGAATGGTTCGAGAAAGCACCACTCATTATGTAGCGCACAAGAATGTATCATTTAAAAAAAAAAACTTTTTGACTTTTTTTCATAAACCTGTTTTAATTAATATTATAAAGATCATATTTTTCATATAACAACTCCCAACTCTTAAAAAATGATGTGAATGTACACTTACATAATTTTGCATATATGTTAACTTGCATTTATGTGATGCATGATTTCATGCACTTAGATTGTGTGAATGTGCGTGAAATTTATGTACCATCTTTGTAATGTTAATTAAAACATATTTATGAAAAACAAATTTCAAAAAATTACTTTAAGAGTGGTACCTTCTCGTGCGCTGCATTATAAGTGGTACACACTTGAACCTAAATCTATATATATATCACGCACATTCACACATTCTAAGTGCATAAAATCATGCATCACATAAATGCAAGTTCACATATATGCAAAATTATGTAAGTGTATGTTTACATAATTTTTAATGAGTTAGAAGATGTGAATATATGTGAAATTTACATATGATCTTTATAATGTTAATTAAACCATATTTATGGAAAAAAATTCAAAATTTTTTTTAAAGATGGTACGTTCTGGTACGCTGCATAATGAGTAGTTTTTTCTCTCGAACCATATTCTACACACACACACACACACACACACACATATATATATATATATATATATATATATATATATATATATATATATATATAATATGTTTGAAATTAAATACAAAAATAATAATACAAATTAACTAATAAAAATAAACAAATAGTTGAATATTTGAATAATAAAAACGAACAAATTAACTAAATTATTGTTATATATTTATTCATTTAAACACCTAAATTATTGATGATGATAATAATAATAATAATAAAATAAAATTTACTACTTTAGTCAAATTGTAATAATAATAAAAAATACATATTAAATAAATAATGTTAGAATAAAAAATAACTAAAAATAATATAAAAATAAAATAATTAGTTAGGGACTAAAACTGAAACTAAATTAAAAAGGTAAAATAGTCATCTTTTAAAAAGTGATAGGTTGAAAGACAAAATACATAACAAAATGACAACCATATGTATTATAATTGTAATTTTAATGCGAAAAGAAAGATAATCATATCTTCTATATAACCACATGGACGAAAATTGTAATTTACCTTTTTTTTAAATGACGATTTTATCCTTTCACTTTATTTTATTTTTGATCCCTAATTAAAAAAATTTTATATTTCAGTTTCTTAATGATTTATTATACTTTTATTATTTATTTAATGTATTGTCTTATTATTACTATTAGAATTTAACTGAAGTAATAAATTATTTAATATATTTTATTTTCGTTATTTATTTGACATTATTATTATTATTATTGTTGTTATTATTATTATTATTATTGTTTTATTATAGTTTTAAGTATTTACATGGCCAAGTAGTAGTAATTCAAAATAATTTGTATATGACTAAATTTAATTTATCGTATTGATTTTAATAATCATTATTAATATTAAAGTAAATTACACAAATGGTCCCTGTGGTTTGGTGCTTTTTGCTCTTTTCGTCCCTGAAACTTTTTTTTTTTGCACCAATAATCCCAAAATCCCAAACCTTTAACACAGATGGTCCCTACCGTTAGTTTGATCCGTTAGTCCAGTTAACTCACAAGGGTATTTTCGTCATTTGCAATCTCAGGGACCATTTTCGTAATTTACTTTTTTTTTAATTTTCTTTTTATAAAATTTTAACATATTTTATATCTTATTATTGTTATTGTAACTTAAAAAGAAAAATCTAACACCTAATTTTTAGGATCTGTTTGCTTCTTCCCCAACACAGTCAACACAACAAATCCATTTTGCTTCTTCCCTTTCAAGACAACAACACAGTCAAACAACATAGCAAATCCATTCGTTCAAGAATTCGTGTAATTTACTCTTATTATTATTATTATACAACATGTTTAAAGTTGTCTTCATGTTCAAGATACAAGCTTCTTGAATATGAAATACTTCTAGAGGATGAAGAAACAAAGAAACCCAGATTTATGACCAAAATAAAAAAAAAAACCCTTTTAAATCTGTAGCAAAATTTGAAGAAACAAATAAACTTGCTCTCTCACCGACAACTCCTCCGTCGCCATTAAAGTCATCGAGAAACCTCCCGCCACCACCGATCCCACCATGGAGTCTAGGCTCGTCCGTGAAGTAGCGGCCATGCGGCGGCTGAACCACCGAAACATCCTTCAACTCCACGAAGTTTTAGCCACGAAAACAAAGATTTACCTAGTAATGGAACTCGCCGCCGGCGGGGAGCTATTCACTCAGCTCAGGCGCCATGGAAGAATGAAAGAATCCACCAGTCGTTTTTACTTTCAACAACTTGTCTCCACACTCCACTTCTGTCATCAAAAGGCGCCGCACATCGTGACCTAAAACCACAAAACCTTTTACTTGACGAAAACCTTAATACTCTACTTTGGTTTATCAGCAGTGCCTGAGTCTCAGAAAAATGATCACCTCCATACAGCTTGTGGAACTTCTGCGTTCACCGCACCGGAGATTATTCGATGGTCTCTGTGTGTTTTAAGAAAACGGTGGTGGTGGCGGACTGGTGGAAAAGACGATGATACAAAACCTTTACAAACCCAATCAGATACCTTACCTTCGATTGTGATTTTCTTTAGGGTTTTGAATATGAAATAGGTGGTTGGTGGTGGACCGGTGGAACTTGAAAAACGGTGGTGATGGAGGTTGATTAGGATGGAGAGATCCGATTTGTTTTATTCTTTTTAAAGATTATAGCCTTAACTTAAATATTTTGCTCACATAAATATACAAAAAATAGAATATTTAGAAGGTAAATAAAAAAGAAAACAAAAAGATAATAAGATAGATATGAGAAATATAAAAAAAATAGATAAACTATTAAATAATTACGTAAATGGTCCCTGAGTTAAAAATTGACGAATATGCCCCTGTGACTTAACTGGCTTAACACCCTAAGTTAACGGCATGGACCATTTGTGTGAAAGTTTTGGGATTTTGGGACTATTTGTGCAATAAAATAGTCTGAGGGACGAAAAGAGCAAAAAACACCAAACCACAGGGACCATTTGTGTAATTTACTCTTAATATTATTATTAATGTTCTTACATTATTGAACTACTTGTATAATTATTTTTTAAAAATGTATTTATTTATTTTATTACTTTTCATTTATAAAGTTTTTAACTATTTATATATATACATTTAATTAACTTATCTTTTGTCACTACTTTTTATTACTTTATATAAATACTTATAACTTTAGTCAAATTTTTGTCCAAATTCATACATATATGTATTACTTTATATATTTTAATTTTTTCTATTTGTATAAACATTATATGTTCAATGTAATTCTAACCAAATGAAATATATTATTTAACATGTAATGCATTCTAATTTATTTCATAAAGTTAATATTCTATAAAATTACACATGTTCAATGTATTAATCCATTAAGCATAACAAAAACTACATACGAAGTTACAAAAAAATTTAACAAATTAAATTAATTATACATATAATATATCAAATTTTATATATTTTGTTATGTTTAACTATCTTTAACATATGCAGTTTATATACATATAAAATTTTATGTTTGAAACAAATTATATATTTCATTAAAATGTTATGCATACATATATACATACATACACACACACACATACATCCACACACACACACACACACACACACACACACACACACATATATATATATATATATATATATATATGTATGTATGTATGTATATATATAGACACACACATGTGTGTGTGTATGTATTCTAAAATAAATCCAAAGCATATTCACTTAACAAAATAAATAAATTAAAGATAAGTAAGTACTTATATGATCGATATATAATGTTAGGTACAACATTATGGAGGTGAAAAACATAATTATGCAAGTGTAAGGGCTGATCTTGTACATAGGTCATAGTTTAGAAGAGTAGTATAAAAGGATTTTCATGGAAAATAGAAGTGTCTTTCTCATTACTAATGTGTATTTTGTAAGGTGTAATTGAGAGAGAAATCATTCAATAACATGCAAGATTCATACTACAATGTATTATTTCACCTAGATCATGAATTCACAATTGGTATCAGAGCCTACGGGGTGAATCAAAATAAAAAATCTTGCAAGAAATAAAAAGAAATTCAACCAAAAATGTCAACCGAGAAAAGTCGTGATCTCCTGGAATTTTTTAAAAATTCATACGACGACTAAACGAGCTGATTATTGGATACGTTTTGAAGATCAACAAGATGAAGATCCAGTAAAAGTTTCAGGTCCTAATTCATCACAATCAGGGAGTAATCAAGTTTTTAATTTTTGACATTTGTTTTTTTGCGTTCTTGAGTCCGTTTTTTGGATTTTTTTTTTTGAATGGTTTGGAATTAGGTTCTGAATTTTTGAGCGAGTTTAAGGTTTATAATAACAAACATTTCCGAAAAATTTCAAAGTCTAATTAAAAATACATTGGGAGAAATCAATGTTTAAAGTTACGAATTTGATTTATTTTCAAAAACAGAGTTGTCGCCTTTGAAAATTCATAGAAATTTCTCTGTTTATCCAATTGATCTGATTTTTGGATACGTTGTGTGTATCATATACATGTTTGTTTTTCGAAAATTTCAGATTCTATTTCAAAAAATTGAGTGAGAAATCGTGAAATTCAGAAAGTTTTTTATTCACTGTGAAATTAACTTTCTAAATTTTTAATGGATCTTCATCTTTTTGGTGAAAATTAACTCGATTTGGTTAATTAACTCACCAAAAAAATTTCAGATTCTTTGAACTAAAATTCGAAGATAAGCATCTGAATCTCGATTGATAAAAGCTAAATCTCGAAGATCATTAGATGAATTTGGAAGGTCATTAGCTGTATTTTGATGTTTATAAGGTAAATTTCGAGTTATAGAGGATAAATTTCGAAGTTAAAAGGCTAAAATTCGAAGTTAAGATTATGAAGTTCGAAGTTAATTAGCTAAAACTCGAAGTTAAGAGTCTGAAATTCGAAGTTAAATGGCTGAAATTTGAAGTTATTTGGCTAAAATTTGAAATTAATAGCCTGAAATTCGAAGTTAATAGGCTGACTTTCGAAGTTTATAGGCTGAATTTCGAGATTGAAGGCTGAATCTCGAGTATTGAAGGCTGAATGTCGAGTATTGAAGGATGAATTTCGAGTATTGAAGGCTGAATCTCGAATAATAAAGCCTGAATTTCGCAATTCAAAGCATACATTTTCATCTGACCTTTATAGTGTAACATCCTCGGATTTAAATTATTGTATTTGAAGTTTATTAAGTTTAAAACTTGTAATTTGCATAATTAAGTTGGACTATGAAAATGATTATGTGTTCAGTTATTCAAAGTTGGTTGTTATTTTAAGGAATTAAGGAATATTAAGAATGCCAAATTATTTTGGTTAAGTATGATGATTTTATTTGTTGATGATAATAAAATTAAGATAGAAATCAGTAATTTATGGAACCGGATAAGTTGAGGGGTTAATGAGCCAAAAGATTAAAGTGGTGAATAAAAGGAATGGAAGACAAATTTTGTCTTTCATATTCACCAAGCACTTTCTCTCTCTAAAATCTCTCTCTCGGCTCTCTCTCTCTCTCTACAATCGATGAACATCAAAACTTGGAATTGGAAGCTGCAAATCTGAAACAAGGTTGCATTCAAGGAGCTATCAACACTGCAATCGAAGATTTGAGGTAATAATTCTTTAAATTTCGAATTTAGAAGCATTTTGGGTTCGGTTTTGTTCAAATCCGAATCATAGATTTGGAGATTCAAATGTTGTTGCATGTATGATCAAGTTGTGGATTAGTTTAAATCTAGTGTTTATAATGCTACATATTAAATTTCAGCATCTGATTCAAGCTAAAAGTATGGATTTGAGGATTTTGTGTGTGTTTTAGTGTGTGTGTTCGTTGGATGATGAAAAGGGTCAAAAAGGATTGAATTTAGTATGAAAGCATGTTAATGTTAGTGTTAAAATGCTTGAAATTAAGTATATTTAAGTTGGTATAAATTATTTCATGTATTGAAAAAGTACCAAAAATGATGGAATTAAAATCTGGAAAATGTTAAAAAGCTGCACAAGTTCGAATGGGGTGGGATCCGAATTCGTATCCGAGATGAACTCGGATCTGGTCCGAATTCGGATGAGGCCCGGATTTCAGGAAAGTTAATATATCAAAATATTTCTAAGTATTGGAATTTGGATGGGGGTCCGAATTCGGTTGGGGACCGAATTCGGATGGGCCTGAACTTGTAATGGGGTCCGAAATTAGCTTGAGTCCGAAATTCAAACTTAATGGGATCCGAATTGGCATGTGATCCGAATTGGGGGTTCGAATTCGGGTGGGGTCCGAATTCAGACATGGATCCGAAATTGGGACCAAACTTTGCAATAATTATAAAATTAAGTTTTATGAAATTAAAACAGTTATTGACACAATGATTTGATACAACTGGCTTAACAGGTCCCTTGTGGTGTTGTTTAACCCACAGTGGGGTACTTTGTGGATCCGGTTGAAATCCCGAGGAGAAATAAAATTTGAATAAAGATAATAACGCACCCACTGTGAGTACCTTTGATTTTAACATTGCTGCATCTGCATTATGTTTGCATTGCCTGCTGAGGCATGTTGTTTCATATTCGTTTGGCATTCTACTAACATGCGTATATGTTGATGCACATTCATACTTGTTGCATGTCCGTTCATTTGTTGTGCATCCTTTCGATGGACCTTCGTGGTCGCATCTGTACTCTGATGTTACTGTGCTATATGACCAAGAGTTTGACACCTCTGTGGTCAGGATAGACAGTAGGTCATCCCCGATGTAATGTCTGCCTCAGATGGTTGGTTATTCTTATGCCGAGTGTCAGCTCGAAGGAGCTGCGGCTCGGGTTTGCGTACTTGGAGTACATGTGGGGTATACGGTATGTGTTACCGCGGTTACCCTGGGTGGCATCATAATGATTTGTAGAATGTGTAAAAAAATCATATGGTATTCACTAAGCTTTAGCTTACCCCTTCAGTTGTTATATTTTTACAGGAAAAGGAAAATCCGCTGCGGGACCGTCAAGCTAAGTTATCAGTTGAAGTGATTTGAAGATTTCCACTGTTTTATCTTGGTATTTGTTTTATGGAATCAATGTTGTAATAAAATTTGGGGATGATGTAATACTTTTGGATATGTAGACTTAGACGTGTAACCTATGTAGCACCGTAGGGTGTTTGTCAGATTTGTATTAATTTATTTTGTATTGTATGCTTCCGCACTTTAATTTAGGTATCAGATTATTATATATCTGTTTGTTGGTGAATAATCCTGGGTGAATTGTAATTGGTGGTTAATGTGGCAAGGGTGTCACATATAGCTTCAAGTGGCCATAACTTTTGACTGGAATGTCGTTACAGGGCCTACCATATACATCAAAACGAAGCTTGAATCGAGATCTACAATTTTAAAAATAGGCAAAGTCGGTTCAGGCGATTTTTGAGGCCCAATTCGACTCCAGAAAGAATTTATATGCATTTTTCTTAAAAGAACTTGAAAAATCAACATCTAAAATTCACTTCGGAGCCGATTTTCACCAAGTCATCAACCCCAGATACATCTTTCAAAGCTTAAAAATCAGATATCTATCCTCAAACAACCTTCAAGTCATTAAATCTTGGTCTAATCACAAACTTTGGATCCTTCGCTCATCATATAACGAGTTGCTGATATTTTCTGAGCTTATTTGATTTCCATTCAATTTCCACAAATCTAATTAGATAGAATCCAACACTGATTTTTGTGACATAGATATTGAAGAGATGGAGTTGGAATAACCCAAACTCTAAAAAGCATTTAAAAAGAAGTTTGGAAGACGGATATCATCAAGGAACCACAGTTCTAAATCTGAAGAACAGAATACGATGAATATTGCTCAGTGCTTCATGGCTAAATTAAAAAGTGTGACAAAGCTTGTTGAATAAGCAGATGTTAAACTACAAGATGAGAAAATGAGGGTCGTTTCTCTGGAACATAAACTGACTGTTGGGTACAATTTATAATAGAGTTGAAAATAATTTATATTGTATAAAGTTCAAGGGGCTTTATTGTAATTAATTAATATTTGTCTTTTGTGTAAATAGATGTTAGTTAGTGATTGTAAGGAATCAGTTGACAGAATAGGAATACACATCAGATTAGAGAGAAGCTTGCTTTGCAAGTCAAGCACACAATTGTAACATTTCTTCTCCCATTAATTCAAGCATTCGATATTCTGTGATTGTTATGATTGTTCATATGTGATTGTTAGATTGTTAATATGAATTGCATGAAATATGAATTCACAATTGGTATCAGAGCCAAATATGGCTAGATTTGAGTGATTTTTCGAATCTGATTTTTTTTTTTTTGTGAAGAACACTGTTTTATTGAAAATTCGAATAATTAGGAGATTCTTTTTGGATTTTATTTTTGTGGATGAAATGCAGTGTAATTTGGATCGGAGGTGACGTTTTTTAGTACGAATCTAATGAGATAAATCTCAAATTTTAATTCCAAACACACAGGTTTTAATTTGGAATTTTCAGATTTTTTTGTTGAAAAAGTTGTATTCTTCATATTTTTGTCAAAATTAGGGTGTTTAATATGAAATTAGCCAAAAACACTTCACAAAAAGTGTTTATGTGTGTAAAACGCATCTTCAATATCAATTTGAGGTTAATTCATGAATTTTAGTTGAAAAAGTTTGAATCTGATCTTGTTTTTGTTGAAAAATGATAAAACTCGGTCAAAACTAAGTTCATAATGTCAACCGAGCTTTACAAAGAAGTCAATCGAATTTGATCAAAGATTTATTCGTGTTTGTTTACGTTTTAATCGAGTTTTATAAAGCTTTGATCGAGTTTCATCATGCATTGACCGAGTTTGATCCCTTGTCTTTCGAGTTTGATCAAGTTGCCTTCGAGTTTGTATATGTTTCATTCTAGTTTGATAAACTTATCACCTGAGAAAACATAAGTATCAATCGAGTTTCATAAGGAATCATCTGAGTTTAATCTCTAATCATTCGAGTTTGATCCTTTCATCAATCGAGTTTGATACTTCATCATTCGAGTTTGATCCTTTATAGTTCGAGTTTCATCTTTCTTTGATCGAGTTTCAACCTTAATAATCCGAGTTTGATCACTCTTTATCCGAGTTTGATCATTACATATTTGGGTTTCATTCATATTGCATCCGAGTTTGATCATTGTGCACTATATGACCTTTGCTGCTTCAACTGGCCATAACTTTTGACTGGAACATCGTTAGAAGGCCTACCATACGTCAAATCGAAGCTTGAACCAAGATCTACAATTTGTAAAATGGGCGAGGCTAGTTTGGTAAATTTTCGAGGCCTAATTCTACTCCAGAAAAAGTTACGCGCATTTTTCTACAGAAAAGCTGAAATTTCAACGTCAAAGAGTTAATTCAGAGCTGATTTTCAAGCAAGTTATCTTTCACAGATACATATTTCAGTGTTCATAGAGTTTCATCAGAAATCACTCATCATTTTTCATAAAAGATCTTGGAAATTCATTTTTCTATAATTCATTATGGAATATCCATATGAACAATTGTTAAAGTCTCAGCTAATTGAAAAACTTACTGAATCTGAAAAGATTCGTAAGAACAATTACGACATAGTTGTTCAGTTAAATACTGATAAAGCTCTTGCGTTACGTGATGTATTAATACTGAAAGAAGAAATTCATAGCTTAAAAGTCAAACAAAATTCTGAGAGCACTGCTCTTATTTTGAAAATATCTGAGTTGAATAAAGAACTTGATGAGCTGAAACAAGAAAATTTTCAGACTGCAACTCAACTCAAATCTCTTTTGCCTGAAAGAACTGAGCTTCATAAGAATGTTAAAGATCTTGAAGACTTACTTTCCAAAACAAACCATAATGATCAAACTTGTATTTTAAACAAATCTGAAGAATTTTATTGCTATTAAAAAAGAGTTATCTTTAACTAAAGATTTAATTGAGAAGGAAAGACATGAGTTCTTGCTGAAAGAACAAGATTTTAAAACAAAATCTAATTTTTTAAAGATGAAAGACAGATGTTCTTAATTAAAGAACAATATTTTAAAACTGATTACCAATCATTTGATAATGACATAAATTCTTATTTGGTCATTATCAAAGGATTAGAAGATCAGATATTTCATCTTACCAAACAACTGAATGATTCTCCTTCTTCAAAAGAATCAGAGGTTAAAATTCCTTCAGTTTGTTTAGAACCTAAAGTTGATCACTATAATTTATCTTTTGAAAGTGAAAATAATCTAACTGAAACTCTTAATCTAGATTCACCTTCAGATCTTAAACTTAAGTATCTGTTAAAGATACACAAAGACAAAGATAAAATAATTGAACAACTTTCGGTAAATATTTACACTGGTGAATCTTTAAAGTCAAATTTTCTTAAAGGTTCTGGAAATATTGGTTATTCTTCACAGAAAAGAATTTCACAGAAAAACACCAAGTTTTACCAGAAACAGGCTAGAACCGGACAGTTATTCATAAAGAAGAGTTTGCAAAAGTATGATCATACAAGTTTCTTTAGAAATTCAGATATTCAATTTTCAAATACTCAAAGAAATTTGTAATCTGCTTTTGAAAGAGAAGCTGATTGTTATAATCTACATTAGGTACTAAACGAAAGTACCAATGGGTACCAAAACCCGTTTTGAAATGGGTACCCAAGAGCGCTAACAAGTCTGGATCCAAATTTGTTTGGATACCAAAGACATCTTAAATTTTGCAGGTTTAAGGTTCCTGTTCAAATTAGTTCAGGACCCGTTCTTCACTTTAATAGGTTCTTGATTAATTCAGATCAAAACCCAAACTTCATCTAAATAGGCTTTTACTCTCTTCAGAGTAGAACATAGTTTTGTTTCTAGTTAATTCAGACTAGAACCCAGACTTCAATGGTAAAGGTTTTTAGTTATTTCAGACTAAAACTCATTCTTCATTGGAGATGGCTTTTTGTATTTCTCAGTACAGAACCAGAGCTAAAGGCTTTCAGTTACTTCAGACTGAAACCCAAGCTTCTGCAACATATGGCTTCTAATCACCTCTGATAAGAACCCGAGTCTGAGAGAGAAATCTTACTGGAATTCCTGCCCTGAATTCAACTCCGAAGCTGAAATTGTCAAAGAGGGAGTTTTATTTTCATAATTTTTTGCTCCTGTTTTACTTTCCATGAGTTGACTAACTTTTTGTGCTTATTTCCAGGGGGAGTTACAGATACTTTGACGATGACATATTTCAAACAATGTGTGTGATTTTTCACGAAAATATTTTATACACACATAAAAAGAATTTGCAAGCTGAAAAGAAAATTTTTTCTGATTCTCTGAATCTATCCTTGAGATTAATTGATCTAATCTCTTTCATCTTCATAATCTCATTTCTTCTGAGATTCTCTTTGTTATAACTCTTCCAATTCATACTAGATTCTCTCGTTATCTCCCAAGTGCTAATTCTTTCAAGAAAATCTGATTCTTTTCATATCATATATCAGATTTTCTATTTCATTCTGATATCTCCCAAATTATCTGAATATAATCTCCGATATCATATGAGCTAAATTTCATCATATCCCTTGAGCTTCAAAGCTAAAAATCTTTCTGCTGACTCCGATTATGTACCAAAATGAGTGATAGGCATAAATATCGCTTCTATGGTCTAATCAGAACCGGAAGACCTACCCAAGAAGCAAACCAACTGTAGTTTGTGTGGGTGAGGGTTCTTTAGGTTTATTAGTTGAGAAGTGTCAGTTATCACGGGATACTGACAGGGTCGAGCAGAGGTACAATTTAAATGAGAGGGAAAAATTGAAAGGAGATAGTGGTGCATCAGATCATGTTTTAAAAGCTGACTGATTTTAAGTCTGAAAAAGTGAGCAGGAGGGAGCTTAGTTGAAAAATGCTGAGAGCTGAGAGTTGAGAAAGGATTTGAAGAAAAGATAATCATTCCTACACCGTGTCAACTGGGTAATCCACATAATCTATCAAGCCCTAGGTGACTTGATATTGAAAAAGACGTCATGAACCCAGTAGCGCATGCACTTAATCCCACCAACTACTCAGTTATCTCTCAAAAAATTTCTGTTTCAATAATCACGGAGTTATAGCACATTTCTATCGATATATCATTTGGATATTATTGATATTGAAACAAGGAAGACATTTGCTCCTGTCTCCAACTTAATTTGATGCACATTGTGTTTAGAGCTGATTATATACATTTTTAGGACACACCGAGTCTAACAATCCGCGTGACTTTAAACTGCTAGTCCAAAGTGACTACGCTGGAACAAATAAGAGTGATTCTTTCATGTTAAATGATTTCACGATGACTATTTGGAAATCCTACCAGTGTTAAAGTTACGCCAGCGCTAAATGTAGGTCACATAGATTATGTCTATTGTGCAAACAAAATCCAATGTGGACCTGGACTCGTTATTTCACAAAATGAATGTGTTTCGTTTTCCCCAAAGTTGAAAGTGTTGTTTTATTTTGAAAGAGTATTCATTCGAGGGGAGTGAGATAAATTTGTTTAGATTAGGGGGAGTAAATATCAGTTTGAGGGGAGAAAGTTAATTTTTAATATTTCTGAAATTGTAATTGTTCTTGTATTCTACTGTAACTTCAATGCATATATGTCTCTGATTTTGCATGATGTTCATATTACTTATGACCATCATGAGGAGTAGAAAAGCTAGAGTTCAGAGACAACTGTTGAGTAGTTTGAAGCCAACTGAAGACAATTGCTACATCTATATCAAAATAATTAATAAAGGGAGAGAATTAAAAAGCTGTTCATGATTCAAGGGGAAGTGTGCTTACAAGAAAATGAAAGATCAGAGAAGAAGAGTTGTGAAAATTAGAGAGAGACAATAAAGAAGAAGATTTTATCAGAAGATTCAGAGATCAAAGAAAAGAAGAAGATTCAAGAAAAGAATCAACCTGAACAGAGAACTTTAATTAAAAATTGTTTTCATCTCTAAGGGGGAGATTGTTTGGTACAATTTATAATAGAGTTGAAAAAAAATTTATATTGTATAAAGTTCAGGGGGCTTTATTGTAATTAATTATAGTTGTCTTTTGTATAAATAGATGTTAGTTAGTGATTGTAAGGAATCAGTTGACAGAATAGGAATTCGCATCAGATTAGAGAGAAGCTTGCATTGCAAGTCAAGCACACAATTGTAATATTTCTTCCCTCATTAATTCAATAATTTGTGATTGTTATGATTGTTCATATGTGATTGTTTGATTGTTAATATGAATTGCATGAAATATGAATTCACACTGACAAATGAACATGATCAGGTCTTGAATCTCACACTGAGATATCTAAACTAAATGAGAAGCTTAAATTCTTTGAAAATCAGATGACTGATCATGTATCCATTTCAAAATTAACATCTGAGAAGTCTGAGCTAATTGCCAAACTTACGATGCTGAACAGATTCGCAAGAACAACTATGACATTCTTGTTCAATTAAATATTGATAAACCATTTGTTTTGCATGATGTCACAAGACTGAAAGAAGATATTTTGAATTTTGAAGAAAAACAAAAAGTATTGAATTCTGAGAATAATGTTCTTAAAGTGAGAATATCTGAATTATCAAAGGAACTTGAAGATTCTAAACGAGAGAATTTTCAAAATGCAACTCAACTAAAATATCTTTTGAGTGAACGATCTGATTTGTACAAGAAAGTTAAAGATCTTGTAAAGACACTTTCAAAGACAAATCATTGTGACCAAAGTTATGTTTCAAACAAATCTGAAGAATTTTTTACTCTTGAAAAGAAGTTTTCATTTTCTAAAGAGTTATTTGAGAAGGAAATGAATGAGTTCTTACTCAAAGAACAAGATTTCCAAGCGAAACTTAAATCTTTTGAAGATGAGAGAAAAGTGTTCTTAATTAAAGAACAATATTTTAAAATTGATTATCAATCATTTGATAACGACAATAATTCATATTTAGTCATTATTAAAGGATTAGAAGATCAAGTCTTTTATCTTTCTAAACAATTTAATGTTTTCTCTTCTTCAAATGATTCTGAAGTTAAGGATTCTGAAGTTTGTTTAGAACATAAAGTTGATCATTTTGTTTTATCTTCAAAAAGTCAAAAGAATTTAGTTAAAACTCTTGAGTTTGATTTGTCTTCAAATATTATACTTAAATATCTTTTGAAGATAAATAAAGACAAAGATAAAGTCATTGAAAACCTTCCGGTCAATATTTACCCTGGTGAATCTTCAAAATCAAAGTTTTCAAAAGTTTCTAAACATACTAGTTATTCTTCTCACAAGAATTCTTTCAAGAAAAATAACAAGTATTATCATAAACAGGCTAGTACCAGACAAATTTTTTAAAAAGAAGAGTTTGCATAATTTTGTTCGTCCTCATTCAAGTTTCTTTAATAAATCAGATATTCAATTTTCACATACTAAAAGAAGTTTTATTTCTAAATTTGAGTCTGAAGTTAAGGAAAGTGTTTGCAAATGGGTACCTAAACCCAAGTTGCAGTGGGTACCAAAACCCGTGTATCGGTGGGTAGCAAAGAGTGCTAACAAGTCTGGATCCAAATCTGTTTGGATACCGAAGATATCTTGATTTTGTAGGATATGGTTTCTAGTTATTTTAAACTAGGACCTGGTTTTCATTGATATGGTTTCTACTCACAACAGAGCAGAACCCGTACTTCATACAAATGGTTTCCAGATCATTTTAGATTGGAACCCGTGCTAAGTAAAGTGGTTTTAAGTTACTTCAGACTGAAACCCAAGCTTCCGCAACAAAGGCTTCTAATCACTTTAGATTAGAACCTAATTTTGAAAGATGAATCTTTATGAAATTCCTGACCTAATTCAACTTCGATGTTGTATAGATAAGAGGCGGTTTTATTTTCATAATTTTTTGCTTTTGATTTGTTTTATATAATTTGACTAACATTTTGTTTTTATTTCCAGGGATAGTTTCAAACGAACTCAGACGATGAATTTCTTTTTTACAAAAATATGTGCAATTTTCACTGAAATATTTTGTGCACACATAAAATATTTTTGAGCTGAATAGAATAATTTTTTAAGGATGTTAATTTCTGATTCTCTGAGCATATCATTGAGGTTAATTGGTCTAAACTCATTGATATTCATAATCTCATTTTTTTCTAAGATTCTCTTCGTTAATCTCCCATATATTTTTAATTCTTTCAATTCATTTATTCTGAATTCTTTCAATTCATTCATATTGAATTCTCCCATATCTTCTCATGAGCTAATTCTTTCATGAAATCTGATCCATTCCATATCATATATCAGATTTTTCATTTCATTTATGAATTCTCCAGACTCTATTATTCCCAAATTCATTCTGAATTTTATCTCTTGATTCATCTGAGCAGAAAACGCCAATCATTCTTTGTGTGATACCCCATTGAGCTTAATAGATTTATATTTCTGTACACTCTGATTATGCACCAAATTGTGTGATAGGCATATATACCGCTTCTATGGTCTAACTAGAATCGGAAGAGCTACCCAATGAGTAAACCATTTGTAGTTTGTGTGGGTAAGGGTCTTTAGGTCTATTAGTTGAGAAATGTCAGCTATGATGAATACTGACAGGGTCGAGCAGATGTAAAATGTAAATGAGAAGGGTATATTGAAAGGAGATGGTGGTGCATCATTCATGCTTTCACTATAAAGCTGACTGACTTATATTTCTAAAAAAGTGAGCCGGAGGGAGTTTAGTTGAAAAATGCTGAGAGTTGAGTGTTGAGTAAGGATTTGAAGAAAAGATAATCCTACCTACACTGTGTCTACTGGGTAACCCACAAGCCCCAGGTGACTTGATATTAAAAAAGACATCATGGACCCAGTGATGCATGCACTTAAACCCACCAACTACCAGTTATCTGTCAAAAGAATTTTGTTTCAATAATCACGGAGAGATTGCACATTTCTATCGATATATCTTTTGGATATTATTGATATTGAAACATGGAAGACATTTGATCCGATCTCCGACTTCATTTGTATCCACTTCGTATTTAGAGCTGATTATATACACTTTTAGGACACATCGAGTCTGATA
Organism: Centrapalus pauciflorus; assembly: GCA_020465985.1. Taxonomy (NCBI): domain Eukaryota; kingdom Viridiplantae; phylum Streptophyta; class Magnoliopsida; order Asterales; family Asteraceae; genus Centrapalus; species Centrapalus pauciflorus. Next base: position 117,081 of record JAANYP010006945.1, on the reverse strand, counting down.
GTCTGCGTGACTATAAATTGCTAGTCCAATGTGACTAAGCTGGAACAAATAAGAGTGATTCTTTCATAACAAAGGATTTCACGATGACTATTTGGAAATCCTACCAGTGTTAACATCACGCCACCGCTAAACGTAGGTCACATAGATTATGTTTATTGTCCAAACAAGAATCCTATGTGGACCTGGACTCGGTGCTTTCAAATGAGTGTGTTTCATTTTTCTCAAGTCAAGTTGAAAAGCTTTGACTTTATTGGTTTCTGTAAGGAGGAAATATCATTTGAGGGGGAGTGATAAATTTATTTAGAATAGGGGAGAGATCATTTATGTAACAAAGGATATTGTTTTGTGGGGGAGAGTGAGAGATAAAGTTTTTAATAATTCTGAGTTGTAATTGTTGTAGTGCAATTGTAATTTCACTGTATCCGCGTCTCTGAAAATTTTGCATGATGTTCATAATTCTTAGGATCATCATGAGGGGGAGAAAAATTGAATTTCAGAGACAACTGTTGAATAGTTTGAAGACAATTACAACAACTGCTGAAGACAATGCAGCAGAGTTAGAGCTAATATACTGTTTTGATTAATCGAGGGGGGGGGGGGGGGGAATAAAAAATTATCATTAAAAGGGGAGAATTTTAGTTTATGAAAAAGAAATAAGAATATCAAAGAAGAAGAGATATGAGGACCAGAGAGACACTAAAAAAATTGTTTATTTGAAGACTCAGAGATCAGAGTAGAAAAGAGAGAAGAATAAAAGATCAAGTTCTAAAGATTGTGTATGAAGACTAGAAGGTCTTTAGATTTTTAATTATTTGTTCATATTTATAAAGTCCTTGTAATGTACTTCAACTATAAATTGTTTTTCATATCTAAAGGGGAGATTATTAAGTACAAAATTATAGAGGTGAAAAACATAATTATGAAAGTGCAATGGCTAATCTTCCCCTAATGCATGTACGCAGCATTCCTAAACAAGATTGAGCCAACATCAATGACTGAGGCGTTACGGGATCAAGACTGGGTGAATGCGATGCACATGAGCTACATCAATTTGAATGCCTGAAAGTATGGTGGTTAGTCCCACGATAAAAGGAAAGATACATAATCGGCACCAAATGGATTTTCAAAACAAACGAGACGCGAATGGAGTTGTCATCCGCAATAAAGCATGATTAGTTGCTAAGGGATACCACCAACAAGAGGGAATTGACTACGATGAAACATTCACCCCAGTACCTAGACTTGAAGCAATCCGCATCATCCTGGAATACGCAGTGCACAAGGACTTCACCGTCTATCAAATAGACGTAAAGACAACATTTCTCAATGAAATCCTAAAAGAGGAGGTGTACGTGGAACAACCTGAGGGTTTTGTCGATGAGTCTAGACCTTCATATGTTTATGCTCTCGATAAAGTTCCTTCTCAATTCTGGTTTCTCCAAAGGTACGGTTGACACAACTCTTTTCATTAGACATAAAGGTAATGATATTCTTCTCATACAAATATATGTAGATGACTCATATTCGGTTCTATGAAACCTTCACTTTGTGAAGAAGAAGAGTGTTGAGGCTGGACCAGGTACGAAGAATGAATCTATATCTGTGCACAGAATTTTCAAAACTAATGGAATCGAGGTTTAAGATGAGTATGACGAGGGAAATGAACTTTTTCCTCGGATTACAAGTCAAACAAATTCCTGACGGGATTCTCATAAATCAGTAAGTACATCCACGATCTTAGGAAGAGATTTAATATGGAAAATTATTCGTCTATGAAAACTCCCATGCCAGCCTCCTCAAAGCCTTATGCCGATCCAATGGGAAAGGCCACTGATATCATGACTTATCGTGAAATTATCGGTTCCTTGCTTAATCTAACTGCTAATAGACAGGACATTATGTTTGCTACATGTCTGTGTGCTCATTTTCAAGCTGATCCTGAAGAGTCACACTTGGCTGCCGTAAAACGTATTTTTCGATACTTAAAAGGCACGCCTGATCTTGGTCTCTGGTATCCGAAAGGAACCAGTTTTGAACTAACCGCCTATTCAGACGCAGATCATGCTGGTTGTAAACATGACTGAAAAAGAACGTCATGACATATTCAGTTTCTCGGAGACAAATTGGTAAGTTGGGCATCAAAGAAACAGTAGAGTATTTCACTGTCCACCGCAGAAGCCGAATATGTTACCGCCGCAAGCTGCTGCTCGCAACTATTTCGGTTGCGCACTCAACTACGAGATTATGGATTCAAACTGAACAAAATTCCTATCTACTGCGACTCTATGAGAGCAATAGTCTTTACTGGTAACCTGTAGAACACTCTCATGCTAAACACATAGATATACAGTACCATTTTATAAAAGATCACGTTGAAGAAGGTAACATAGAATTGCACTTTGTAAAACACTGAAAATCAGATTACTGACTTTTTCACAAAACCTTTGGATGAAAAATGCTTTAATTTCCTGGTGAACAAATTAGGCATGCTGAATTTATCAACATAAATTAATTATTAACGCAACATGTCGGCAATTTATCTGCTTTTGTCTAAGTCAGATTTTTCTTTTCTTAGATGTTACATTGTCTTGTAATTTATGTATTGTGTTTACTAAGTTCAATTTAAGTCTATGTAGACTTATTTTGTTATCATTTTTGTCTGTCACATGATTTCGAGATCCTTCACGGGACGCTTCACGGTAAGTTCTTTGATTCTGTATATCATTGCTGAGTTTCCGGGTGTTTTCGTTAATTCAACTATGTACACTCTTAGGGGAAGAAAAGTTTAATTTAGTGTGTTTAAGTGTGTTTTATTCTTTACTTTAGTTTGTTATTTTAATTAAGTGTGTCTTAATTTTCTTTAAGTGTGTTTTAATTATGAATTTTTTTTGTTTTTTAGATTGCTAATTTTTTTTGTTTTATTAAGTATTTATATTCTTTATTTAGGTTTTTTATATGAATGAAAAAATCCAAAAAAGATTTTTAATTTTATTTTGAACTTTTTTCCTGTAAATTTTTTACATGGGTCAGATTCCCCCTTGTCGGGTTGGGGGAACTGGTTTTTGAAACCTATAAGAGCCCCCTTTCCACCGTCTTTATCGCCTTCAACTATTCATCTTCGCAAAATCCCCCAAACATTCCCAAAAGTCTCAACTGTTACATCATAAATCAAGTCATTTTTGAAGTTTAAAGTGTTTTCGTGAATCAAAGTAAGTGTTAAACTCCAATTTGTTCATCCTTATGTGTTTCACTCAGTGATTTTGGGCTTTACTTTGTCCTGAAATCGAAAAATAGAGACTGGAAGTGGTTTCTTCGATGTTAAGAAACCCAAAGAGCTTTTTCAAAAACAACTTTTTGATCCAAAAATTTCAGATTTCTAAGTTGTTTGTGAGATTTTAAAATCTCTGAAAATTTCTAAGTGATGGCCTCTTTATCCGAGAGTTACAACTCCCGAATAAAGAAGGAGTTTTCAAAAGGGCCTTAATTATTCTAAATCTTAAATGCATTCTAGTTTTTAACCGAGAGTTTCAACTCTCGTGTATAACTGATATGTTCATTGGGGTCTAAAATTTTTACTAAGTATGACTATCGATCCAAGCTTTATCCGAGAGTCACAACTCTCAGATGATACACAATTCGCAAGTTGATTTGGTTACGAACAAATTCTTTTAATTTCAATTAGTATAACTCTCGAATCATGTGTACTCGAGAGTTACAACTCTCGGGTGATGCATCAATCGAGTGTTGACCATCTGTTCTCAAAATCCTTAAATTTTTCTAAGTCCTTTCTCAATAGAAGTGTTATCCGAGAGTTACAACTCTCGGATGACACTATGTCCGAGAGTTGGCCCTTTTAACTTTTTTCTAAGTCTGAAAAACCCAGTGTTGAGCTCACTTGAAAGTTCACTTAATCAAGGAATTTAACTCATGTCCAAAGGATGTTTTACTGAATTGATCTGAATTGGGATTGGTCTTGATGACTTTAGTTCTACTGATGAATTATCTTACTCAAAATTTATCAGTAGAAGCCCTTTGCAAATCAGATTCATTCTATCTAACTCCTAATACATGAAACATCATTTACCATGTCTGATCTTAATTAATAAATACATATCTGACTTTCATTCCTTTAACAGGTAAAATAGACTTACAATCTCACTCTACCGAAAATGTCCCTCAGAATAGCCCCCAACACTCGGATGATTATCAATCATCTGATGAGGAACTCACGTCACGATTTGTTGCCCACCCTCCTCGATCTTCTGAACAAATCTATCCAAAGCAATTCTGGCTGGAGGTTAAACCAAACAATTTCCTACTAGACAGTGACGGACCCAACCACTGAAGAGACCTGTTGCACAAATTTTCGCCGCGTTCACGGTTCGAAAATTAAAATGACTATTTTGGTTGGGTCGAGTCTACACCCATGAGTATTTATAATTTAAAATTAAACATATAATCTTAAATTAACAAATAGAATAATGGATAATACATAAAAAATACAGTTTACTAAAAATATAAGTTATTAAGTTAAGAAGTTACATCTCACAGTTGCTCTCTTTGACGTTTTATATTTTTGAATCGATTGATAAAAGCTTCATCTGTCACCATAGAAAATACTTCATGTTCAAGTGCACATATAAGAACACTATTAAAAAATTTCTTCTGCCTTTTTTTTTCAAAAGTGGGTTAAACAATTGGGCTTAAAAATTAAAATTATTATTGAGTTTGAGATTGAGTTAAGAATAATAGTGGGTTTAAAAAGAATATTGGGTTAATGGTTTAGAATTTAGTATTGGGTTTATTGAGTTTTAATTTTTAGAAATATTATTGGATGTTGTTGATTTATTGAATTAATTACTTATTTAGGTAATCAACTTGTTTCTTGAAGTATCAAAATTTTATTAATAAAGTTGCACACATCAATTCTTTTACTACTATAAGTTGCACACATTAAAATTTATCAGTTGCACATATAAAGTTTTTAAAAATTTTCTTCTACGAAACGAAGCTATTTGGGAGGGGACTCGTTGCACGGGCCACCCCCTTGTAATGTAAGTCCGCCTATGCTACTAGACCCAACTTTTCTAAAAAAGACCAAAGAGGACCCAGATCTCAGATTGTCAAATAGAGTAGTTGAGGAGATTCTACTGGGGCACAGACTTGCTTATGCCCTATCCAGCCGCCCCAGGCCTCGACCCAAATCTAAATGTAGGGTTGTGATCATTGCAGAACCCAAATCTAAATTTGCTACAGAATTGTAGAACCATATTTAGATTTGCTTGTTTGGGTTAGAATTTTAATTTTTGTTATTTTATTTCAGTAATTGTATGTGTTTTATTTTCATTTGCCGAGTCCTGTTGAATGTGAGTGCTTAGTGTCAATGCAGTCTTTTAGATTTCCCCAATGGCTCTTGTTTGCCGATCAGGTCGTGGAAAATGATGACAAATAGAAAAATGTACCTAGAATTAGTTAGTGTTAGTATGAAATTCTAGAATTATGTTAAGAGTCGTGTTAATAATTAACATTTTAATGTAAGTTGAGTTCAAGTAAGTTAAGGTACATTTGTGCTTAAATGAAAATAATGTGTCAAAAGATTTTAAAAAACTCATGCAATAAGGAGGAGAACTTAATCATGTTTTTAGCCTCAATGGATTCAAGGGTAGCCTAGTTGGTTCTGGAAATTAAGTCCTACGGGGTACCATTCATGCCTAATCCCCTAAAACCGTCTGGTTTAGAAGCGATTGACCCAAATCCTGCTACATGGACCAACTAGAAAAGCTATGATAAAAACTCGAGTTTAAAAAAATAAATAATAAATAAATAAATAAATTAGTAAAATTAAAAGATATATACATATATATATTTATGGCAATCAATAGTAATATTTGTCGTATACATGCATAAAGGGAAAAGATGGTCAAAAGACCCACATGTTTTAAGCTTGTAACCTTGAACTAAATGGTAATTTCCAAAAGTGAGATACATTATAATAACTTAAAGAAAATGTGTTTTGACTGAAAATGTTCTTTAGCTTACATTCAAAGTTTTAATGCATTATTGCGAAGGCTGACTTAACCTAGATTTATTTGAACACACTGCTAATACAGTCGATACATAGTTAGTTCTGATTCTAAGGCTTGCTCGGGGATGATTAAGAGTTAAGTTGGGAAGGTTTGATAAGACTGTATTATTGTGCGTTTTCAGTAGTTTTAAAGGCTCATATATGCACGTTTACTTCGTAACTATCACATTTTTTCATCATATTTGTGTTTCAGGGTCCAGAAGTCATTTCAAAGCACCACGAGAAAATTCAGCGCGAACCGAGTAGGTCGGGGAGCAAGGCTACACCCCCCTACACTCCAAAAGTTTCAGATTAGTTCTGATGCAGGCTGGCGTACCCTCGGGCGCAGGGGGGCGTAGGGCTACGCCCGGGCAGCACTTGTGCGGCGTAAAACCCCTATAAAACATCCAGCGTAACCCCAACGTAGGTTGGCCGTACCCCGGGCGCAGGCCTGCCCCTGCCCTGCGCTGGGTCGGCGCAAAAACACGTTTTTGACCCCAGAAACCCTAAATCCAACTCCTCTATAAATAGAGGTCGATGGTGATCATTTGAGGAGGCCCCGAACGTGTCAAAAGACTTGGCGAAGCCCTGCCGGAGTGGATTCACAATACAAGTACGAAGACGGTGGTTCGCAAGCTTACAATATGTCTCCGATCAACACTATTGAAGAGCATACGATGAGCGGCTAATCACCTTAGCCGTTTGCTGAGGATCTACGACTAAGTTTACTTTACTTGAATTTCTATATGTTTTGATGTATTCGTACTGATTGAAACATTCTATGTGTATTCAAATGATAAGCATTCGGTTATGATTATGATTGTATGTTTTGATTGATAAAAGCTAGATAGTTCATAGTGGTATTATTATTTGTGTCAAGTCCATTAGCTTAGAGATTAAGACAAGTAATGAATATTGCATGCGCTATGCCGAGAGTTATTGGTTGAAACATGTATGAGTAGTTTAACCGCGCAATTAATTATGTCTATGTGATTGTTGCATGAAATTCGAGTGGGTAATACTTATGCCGTGGTGGTTCTGTGAATGGTTATCCTTCACTTGAGTGTTAATTTACTGCGTTAGTTATTTGCCATTAAATTTAGTCACGAATTAGTTGTAAGTCATTAATCTAAACAAATCATTCAATTCAACCGATTCACATTTTAAAGTGCTTTCAATAAAACTCACAAAGCTAGCCGCTTAACCCTAATTACATACGCACTCCCTGCAGATTTGACCGTTACTTCTCTGAGCTAAATAGTAAATATAAGTATTATTTCTGCGGGTCACAACGACGGCCCGTGAAGACCCAATGGTATACCTCGACATAATCAATATTTGCTCAACATTTCTGGCAGCCTCCAGTAAACCAGCAAATGTAGGATAGCGGACGTTGCTCATGACCCTCCTGATCTCCAAGTCGAGACCAGCCTCAACTCTGGTCACCTTCCTTTCCTCAGTATCCACCTGATGAGGCGCAAACAAACTCAGCCTCGTAAATTCAATCGCATATTGGGACACAGACTTAGTCCCCTGCATCAAAGTCATAAATTTTGCATCCAGTCTTCGGCGCTCATCAGCCGGGCAGTATTGCTGTGTGAATATCTCGGTGAACTCAGCCAAAGTCATAACAGATACTTTCTCTAAGGTTAAAGCGTTAACCATGGAATTCCCCCACATGACCGCATCCTTGGTGAACATAGCAGTAGCAAATCAGACCATGTCCTTCTCAGCACAATCGATGATTCGGAATGTCCTTTCAGTGGTTGTTATCCATTCCAGTGCGTCAACAACATCTCCCAATCCAGTACATTTCACTGCTCCATTTCTCTTGAAATCCTTAAACCGACAACCCTTAGGCTTATTTGATGACCCAGTGTTGTCATCGTAATTTTCATTATTACCATATTTTCCCTTGTTTTTTCTCTTGGCTTCGGCCTCATCTCGAGCCCGAAGCTGTTCTTGAATCATCTTGTTTTGCTCAGCCATCATGGCAAACATCATTTCCCTTATCTCTTGTGGTGTCATTCCTTCTCCAGACATGTTCTGAAACATAAAACATATAACTTGTTTAATAAGCATGTCATTAGTTTAAAGACACCACCAATTGTCCAGTATGAAAATCAATTCCCTATGATTACTAGATCATATCCTATCTTAGTTCAAATCATTACTTATCATCACTACATGTCAACACCTATGTTTGAGACCAAGACCTCCAGGACACTTGAATCTCAAAATACTGCTCTGATATCATACGCTGTGACACCCTTGCCACAAAACCACCATTTCATCACCCAGGATTAAACACCACATACAATACATTAAACGATCTGAAATACTTAGTACAAAACGGGAAAATAAAATACAAGAATAAAGTACAAGTGTCAAACACCCTATGGTGCTACAAGGTTCCAATCTAAGTCTACATACTCGATAATTTATTATAAACATCCTAAATATTACAATATTGCTCTCGTGTTTCAGTTACTAATTGAGTAGTAGTGGTCCTCAAAGGCTTCAATAAACGACCTAGCTAGAAGGTCCGACAATGGATTTTTCTTTTCCTATAAAAAGTAGACAACTAAGGGGTAAGCAAAGCTTAGTGAGTACAAAGATTTAAACATTCTACAAGTCTTTATGAAGCCACACAAGAGTAACGCCGGCGACACATGCCGTATACTCTCTTCGTACACGAAGTACGGAACTGAGCCGCAGCTCATTCGAGACAACGTTTGGCATAACCAACCATCTGAGGCGAATATATCATTGGGAATGTTACACTGCTCTTCGGGACCTCGGAGGGATCAGATCTAGGTCGTATAGCCTCAGTATCATCAGATTAACAGATGCGACCCGCAGGTCCATCAAAAGATGCACAACAAAGAAACGAACATGCAACAAGCAACAATGTGCATCAACTTTTACGCAAGTTAGTAGAGTGCCAAACAAATAGAAACGACATGCCTCAGCAGGCAACAACTAACATAAAACAAATGTAGACATGTGAAATCATAGGTACTCACAATGGGTGTGTTAAATTAACTTCAAATTATTATTTCTCTTCGAGCTTTCAACCGGAATCCACAAAGTACCCCACTATGGGTTAACAATACCACAAGGGACCTGTTACATTTCCATAGGAAAATACTATCAATGACTAGTTGATAATCATTCTCATTCAGTTTCATAAGTGAAAATGTTATCTCTTCGGATTCGCCATCTGGAATTCATATTTAAAACCCCAAGGTTCGTATTGTTATTAAACACAAAGAACTCATTATTAAATACCTTATTATAATGCCAAAGATATCTCAAAAGTTTGATTAATAAACCATAAATTCGGGTCCTTTAAAACAGAACCGAGTTTCGCATGAACTGGGGCCGACTCGCCGAGTCGACCCATCTGACTAGCCGAGTCGAGGTCCGAGATTCAGATCCTCGACCGAATTCGATTATACCCGAGATACATATATACATGACCCGAAATTCTTGTCTCATCCGAAATTCGACACAACCCGAAATTCCGGTCCCAACACTTAGTAATTCACAACTTACGGGGTTTACTTAAAAATTTGCCAAACTCAAATTTAACCACATGCAATCCATACAAATGTTATGTAAACATCTTTGGGGTGTTGCTACACTAGTTTCCCCATCATAACACTTTATTCGTCCAGATTTAACCAAAATAGAGAGTTTTTTTCTCAAGAACATAAAAACTCACAAAAGTTCAGATTTCTCACCTTTTTGGGTGATTCAGTGGTTGATTCTTGTTTCTAATGCTTCAGTGATCTTCAAGAGATGTTTTCCAACTATAATAACACACATGCAACCAAAGATTTTCAGATTTTAAATCCGAATTTTGCATCTTTTCTCTCTAAAATAAAACCTCATGCTTAGAAACTATTTTCTTACCTTGAATCCACTTGAATCTTGTTAATAATCAGTTTTAATCCACGAATCCCCCTTCAAAATTTTGATATCCAGCAGATTATTTAGAGTGAGTGAGAGTTGTGTGTGTGTTTGGAGATGAAGAAATGAAATGACTCAATCAAAGACTAAGCTAATTTCGGCTATTGACACAAATAACTTCTCCACTTATCTGATTTCATTAAATAAAGTTTCCAATCTTTATTTTATCATCGATCACTAACACTTATAATAATTATACTTAATAAATTGAAGTTCTAAAATTTCTTAATTTCTTAACATAGAAACCAACTTTTTAATTTTCAAATACATAATTATCATTCATAATCTAACTTGATTACATAAAATTTGAAACTTAAACTAATTGTCTTCAACTACAACATCTTAATTCTTAAGATGTTACATCTTATACATGTCTATGCAATAAAAATATATCCAAATGATCATTCACAATAGGGTACGCTGGAATCTCATAGGTATGTTGATGAACATGATTATATAGAGGGAGGTTCAATGGAAAACCAATATGCATCGGAAAACTTTGGAAAACCTCCATGCACCACTACAAATGCACCACAATTCTTGCGTGATGCATCAAATTCCACGCGTGATGCACCAAATTCTCGCGCGATGCATCAAATTCCCGTGTGATGCATCGACTTTCTGCGTGATGCATCACCTGATCCAATGACTATAAAGTAGTTCCCGGGTTTTCTGATGCATATAAGTTTTCCATTGAACCCACCACTGATTATATATATATATATATATATATATATATATATATATATATATATATATATATATATATATATATAATGGTTCATGTGACTATCTAAAAGTTGCACATTACTGTGCGTACCCAGATTTGAACATGCTTCGAAAAAAATTATAGTTTTTTCATATTGATTTAGATACAAATAATATAAGGCTATTTGTAAAAAAGATTACATACATTCATACTTTTTAGCATCTTATAAGTTATCTGTAATGTGAACATGAAAAAAATTATGTGAACATGTACGTTCACAGCAGTGCATATTAATGTGACCAAATGGTCGTGATTTTTACAAGTATGCTTGTATTATTAATTTAAACATGATTATTAAAAAAATGTAAAAATGGTTTTAAACATAGTATCTCCGCTGCAAAACTAATGATACTCACTTGAACTTAAATTTATACATACATATATATATGCACACACACTCACATATATATATATATATATATATATATATATATATATATATATATACACCATATATATATATATATATATATATATATATATATATATAGAGAATATGGTTCGAGAGAGTACCACCCAAATGCAGCGCACCAGAAGGTACCACCTTTGAAAAAACTTTTTTAAAATTTTTTTTTCATAAACATGTTTTAATTAACATTATGAAGATCGTATGTAAATTTCACATACATTCACATCTCCTGGCTCCTAAAAAATGATGTGAACACACACTTACATAATTTTGAAGACATGTGAACATGCATTTATGTGATGTGTGTTTTCATGCACTTAGAGTGTTCGGATTTGCGTCAAATTCACATATGATCTGTGTAATGTTAATTAGAACATGTTCATGAAAAAAAAATTCAAAAAAATTACTTTTAAGGGTGGTACCTTCTGGTGCGCTGCATTAGAGGTGGTACTCACTTGAACCTAAATCTATATATATATATATATATATATATATATATATAGGGAGGTTCCATTGAGAACTTTTGTGCATCGAGACACAAAAGAAACTCAACTGGCCCTTGGATGAAAAGAATGTGTGAGTTAGATCACATGTCAAAATGGTAATTAAATAGAAAGTTTTATGCATCAAGTGTACATAATGAAATTCGCGGAGGGGTAAAACAGGAATTATGCAATCCTTATTTAATTATTACACTTCCAAAATTAACAAAAGTAATACAAATTCAAAATAAATCAAAATACATGCATATCGTTCTTTTCTTCATGCATATCGTTCATCTCTCCAAAAATAAATCATGCATATCGTTCATCTCTTCCGAAAATACATCAAAATACAAACATGATCGTTCATACAAACATAAATCATGCATATCGTTCATCTCTTCCAAAATCAAGAGAGAGCTAAGAGAGAGGAGAGAGAGAGAGAGAGAGAGATAGATAGAGAGAAAGATGGAGTGGTTTTAGGAAAGAAGTTAATGATGATTTTCATACCAAATTTAGCTATTAATCTTAAAAACATTTAAATTCAAAAATAATTTCCATACATTTAATATCCCCTAAATGCCCTTTGTGCATCATTGGTAAATAGTCTGATGCACAAAAGTTCTCAATGGTGTCTCGATGCACAAAAGTTCTCAATCGAACCCCAATCTATATATATATATGCGCACACACATGACACATACATACATATGTATACATACACGTATATGTATATATGTATAAAATGTAACACGAGAGAAGAGGGATAGAGTGCGTTTAGTTTATGAAAATTTTCAAAATTTTCATCTCATTTTTCAACAAAAATGAAAACTTGTTTACTTAACAACAATTACATAAATTTTCATTTCACTTTTTAAAACACCACTTTTCACATTCTCTCTCTTACTTTTCTATTACCTATCCTATTTTTTTATAATACTCTCTTTCTCTCTCTTACTTTTCCATCACATATCCTATTTTTCTATTTTATAATCACTCATCTTATTTTTCTTAAGATTAAAACACTTATCATCTAAACAAGTTTTCACTTTTCATAGAAACCCTTGTTTTTTTCTAAAAACTATAACTTGAAAACTGAAAAATGGCTAGTTTTCGTTAACTAAATTCACCCATAGCATTTGGAACTCAAGTTTTTGTTTTCTCTTGTTTTCATCTTTTTATTTGAGATCTTCAAAATATAGACTACCCCTTCAAAATATATATCAACTATAACATAATAATTAAGCTTTTGAAATATCATCAATTATCATTATCTATATATAAGTTACTTTCATATCGTCCATAATTTAAACTTTAAATTCCAAAAACAAACAAGAATATTAAGAACCAAAATAAAACTAATTTTAGACACAATTTCCGCTTCTTTGACTTCTGTATCTTGGTTGCAACCCTTTCGAAAACAACCACCGGAACCAGCAAACCGCCACGAGCCACCAATTACTTCCATACATCTCACATAACATTACAACTTGAAGTGTTCTCATCACTAAAGTAATGTGTGAAGGGGTCACCGTGTGGCGGTTGAGGGTAAGGATATGGCGGATATGGTGGATGCATATAGTTGACTGCCGGTGGTGGCCGAGCATACATCATGGGTTGAAACCTCTCGTTTCCGTTTGCTCGTTGTTGGTTCATCATTGCCGCTGCTAATTGTTGTTGGTAATAAGGGTTTCCGGCCATTGCTTCAGGTCCTGCTCCTTGAAAATACCCATTCGTGCCACCACCATTCATCGGCCCACCAGCTGGAAGCCCTTGGACTGCACCCATTTGACCAATAGGCATGTTTCCCATGGGACCCATGCCTCCACCACCACCACCACCACCACCACCACCGCCGCCGCTCATTGCCATCATGTTTGGCATCATGCCATGGACACCATTTTTATTTTGACCATTTTGACCACCACCACTGTTTCCACCGCCATTCTTATTTGGACCATTTTGCCCTTGGCTGCCACCGCCGCCACCACTGTTCTTATTTTGGCCACCACCGGGAGCTCCACCGCCATTCTTCCCAACTCCACCACAATGATTTTGATTACCACTGTTTGCACCGCCACCTTTCTTCCCTCCGCCGTTCATTTGCACCGGAATGTTTCCGTTGCCGCTGCCACCACCACCACCACCTTTCTTTCCTCCGCTAGTCATTTGCACCGGAATGTTTCCGTTGCCACTGTCACCGCCACCACCTTTCTTTCCTCCGCTGGTCATTTGCACCGGAATGTTGCCGTTGCCACCGCCACCACCTTTCTTCCCACCATTTCCGCCGTTATTTCCGCCTTGAGGACCAACACCCTTCATCATTTGCGGTGGCAACAGCCCACCTTTCATAAACTGTGGATTCATCATCATATTAGCCATCTGAGAACCACCGCCACCGCCACCGCCACCGATCATCACCGGCTTCTTCACAGGAACATCATCAAATTCATCATCAAACTCATCATCATCATCATCATCATAATCATCATCAAACTCATCATCATCGTCATCATACTCATCATCACTCTCATCACTCTCCGGAACCTTAGACTTCACAGACTTCTGTCCATCCTTCCCACCACCACCACCACCACCACCACCACCCCCACCAAACGCCGGAAACTTCATATCCTTAAATTGCGGCGGCAACTTCAGATCTTGAAAGCCTTTAATTTGTTGAAGTTGTTGAATCTGTTGTGGCGTCAGACCACCACCGCCGCCACCGCCACCGCCACCGCCTTTCTGTTGTGGCTGACCTCCTTTTCCCTGCTGATTTTGCTGGTTTCCACCACCTTTTCCACCCGGATTTTTATTATTTCCGGCACCGGCTTTACCACCGTCGATCTGCATATTCTTAAACTGATTATTAATTTGTTGATTTGGTTTTGGAGCACCCCAAACATCTGCATGTTTTCCACTTTTCGCAAGCTTCTTTACCAAAGTCTCAGAGTCAACAATTCCGGACACCGTCACCTTCCCTTGTTCTGCATCTATTACGACGGTGTAAACACCTAAAAATTGAAGAAATTTTAATTAATTATCCACCCAAAAAAAACAAACTAAAAAATCAATTAAAACAAAAAATATATATATATATATACCGTCAATTTTCTTAAGGATTTTCTTCACTTTTCGCTTACAACCATCACAATGAATGTTCACTTTCAGGGTGTAAGTCTGCACTCATATACAAAAAGACAAATATAAAAACCCAAAAATTCATGAAAAACTTTAAATCCCTAAGAACATATTTTTCATAGAAATTAAATTAAAAAAATGAATAATTTCTTTATGCCATTAATTATTACATCAAAATTTTTTGGTCAAAAAAGAGGTGACAGATGAAAATCAACAAAAAGAAAAAAGGCAAATTTCTTGAGTTGAAGACAAGCAAAGGAAAGCATTTGACACAAGCAATGTAGATTATAGAATTTTTTATTTTGTTTCCTTCTTTTTTAATTAATATTTCTTTCGAATTACAGGAGATTAAAAGAAGCCAATTCGAAACAGATTGAAATGAAGAAGCTTTTTGATGGGTGAAGCACAAGATTGCATTTTTCTGGTCAAGAACTCAATAATAAACTGAAATTTCACCTGAATCTTCATGAACTCTTCTTTACTCATAATTTCCAGTCAAAAAGAAAGCCAGAAATCTACAAACTCAATATGAAGTTTTTATGGATTTTTTTTAACAGATCTGAAGAAATGGGAGAGTGAGATTCTGAATTTGACAAAAGGGTTTTCAAGTTTACGAGAAAAGAGAGTGAAAGGAGGAAGAAATGGAGAGAGATTAGTGTGTGAGAGTGTGCGTTCACAGGGAATTGGTAGGCATTAAACCACTTCTGTTTGCCACTCGAGGATAGACCGGTCTGACTCGGCCTAAAAAGTTAGTCCTAAAAATCTGGTCTTTAATAAAAAATCTGTATTTGTTTGGTCCTAATTGGGGCCCAAACGGAGTCATTTTGGGCCTATATTATAAAAATATAAATATAATACTAAAGGAATGACTAGAAGTTTTAATCATAAAAATAGTTCAACTTGAAAGTTTTTGCATAATTATCCTTTCAATATATGGTCTTTATATAAGAATCTTTTTTCACGTATATCAAGTTTGTTAAAATCGAAATTTTATCTAATATTAATATTTATTCTGTAAGATTAGATTATAAGATCGAGATCGACCCTTTAAGATCATATAAAAATAATCTTTCTTAAATGCGTTATGATTTCATCAATGATAATTTTTTTTGTCAAAATAATTAAATATTTAAAATTCAAACAGTGATACTTTAATATCGTAAAAATTTTGATAATTTATTCTGTGACACCCTCTTGCTTTGATATTATAATTGAAATCACCAGGATCAACAAACAACCCAATGAATAATATGATAATTGAAATTGAATACTTAAATTAGAATTAAGCAAATCCACACTAAAGCAATGAAAGTATATGTCTACAGTGATAAAGTCTAACTATTACATCAACATAATTGTTTAAAAGTAAGGTAAATCCCAGCCCAAAGCTATATCCATGTACCAATAGCTTCTAAAGTCTCCGGGATATTGAATTGATATTGCTTAAGTGGAAGGTCCAGCTACACTTTTGCCTTTGCCTGAAAACATGGTGAGTCAACAGTAAGCTAATGCTTAGTGAGATAACAGATTATGCAAACAACAAATATTTCTTTACAAGCAATGTTTAACCATGGGCAGTGTAAGCCCCATGTATGTGTGTACAGGCAGTGTAAGCCTCAATGTATGTGTAAACCATGCATTGCTAGCATGGGGTTGGCAGTTCAAATGCTGATCGGGGATGTGCCGAACCTGACGGGATAACGAGTGGGATGATCAGTCCCCGACAGTGGCCTGCTGTCAGCCCAGTCCAGGTCGCATCAGATTGTGAAGTAATGATCATGCAGTGCAAGCATGATGTAAATAAATGCACTTTCAATTGAACGCTGGCTACATGTGTAATACATGTCAAGTACGAGTGTGCATCATAACAACAAATCATGTACGAGTGCCAAATGATGTATATGAACAATGTGAACATGCCATTGAATGTATAAACATGAATGCAAAAACAATAAATGTTCGAATGACAATCCGTTACTCACAGTGATTGGTATTGTGTGACTTGTCTCTGAATCAATGTGTGTTTTGATAACACCACAATGATCTGTAATATAAGTGTAATAGTGAATTTGTGTCAGTAATTGCTTAAAACTTGTATTCTGTAATTTTAAATGTAATTGGGTTCTGATTTCGGACCACATCCGAATTCGGATGGTCCGAAATATAAGTGGTCCGAAATTGGTCCTTGGTCCGAAATTGTGGATCCGAATTGGGTAATCCGAAATTACTATGTGTCCGAAATTGGCATTGGTCCGAATTAGGAGTGATCCGGATTAGCAAGGTCCGAAATTGGCTAGGTCCAAAATTGCTAATGGTCCGGATTGGAACTTTGGTCCGAAATAGTTAAACAGGACCCGAATTCGGATGGTCCGAATTCGGTCCATATGGATCCGAGTTCATACTTATAAATTTTTCTAATATTTTCCAGAATTATGTTTTTGACCATTTTTGCATGTTTTGAGTCTAATATTGTAATTGTGAGCTTAAATACACTATTTCAACTTATATCATAACATTTGTATACCAAAACAACCCATTTGTGTCCATTTTTCTACATGTCTCGAAGAACACACACTAAAACACACACACAATTTCTGAAATCACACTTAGACTTCGAATATGATTCTGAATTTTTGTATACAACAACATACATGCTCGATTTAAACATTCCCATCATAAATTCCAACATGCATTAACATTTACTACATAAATATTAGAAATCGGTTCCATTCAAAACCGAACCAAAAACATCATAAATCCGAAAGATTGAATGATATTTACCTCGAATCGTTTGTTGCAATGCTTATAGTTCCTTATTTGCTATCTGAATCCAACTTTTGAACACTTGAAATTGTTGATTCTTGGTTTTTCTTGGATGAAGCCGAGAGGAAGAGAGAGTAGAGAGAGAATCGGTTTTAGAGAGAGAGAGTAGTGAGAGAGTGTGTTTGTGGAAATGAAAGGGTTTCCATCCTTTTTATTTGTATTTTAACCTATTTGCACAATATACCCCTCAACTTCGTATTTTCATATTTAACTGATAATATGATTATAAGCAACTTAAATTAATATAATATTTCATTAACATAATAATTAAGTCCTTAAAATTGCAAATTACATATAATTGAAAATTTGGGATGTTACAGCATGGGCTCCACCATGCCTATACTTCGTCCGCGAAGTCATGCTGCGCTAAACAAACTTGGGTACTTATTCTTCATGTCTTCTTCTGATTCCCAAGTATGATTAGCTCCCCGATGATGCTTCCACTTGACCAGCACCATCCTGATTTCTTTGTTCCGTAACTTTTTGACTTTTGTTTCCAAGATGCATTCCGGCTCGTCAACGAACCTTAGCCGTTCGTCAATCTTGATGTCCGAGTGATCAGTCCATGGTTCCCTTTCGGGCACCAGACTCTTCCTTAAGTACCCAACATGAAAGACCGGGTGAACACTTGACAATTCTTCCGGCAAGTCCAAGTGGTAGGACTGATTCCCAACTCTTTCTATTATTTTGAAAGGTCCTACGAACCGAGGCGATAACTTTCCTCGCTTAACAAATCTTGTGACACCTTTCATTGGGGATACCTTCAAGTACACCCAATCATCCTTCTGAAACTCTATCGCTTTGTGACGGCGATCGTGGTAATTCTTTTGCCGATCTTGTGCCGTTTTCATGTACTGTCGAATGAGTTGGATCTTTTCATTGGTTTCTTGCAGTAAGGCGGGACCAGCTATTGGAGTTTCTCCTGTTTCCCTCCAACAGGTTGGAGTCCTACACTTTCTTCCGTACAGGAACTCGAACGGTGCCATTTTGATAGTGGAATGGTAACTATTGTTGTAGGAGAATTCAACCAATGGGAGGTGATCGTCCCAGTTACCACCCAAATCCATGACACACGCTCTGAGCATGTCTTCGAGAGTTAAGATTGTTCTTTCACTTTGCCCATCAGATTGAGGTCTGTAAGCTGTACTCATTGCGATACGAGTACCAAGACCATTTTGTAGAGCAGCCCAGAAGTTGGAAGTGAATCTACTATCTCGGTCGGAGACAATAGACTTAGGCACACCATGCCTAATGACGATTTCGTTAATGTAGATCTGGGCAAGACGGTCCAGTGAATAGGTTTCTCGGATTGGAATGAAGTGAGCAGATTTTGTTAATCGGTCAACGATGACCCAAATGACATCATGTTGACGACGTGTCTTAGGTAGCTTGGTTACGAAATCCATAGTAATATGATCCCACTTCCATTCTGGGATAGGAAGAGGTTGCATACTACCATAGGGTTGTTGATGTTCTGCTTTGACTAAACGACAAGTTCTGCACCTTTCAACATACTGACCGACATCTCTTTTCAATCCTGGCCACCAGAAATCGGCTTTCAAGTCGTTGTACATTTTTGTGCTACCAGGATGAATCGAGAACTTAGATTGGTGAGCTTCCTCAAGTATTACCTCTCGCATGTTCCCGAACTTAGGAACCCAAACTCTGCCATATACACCCTTCAGTCCAGTTCCATCATCTTGCATTAATGGAAGTTGAACTCTAATATTCTCGTCTTTTACATTCTCCTCCTTTAAGGCCTGCAACTGAGCAGCCCTTACATCGTCTATGATTGTGGACGTCAGTATTGTGGAAGTCAAGGCATAGCAGTATGCCTTGCAGTACGCTTTTCGGCTTAGGGCATCGACCACTACGTTGGCCTTCCCTGGATGATAGAGAATCTCACAGTCGTAATCTTTGATCAACTCCATTGACCTTCTTTGCCTCATATTCAAACCCTTCTGACTGAATATGTACTTCAAACTCTTGTGGTCGGTGAAGAGTTGACACTTGGTTCCGTACAAATAGTGTCTCCATAACTTGAGAGCAAAAGTCACAGCAGTCAGCTCTAGATCATGAGTAGAGTAATCTTTCTCATGTGGTTTGAGTTGTCTGGAAGCATATGCTATGACATTTCCTCTTTGCATCAGAACAGCACCCAAACCCATGCCTGATGCATCTGTGTAAACCACAAAGTCTTCGTTCCCTTCAGGCAGGGCTAAAATTGGTGCTTCACTTAGCAGACTCTTCAGTTTGTCAAAAGCTATTTGTTGTTCTTCTTTCCAAAAGAAGGTCGCGTTCTTGCGAGTAAGCTTTGTAAGCGGAACGGCTATCTTGGAGAAGTCTTTGATGAATCGGCGGTAGTAACCAGCCAATCCCAGAAAGCTACGAATTTCTGAGGCGTTGCGGGGTGATTCCCAGTTCTGGATAGCTTCGATCTTTGCAGGATCAACAACAATCCCAGCACCAGATACCACGTGCCCCAAGAATTGGATCTGAATTGATTGTTTAAGAGGTACAAGTTAACAAAGAGTTCATAAGTGAATGTAAGGATCAAGGAATCGTTTGGGATGTTGAGACGTACCTGCCTCAACTAGAATTCACACTTAGAGAATTTGGCATAAAGTCGCTCTTTGCGCAGCAACTCTAGCAATTCCCTCAGATGTGCTGCATGATCCTCTTCGGTCTTTGAATAGATGAGAATGTCATCAATGAACACGATGACCGATTTGTCGAGCATTGGCCGGCAGACTCGATTCATGAGATCCATGAAAGCAGCCGGCGCATTTGTGAGACCGAATGGCATTACCAGAAACTCGTAGTGTCCGTAACGAGTTCTGAAAGCCGTTTTTGGAATATCATCTGGGTGTACTTTGAGTTGGTGATAACCCGATCGAAGATCAAGCTTCGAGAAGTAGCTTGCGCCTTGTAACTGGTCGAAGAGATCGTCAATCCGGGGCAACGGGTATTTGTTTTTGATTGTGACTTTGTTGAGTTCTCGATAGTCGATGCACATTCGCAATGTGCCATCTTTCTTTTTGACGAACAGAACAGGAGCGCCCCAAGGAGATGAACTTGGGCGTATGAAACCCTTGTCGAGCAACTCCTGTAACTGCTTCATAATTTCCTGCATTTCTGCAGGGGCTAGACGGTACGGAGCCTTTGCTATTGGAGCAGCTCCAGGAATGAGATCAATTCGGAATTCCACTTGGCGATCAGGTGGCAATCCCGAGATATCTTCTGGAAAGACATCTGGAATTTCGGAAACAACGGGTACGGTAGAAGGAGATTGAATTTCAGCCTTTGCATCAACAGCGTAGGCTAAGTAAGCTGAACAACCCTTGGCAACATGCTTTCGGGCTTTTGCAATTGATATAAGGCACAGGTCGCCTTTGTGTCTGTCACCATAGATATAAATGTCTCGGCCCTCGGGAGTGGTGATTTTGATCATTCTTTTCTTGCAAACGATTTGGGCCTCATTATGAACTAACCAGTCCATGCCTACTATGATATCGAATTCCCCGAACTCCATGGGAATTAGATCTATGTTGAACACTACATCTTCTACAAGTAAAGTGCAATTCCTATAAACCTTGTCTGCTTTAACTAACATGTTGCTAGCAGTCTCTATGTCAAGTACAAATTGCAGTTTGGAAGTAGGCATATTGAATTGACGAGAAAATGATGTGGAGACAAACGAACGGTTGGCTCCGGAATCAAACAAAATGTGTGCGGGAATTGAATTAACAAAGAACGTACCAGTGACCACCTCCGGGTCATCCTTTGCTTCTTCGGCTGTGATTTGGAATGCCCTTGTTGGAGCCCTTTGAGATTGATCTCTGCGAGCCGTGGAAGCTACAGAAAATCTTGCTGTTGATTGTTGAGCATTCTGATCTCGTGGGGGTTTCGGGCAGTCCCTTGAGAAATGGCCAAGTCTGTGGCAATTGTAGCATGCATCATCTTTTCGTGGACAATGCTCCCAGTGATGGCCTTTCTGCCCACAGCAGAAGCAGTACATATCTTGAGTCTTGCACTCCCCAGAGTGCGCTTTCCTGCATCGCATGCAGTCTCTCATTTCAGAATTGGCCGAAAAGGCCCTTCCCTTCTTGGGTGATGATGAGTGTTGATGGAATTGAGGAGAGAATCGGGAGGATCCAGACTCCCGCTGCCTTTTTGGCGGCGACGGTTGAGTCGGTGATGCGGCGACTGACCCAATGACGTATCCAGACAATAAGACGATCTGCTCAACATTCCGAGCAGCTTCAAGCAAACCGGCAAACGTTGTATACCGAACCCCACTCATGGTTCAGCGAATTTCATAGTCTAGTCCGGCCTCAAACCGGGCTATCTTTCTCTCTTCTGTATCGACTTGATGCGGTGCAAACAAACTTAAGCGGGTGAACTTAACGGCATATTGTGTAACCGTTTTCGTTCCTTGAGTCAGATTCAGAAATTTCGCCTCTAGTCGGCGCTTCTCATCAGTAGGACAGTATTGCTGAGAGAATACTTCCTTAAATTCACTCCAGGACATGTGTGACACTACCTCCATCGTCAACACATGTGTCATAGCATCCCACCACATTACTGCGTCCCTTGCAAACATAGCGGTTGCAAAGCGGACCATGTCTTTATCAGCGCAGTCGCTGATCCTGAAAGTTCGTTCGGTGGTGGTGATCCATTCCAATGCAGTCACAGCATCTCCAGTTCCGTCAAAAGTAACCGCTCCGTTACTTTTGAAATCCTTAAACCTACAACCCCTTGATCTGTTAGAAGACCCAGTGTCTTGTCTTTCCTCTTGATCATCTTGTTGTTTTTCCTTGTTCTTTCGTTTATCAGCCTTACGTTTTGCTTCGGCCTCATCTCTGGCCCTTAACTGGTCAGCAAATGACTGAGCCTGTTCAGCCATTCGTTTGGATTGTAGTTCATTATTCTGTTCCATAAGAGCTTGCATCATCTGGAACATTTGTTGAGGAGTCATATCGTCTCCTGACATGTTCTGAAATATAACAACTTATATTTAGGACATTTATTGGTAAGTCCTAAGTGTTATAGTTACCCTTTATGTGTCCCCGTGTGCATGTCAATCCTATCTTAGTTCAGATCATTTCCTAGGAGTTCATTCTAATATCATAACCTAAGTTTGAGTCCAAGTCCTCGCGGACACTTGAAACCTCAAACTAATGCTCTGATACCAAAACCTGTGACACCCTCTTGCTTTGATATTATAATTGAAATCACCAGGATCAACAAACAACCCAATGAATAATATGATAATTGAAATTGAATACTTAAATTAGAATTAAGCAAATCCACACTAAAGCAATGAAAGTATATGTCTACAGTGATAAAGTCTAACTATTACATCAACATAATTGTTTAAAAGTAAGGTAAATCCCAGCCCAAAGCTATATCCATGTACCAATAGCTTTTAAAGTCTCCGGGATATTGAATTGATATTGCTTAAGTGGAAGGTCCAGCTACACTTTTGCCTTTGCCTGAAAACATGGTGAGTCAACAGTAAGCTAATGCTTAGTGAGATAACAGATTATGCAAACAACAAATATTTCTTTACAAGCAATGTTTAACCATGGGCAGTGTAAGCCCCATGTATGTGTGTACAGGCAGTGTAAGCCTCAATGTATGTGTAAACCATGCATTGCTAGCATGGGGTTGGCAGTTCAAATGCTGATCGGGGATGTGCCGAACCTGACGGGATAACGAGTGGGATGATCAGTCCCCGACAGTGGCCTGCTGTCAGCCCCAGTCCAGGTCGCATCAGATTGTGAAGTAATGATCATGCAGTGCAAGCATGATGTAAATAGATGCACTTTCAAGTGAACGCTAGCTACATGTGTGTTACATGTCAAGTACGAGTGTGCATCATAACAACAAATCATGTACGAGTGCCAAATGATGTATATGAACAATGTGAACATGCCATTGAATGTATAAACATGAATGCAAAAACAATAAATGTTCGAATGACAATCTGTTACTCACAGTGATTGGTATTGTGTGACTTGTCTCTGAATCAATGTGTGTTTTGATAACACCACAATGATCTGTAATATAAGTGTAATAGTGAATTTGTGTCAGTAATTGCTTAAAACTTGTATTCTGTAATTTTAAATGTAATTGGGTTCTGATTTCGGACCACATCCGAATTCGGATGGTCCGAAATATAACTGGTCCGAAATTGGTCCTTGGTCCGAAATTGTGGATCCGAATTGGGTAATCCGAAATTACTATGTGTCCGAAATTGGCATTGGTCCGAATTAGGAGTGATCCGGATTAGCAAGGTCCGAAATTGGCTAGGTCCGAAATTGCTAATGGTCCGGATTGGAACTTTGGTCCGAAATAGTTGAACAGGACCCGAATTCGGATGGTCCGAATTCGGTCCATATGGATCCGAGTTCATACTTATAAATTTTTCTACTATTTTCCAGAATTATGTTTTTGACCATTTTTGCATGTTTTGAGTCTAATATTGTAATTGTGAGCTTAAATACACTATTTCAACTTATATCATAACATTTGTATACCAAAACAACCCATTTGTGTCCATTTTTCTACATGTCTCGAAGAACACACACTAAAACACACACACAATTTCTGAAATCACACTTAGACTTCGAATCTGATTCTGAATTTTTGTATACAACAACATACATGCTCGATTTAAACATTCCCATCATAAATTCCAACATGCATTAACATTTACTACATAAATCTTAGAAATCGGTTCCATTCAAAACCGAACCAAAAACATCATAAATCCGAAAGATTGAATGATATTTACCTCGAATCGTTTGTTGCAATGCTTATAGTTCCTTATTTGCTATCTGAATCCAACTTTTGAACACTTGAAATTGTTGATTCTTGGTTTTTCTTGGATGAAGCCGAGAGGAAGAGAGAGTAGAGAGAGAATCGGTTTGAGAGAGAGAGAGTAGTGAGAGAGTGTGTTTGTGGAAATGAAAGGGTTTCCATCCTTTTTATTTGTATTTTAACCTATTTGCACAATATACCCCTCAACTTCGTATTTTCATATTTAACTGATAATATGATTATAAGCAACTTAAATTAATATAATATTTCATTAACATAATAATTAAGTCCTTAAAATTGCAACTTACATATAATAAATTGCAACTTGCAACCCAATTATTTTAACTAATAATAAATTGAAACTCATAATTGATATATGTAATTTTATTCTTAAGTAATAGCTACAAATACAAGTGTCACACCCTTGCCACAATAACCACAATTACAACACACAAGATTAATCATACAACCCATAATTAACCATTAATTTGAAATACTTAGTACATCACAGGAAATTGAAATAATCCATAAATGTAGTTACAATCAAACACGTTACATTGCTACAAGGTTTCATTCTAAGTCTACATACTCAATTTATTACAACCATCCCAATGATCCCAATGGAATCTCCTTTATTCAGTTACCGAATGAGTAGTAGAAATCCTCAAGTGCTTCAAGATTTGACCTAGCTAGAAGGTCCAACAGCGAATTTACCCTATCTTGAAAAAATGAAACAACTAAAGCATAAGCAAAGCTTGGTGAGTACAGAGATTATATATTCTACAAGTCTTTATGCAACACACACATTAGTAACACCGGCGACAAACGTTGTACACCCTTTCGTACACAAAGTACGGAAACACATCTGAGCATGCAGCTCCATCGTGGCATTGCACGGAATAACACATTCAATTGAGGCGTAATTTACCATCAGAGATGCTACACCTGCCCTTCGGGACCATAGAGGGATCAGCTCCAAGTCATATAGCGATTTACCAGTTATAGCTCGAAAGCCCATCACGTTGATGCACAACAAAGAACACTGACCATGTAATAACATGTGAGCAAGCCATGCATCAAAACAAATGCAAGTTAGTAGAGTGCCAAACGAAAATGAATCAGCATGCCTCAATGAATAACAGCTACCATAAAACAAATGTAGACATATACAATCCTAAGTACTCATAGTGGGTGCGATTTTAATCTTCAAATATATATTTTATTTCTTCTCGGACTTTCAACCGGAATCACAATTAACCCCACTGTGTGTTTAACAACACCACAAGGAAAATACCATAAACGTCTGATTGTCGTTAATTTCCATCAATTTTTACAAGTTAAAGTGTTCAACTTCTGATCCACTATCCGAAAATTCATAATTACAACCCAAGATTCAGATCTTTACTAGTTCCGAAGAACCCATTATTCAATGTTCTTGTATAATATTAAAATTATCTCAAAAATCTGAGTTTTAGTCTAAAACTTCGGGTCTGTTTATCCATAACTGAAGTTCGCTTGAGCTGAGGCCGACTTGCCGAGTCACCATGCTCGCCTCGACGAGTCGAGGTCCGAAGTTTGGATCCTCAGCCGAAGTTCATTTATACCTGAGACATAACCCGAAATTAAACACATCTGAAGTTTGGGTCCCTCACCCGAAGTTTGGGTCACACCCAAAGTTCAATCCTACCCGAAGTTCGGGTCTTAACACTTAGAAGAAAACCTTACCGATTAATATTCTTTGCGACTCGCCGAGTCGACCTGCAGTTCAGCAGGTCGAAGCCTACGGGTTTAACTAAAAAATTCATCAAATTCATATTTGTAGGTCCCAAAAGATTTCCCTAGTATGTTACTCTAAGCTGTATAGGGGGGTTGAATACATCTATTTAAAATTCAACACATTTTCTCAATGTTTGTATGTATAATCAACAAGTGTTAATTACAAACAAGCTTGAACTACAGAAAGGTTCAAGCTGAGATGACAGATACAACAGATGTTCTACTAATCTAAGACACACTCAGACCAGTTACAATGAATACACTCACAAAGATGAACTCACTGTTTACAAGACAGACAAACAGACAGATTGAACAAGAACAGCTTGGACACGCTCAACTGTTTTATTCAAGCAGACTTTGCATGCATGAAAACACACTTCTTTGTACGTTCTGAATATCGCACTCTTGGTTATCTCACATTCCTTAGAAGCTTCCTTTTATACTCTCACTGAGAATCCCAGTGAAGCTTCCTCATTAGACGTAGAGATAGTGGAATGTCTTTCCAAAAATACAAAAATACTTTTCTGCACTTTCTGACAAAGCAGTATTTGTCTTCATATTGTAGAATCTTTGTCTTTTCCTTTTTGTCTCTGTTGCAGAAGGCTTTAACCAGAAGAGGAATGTCAACTTTTTAAACCTTTCATCTTCAGGAATGATCATTTTGATATAAGAAATGGTCTGTCACCCATTTCAAATATCCACTTTGTCTTTATGTTACAGAACAGCGTAGGCAGTCTTTGCAACATCTGTTTTTCGACTTTGTAAACTGATCTCTTGGTCCAAGACAATACACGAGGACATGGAAACATATTCCATAAAGTGTTTAGCCTGTTCACAAAGAAAAGGTTCTGTTCACAAAGAACAAAATAGTTAGAATTTGTCCAAACTGCTCAACAGGTTAGAGCAGCATAGACAGTTTATGTCCAGCCTGTTCAGCAGGATAGAATAGCTTGGACAATATGCCTTAGTTGCAACAAATGCAACAGGGTAAGCAGCTTTGACTAATATTGCAAATCACTTATCAGGTTTCAATAAGACATTAACATGCCTTAAATTATACCTTCAAGTGCATCAAACAGGTTTGATTAATAATCTCCCCCTAAGATGTACAACATGTTTGACTGAGGCCTTTTTGTGCCTAACAATCTCCCCTATTTGCAATAACCAGTCTTAGCTGATTTTATCAATAATCACTATATATTTTTACATTACATTTGCTGAAATGAAATTGCAAATTACAAACAACACATGTTTTTACAGAAGTACAACTAATGTATTAAAGTAAATTACAACTAATGTAATAAGAAAGATTACAACTAATGTAATAGAGTACAACATATGTACAAGGAAAATTTCAACAAATTGGGGTTGTTGATGGTGGGAGCAAATAATGGTAAGTCTGTCCAACTTATGGACAACTTCCATTCTTCATCTACTCAGCAGTAGATGGACCTTCAATCTGTTGCCTTCCTTCAAACAGCTGTTCAAAGTGCTCCATGGTCTTTTGAATTTCTTCTACTTCAAGTCTGAGAAACATGAAATCAGGATGTTGAAGTTCTCTTCTCTCATGGAAGCCTTTAAGCTGTTCCCAACTAGCTGCTCTCCATTTTGAAGATTGTTTGAAAGAGTTGGAGAGTCTAAAGGCTATGAGCTGCTTAAGACCAACCTTGTGCAGATCAGATGCTCTCTGGAAACACATTTTCTTTGTTAAGGGATCTACAAAAAATACCCCAAACTCAGGCTATTCTATAAGTTTATCTTCCTCAGGCTCAACACCTTTGGGCAGGCTATGATTCACTCCTTTGATATCAACAGCTAGGATGCCTTGATTAATAATTATAAGGAGTTCTTCAAGCTCTGTATCCTTCCTCTTTCTCCTGGCCTTAATCTTGGGTTCAACCACTAAGGTACCCTTAATTTGTTCTTCAGAGATCAGACCCATGTTTTTAACTCTCTCCATCAGCATTTTGACATATGCCCTGATAGTCTTAGCAGTTTTAGACTTTGACTGACTCAGGGCAACTGCCAATTCAACCCATTCTTTGTACCCCATGCAAGCAACATCAATTGTTTCCTTGGCAAGCCTTCTGTTGACTACATCAAAGAATTTCATCCTTGACAAGTTGTCAAAGAGTACTTGGGCTCTTGCTGAGGAGGATGCTGGCTTTGACTTGATCACTGAGACCTGTGCACCCTTTTCTTTCTCTCCCTCTTTCTCAGACACTAAGTCTTTTGCAGCCTCTAGCAGTTTCCTTTGAACATTCAAGGAGGGCATTTTAACTTTTCTTGCCTCCTTGTATGCAAAGGCCTTGACAGCTTTGGCGGAGGCTTCTTCTTTCTTTTGTCTTTCCAGGATCTCAAGCTGCTCTTCTTTGAATTGATAATAGGTGTCCAGTGCAAGACCCATTTCTTTGGCTTGTGATTTGTCAAATTTGAGTTGAGCAGCCTTGAGATAGTCAGTGTTCACTGAGGCTTTTTCTTTACCCTTTGCTGTTTTGACTATCACAACTTTAGTCTCCTCTTCCTTCTATTCTTCAGTTTGTTGTAAAATCAGATGTCTCCTTCTGCTTAGCCTGTCCTCAGGAATGGATTCCTCCCCCTTAGATGGTGCAGGGCTTGGAGATCTAGCTTGAGTAGGCTGAGCAGCTTCAGAAATTTTGGAGACACCTACAACAGGACCTGTTTGGGAAAGGCCTGCTGCTTGCCCTGTTGAAGCTGATTTCTCGTTAAAGGCAGATGAAGATTTCTCCCCCTTTGACTTGGTCTTCGAGGCAGAGATCTTCTCCCCCTTTGAAGGAGATGGCACAGAGCCTTCAACAATAGGTCAGCCTGAAGGAACGGATCCAATAGGCTGAGCAGCAACAGTTTAGGCAGCAGGCTTGGAACCAACATGGCTATGCACTAAGAAAGCAAAGTTATCCTTAACCTCTGCAAGCTTGGCGACACAGGTTTGAAGAGAAGTAGAATGAGAAGTAGTGAGTGAGGACAACTGAGAGATAGTAGTCCTGTCAGATTCTGTGAACACCAAACTTTGAAGTTGTGCAAGAGTCAATTCAAGGGAGTCTTGCATATCATCAATGTTTGAGGACATAGAATTGGACAGTGATACCACTAAGGTATTGAGGCTGGCCAGCGTGGATCGAAGAGTATTTGAGCATGTTTCAGCAAGGGCTGACAGCTGTTGGGAAACAGCTGCCAGGTTGGACACGTAGTCCTGCTGGGTAGAAAGAAATGATGATAGGGAGCAGGATAGTTGTTGCAGCTGTGCAGTGAGTGCAAGAAGCTGAGAGGAATGATCAGCTTGGCGAGCAAGGGTTGGGAAAGAAGTTCTGAACGAATCAAGGAACCCCTGAAGCTGGGCAGACACAGAGTCTGAAATAATGGAAGGTAGGGACGTCATAGAAGTTTCCAAAGAACCAACTTTGTTGGTCAACACAGACAGCTGATCCTTCAAAGGTAGATCTTTGGGGGATGGAGGTGTATGGGTTGAATGTTTGGATTGGGTGGATGGTGAGAGAGAGGATTGAGGAGTATGTGGATCAGTAGGTGAATGTAGGGAGACTTTAGAGAGTAATTCCATAGCCTGGGCATAAGTTAAATGGCCCAGCTTGGAAGGGTTAAGGGGACCTTCAGCAGTGGCTGTATCTGCATCATGAGGTGAAGGGATAGAAGATGGTGGCCTTTCAGATGCTACTGGTATCGTAGCACCTTCATCAAGACCAGGGGTGGTTCCCTCAGTAGTGCCTTGGTTTAGAGGCACCTCTTCATGGGGAGAAGGGATGTGCATTTCAACATCATTAGTGGTGAAGCCTGATCATGGAATGTGCACTTGGGGAGCAGCCTCACCAAAGGGATGTTATATTCCCTCAGGTTCATCAGCTTGGGTTGATGCTCCTTCAACAACTGTTGGGTGTGGAACAGCTGCATCACCAGGAGCAGAAGTTTGAGACTGATCTGCTGGATGGTCTGTTCCAGCAGCTTGGGCACCTCGTGCAGACTCAGATTGTGTATGAGAAGTATGAGGGGGTGACTGTGTGGAGTCTGTGTGGAGTGGAGAGGGCTCCTGTCTTTCAATGTCTTCAGCCTGTTGAGAGGCTTGGACAGTTGATGTGGCAGTCTTCTTTTGTACAACTGGTTCCTGTTGGGAGGGACCAGAGGGCCTAGGCTGACTCAGGGTGGACTCTTTATGGAGTGAAGCCTGCTCCAAATTTGCTGAACTTACTCCCAAAATAGGAGAAGAAGCAGGGGTTTCTTCTTTGTCAGCTGACTCCTATCGGGAGGGGTCAGAGGGGCTAGTTTGGGAGGATGGTCTCTTTTTGGCTAAGGATTTGCGTCTGGTATAGGATTTGAGAGATGAAGTGGAGGATGGATGTTGTGGAGAAGTGATGAGAGGTTCTGTTTGGACTGGTGGTAGACTGGGTCAGGAACAGGGAGGTCAGCCTGTTCCATGGTCTCTGGTGCCACAGAGGCACCAGCCACAAAGGCTTCAGGTTCAACTAATGAACCAGGGAGAGTAGTTAGCTCCCCCTCAGCCACTGAGGCTGATGGGACAGACTTAGCTGTTTTAGCCTTCTTGCGGACAGGCTCAGCTTCACCAGTTTGCAAGGCCCTCTTTATCTGTTTGGGCCTTGATTTGGATTTTCCTTTGGGAGCAGCTATTGGATCCACCCTCTGAGTAGAGGGGCCTTCCACCGAACCAA
Organism: Centrapalus pauciflorus; assembly: GCA_020465985.1. NCBI lineage: Eukaryota > Viridiplantae > Streptophyta > Magnoliopsida > Asterales > Asteraceae > Centrapalus > Centrapalus pauciflorus. Next base: position 86,117 of record JAANYP010006945.1, on the reverse strand, counting down.
GCAACCTCCTCATTGGAGTGGACAGAGGAGGTTCATTGTTGAGTACTGGGGTGTAAAACACTATATTCCTAATTAAAGGGAATGCAACAGTAGTTATCAGAGGTTGAGAGTTGTTCTTGCTGCACCAGGTTCCTCAAATTCACGAAAATCCATCTTGCCACGTTCAATGTAGTCTCATCCACAAGCTGTAGGACGATGGGAATCTCATCCCTGCTAAGCTCATCAAAGGAACCAACTTTGCTACTCAGGGTCATCACCACTAAGGCGAAGAGATAGCTGTAAGTAGGAGATAGATCCCTTCTGAACAAAGTAGCACCCACTTTTGGTTCTGCTACACCACAGAAGCGTAGCAGGTTGCCCATTTGTCATTCTCAGGTTGAGGTTTGTCATAAGTATCAGCCACTGGAAGATAAAGAACTTCCCTGAGAAGAGCAGTTGTGATCTCAATGGTTTGAGTGCCATTGAGAATGGTTCCCCTGATGGTTTTGGTTGAAGAGTCATACGAGCAGATATACCAAAAGTCATAAACCATCTCCTGGTACATGACACCAGGAGAGGCAGTTTGTGCATAGTGCAGGGGATAGGCTTGCAGAAACTCCACCATCTGTTCATATCCTTTTCCCACATAATTTTTGGGAATGGTCAGGTTAGCAATGTAGTTGGTGGGTTTGATTGTGAGCATTGTGGTGACAGAATGATGTTTTGCAACATCATCACCAATGAACACAGGTAAAAGGGAGTTGTTTTGGTGAGCCATTTGGAAAGTGGTAGAGATGCACAATAGTTGACACTTAGTCGATTTAGGGTTTTTGCATGTTGTTATGGAAGCAGTAGAAGAAGAAGAAGATGAAACAGTGACTTAGGTATTTAGAGGATATGAATGTGAGTGAGTAGGAGAGAGAAAGATTTGGGCGGTTGATTGAAATGTTCTTTAATGGAAAACGGAACGGTTTGCCATGTCAGAACGGTTGTCAGACCACTTGACCTTTTTAACTTCTAACACACGTAACAAACATTATCCGTAGGTAATTAAGTTAAAAAAAATACGTAATTTAAGTAACTTAAATGTGAAGAAAGGTAATTTAAAATTGATGTTCCAAACTGTTGTTCAAACCTGTGATGAGCAGGTTTCATCACAAACTGATCACTCCTTAAGCTGTTCATGCAACCTGTGCAACTAGATGAGAACATGTTTCATTGTGAAACCTGTTTAATAATTGAACAGGTTACAAGGCATTGCCTTGTATGATAGATGAAGAGAGTGAGCAGATTGGAAGTTTGAACAACAAAACAGGTTTGAGATTAAAACGTATTTTGTCAAGCCTGTTATATGTCCAAGTTGTCTAAGTTTTCAGAAACTGGCTAAGTACAGGACTAGTAAAACCTGTCCTGTCCAAGCTGTTCAGTGAAATCTGGACAACTTTGAACAAGTGATCTTTAGAGCATCAATGACACTTAGTCACTTTTATTTAACATACCCAGCTTGCTTACAATGTAATTAAACCTATTTTCATCAAGAGATTTGGTGAAAATGTCTGCAAGCTGTTCTTCTGTGGAAATAAAACTTACCTCCACATTACCTTTTTGGATGTGATCTTTGATAAAGTGATGTCTAACTTCAATATGGTTTGTTCTAGAGTGGAAGACTGGATTGTTGGAGATGTCTATGACACTTGTATTATCACACAGAATAAGGAGTTTTTCTATATACAAGGCCATAATCTTCAAGCTGATGCTGCATCCATAGAATCTGCCCACAGCAGCTTCCAGCAGCAATGTACTCGGCTTCAGCAGTAGAAGTAGAAACTGAATTCTGCTTCTTGCTACACCAACTGATCAACTTACCACCAAAGAAGTCATCCACCTGTTGTGCTTTTCCTGTCTAGCCTGCAGCCTGCAAAATCAGAATCTGAATAACTAATTAGTCCAAGGATGGAGTCTTTGGGATACCAAAGGCCTAAAGCTGGTGTACCCTTTAGGTATCTGAAGTTTCTTTTTATAGCAGCTAGATGTGATTCCTTAGGGTCAACTTGAAACCTAGCACATAAACAAGTAGCAAACATAATATCTAGTCTACTAGTAGTTAAATATAGCAAGCTCCCAATCATGCCTCTGTAAGCTGTTACTGAAACAGCTTTGCCACAGGCATCAGCATCCAATTTTACATTGGTTGCCATTGGGGTTTTGATGGGAGAACTTTGATCAAATTTAAACTTTTTCAGAAGATCGAAAGTATACTTTCTTTGATTAATAAAAATTCCACTAGAGGTTTGTTTAGCCTGTAATCCTAGAAAGAAAGTAAGTTCACCTACCATGCTCATTTCATATTTGGATTTCATGAGCAATGAAAAATTCTTTCATAACTGTTCATTAGTAGAACCAAGTATTATGTCATCCACATATATCTGAACAAGCATAATATCAGTTTTCACATTCTTTATGAACAATGTGGTATCCACTTTACCTTCGAAATAATCATTGCTCATAAGGAAATCAGTAAGAGTGTCATACCAGGCTCTAGGGGCTTGTTTTAGACCATAGAGAGCTTTGTCCAACTTATAGACAAAACCTGGATGTAGTTCACTTTCAAAACCTGGAGGCTGCTTGACATATACCTCTTCCTACAGCTTACCATTCAAAAATGCACTCTTGACATCCATTTGAAATACCTTCATGCTCTTGTGGGCAGCATAGGTTAGAAACAAACGAATTGCTTCTAACCTGACCACTGGAGTAAATGTTTCATCATAGTCTATGCCTTCTTGTTGCCTATAGCCTTGAGCAACCAGTCTTGCCTTATTTCTAATAACATGACCTTGCTCGTGCATCTTGTTTCTGAAAACCCACTTGGTGCCAATTATAGTTTTACCTTTAGGAACAGGGACCAGCTTCCATACTTTTTTCTCTCACAAACTGATTGAGCTCTTCCTGCATGGTAGTGATCCAATTGGCATCTTTAAGGGTATCATCTACTTTCTTTGGCTCCATCAGGGACACAAAGCTAGAAAACATACAAAAGTTTCCTAAGCTGTCCCATCTTGTTTGTTCCCCTTTGTTGATGTCACCAGTTATTTGATCATTGGGGTGACACCTGATCCACTTAGGATCATGTTTCAATGAGGATTCTCCCGTATCATTCTCATTTTCATTAGGTCTTGCAGAACAACTTTCAAGATTTTCAGACACACTGATGTCTTAAGCCTGTTCACCCATTGAGAATGAATCATTATTGTTGAACACATCAGCAGAAGATTCAAGGAAATCTGCATTGATTGGTTCTGGACATGGTGCATTAACTATATCAGTACACTTATTCAGACAGGGTGTACCAACATAATCATCATCATGACCATTGTGGATAATTCCACTCTGGGTGAAGTGGAAGCTTTTGAGTCCTTTTCCTCAACATGTGAATGCATAAGATCATCAAAGCTGAACTCTTCTGAAACTGATTCGAAAACAACTTTGGTAGAGGCATTCCTAGACTCCTCAAAGGTGACATTGATAGATTTATCTATCACCTTTCTTTTGTAGTTGTATACTCTGTAGGCTTTAGAAACAACAGAATATCCAACAAACACACCTTTATCAGCTTTGGGTTCAAATTTTGCCAGCTAATCCCTCTGATTCAAAATGAAGCAGGGCATCCAAACACATGGAAATAGCTTATATTTGGCCCTCTCCTTTTGATTAACTCATAAGGAGTCTTGTTGAACCTTTTCACCACTAAGGATCTGTTTTGAGTGAAGCAGGCAGTGTTGACAGCTTCAGCCTAAAAGGATGAAGGCAAACCTGATGCACACAATATGGTTCTATGTAAGGTCACCACGTCTATGGATCTAATGTTGACGCGATGATGTCCAACGAGTGCGGAATCCTCGTTAGACGCTTAATGGATCGATCACGCACGGAACACGGAGCCGAACACGATGCCAGCCGACGTAAGAAACGACCCCATACTGTGTATTGCTCCTAGAAAACTCTCTGAAAACCTTTCTAGCTCGCACGTGCACTCATAAGCTCTGAAATACAGATTACTCAAAGATTAATGAAATAAACCTCATTAAGTTCTAATTATATCACTTAAGTTCGTTTAGGCCCAAGCCCACGAACTTAATTAAGTTCAAGCCCAATACCCTACGAACTTAGTTCAACTAAGTTTGTCTGGGGTGACTTAAGTTCGTGGCTTTAGCCTTAGAACTTATCTTCACATCTTAGAACTTATCTGCACATTCTAGAACTTAACTTCGTAGTCTAGAACTTAACTTGACAGTCTAGAACTTAACTTGACAATCTAGAACTTAACATGCAAAAGCAGATATCATACACAATTATGAATTAACACACATGACTTGTATCTATTACATTTGACTATCTATTACATATCTAGACTGGTATCGTCACACAGGGTGTACCAACAGACTTCCCCTTGACGATAGCTTCTAGTAAGATATTCATTAGTCTACAAAACTAGGCTTATTTAGATTACTACCTGCATGGAGTCCCTACTCAACACAAAGCTTCACTACTCTCTGATATTTCCTGCTTTCAGATTTCCAGCCTTCATGATAGAAACTTGGCTGATCTTGAAGCTTCTGCAGATTATCCCGAGATAGGTTTATGAGATGCAAGGGATCATACACCTTCAAAATTACTTTCTCATCTTGATCTTCGATTACCGCCTCGGCTGTCTCATTGTCGACATACCACCACTTCATATCACTCAAAACATCCTGTGGCATCGGCTATAATGGAACTTTCTTGAGTCATTTTACTGGCTTGTAGAACATCTTCATCCATGGCTTTCCAGTCAATGGATCTATTCTTGATTCATCCATGACTCTCTTCCCTGACCTTGGCTTAATTCTATCAAACCTCCCAGACCGACCTTCTTTTCTGATAATTTTTGCTATCAGTTCAGCATATAGATCGTCTCCCAGGTTGATCAAAATTTTCCATGCCAACTCCTTTACTTCACACTTAGGCAATGAGCTAAAAACTTTTAGCTTTCTTCTCAGGTACTGAAGACCATCTCTTCTCTTTAAAGCAAAAAGTTGCAGTTCCCTGTCGAAGAACCAGCTAAGAATCCCTCCAGATAGCTTTCCTGGACTAGGCAACTTAATTTTCTCCTTCACAGCCAATTCTGCCTTTTTTTCTTCTTTCTTGAACCAGAGATTCCTCTTTTCTTCTTTGGTCAGCTCCCTGTCAGTTGTATCAGATTCTAATCATCATGATCTGCTGATCTCAGCATGTCAATGTCTATCACCTTCTGATACTCATTCTCGTATAGCTCTATGACAGGTTGCTTTTCGATGATAACTTCATCTACTTCATCATCTTCATCTATCACGATTTCATCATCTGATTTCCAATCTGGAACATCTTCAGGAACGAATTCCCCTTCCTCAAGCCCTTCCAAATCTAAATCACCTTCAAAATCAAACATTACATCTTCGTCTTCCAATCCGGCCAAGGCTCCGATAATTTCATCTTCAACGCTTTATGAAGCTTTGGGAGCCTTGCCTTTCTCTGAGCCTGAGCCTGATAATCCAGGCTCCCCCTGAACATCAACTTGCTGAGCAGTCTGTTGTGAAAGATCTGCTAGCTCACTATCCTTCTGTTGAGCACCGAGGTCACCTCCTTCATCGTCTCTCTCACTTTCCCTCAATTGATCACCTCTACAACTACTCTCCCCCTGAGCAGCACGATCTTTCAAAAGCTGCTCTAAGAAGGTCTGTAGTGTAGTTATCTGTACTTGTTGAGCCGCCACAGTCTTATGCAATTCTGCGTTGTTTAGGTCTAGCTGGGCATTGTGCTGTTGTAGCTCACTTACTGCTTTTGAGAGCTGGAAGATTTGAACTGTTTAGAGATCAACCTTAACTTTCAATTCTGAGAAGCCTTGGGCGCCTGTTGAAGTGGATGGTGATGGAGTAGTAGCGGTAGCTGTGGATGATGACGGAATGGCGGTTGAGGTTGATGGAGCGGCTGTTGATGTTGATGGAGCGGCAATTGAAGTTGATGGAGCTTCTTGAGCTAGATGTTGGCGCTTGGCTCTTTGTTGCCTTGTTATCAATGCCTCTTCTTCTAAAACAAAATCTTCGTCTCCTTCATCTTCATCGCGAAGACTGAACGCACGGCGATAAACCTTTTGACGGCGTACAACAAGCTGAATTCTGTGAGTCTCAAACGCTGTGGAGGGATTGGCAGCTTCCCTGAAGTCTCCTTCAGAATCTGAATCCGAGTCTGAGTCAGAGGCAGACTCCACATTCCCTTCTATGTGTTCAGGGTGGTAGTTCTCAATATCTTTCAAAATGTCGTCCATTCCCAAAGGCGGTTCCAAAATGTCATTAATGAGCTCCTCAGTGATGTTTTCCTGAGCTGCCTTGCCTTGTGCAAAAATCTCCTCTAGAGTTTGCTGAATCGGGTCAGGCTGTGCTACCGATGTGGTAGCCTCAGCTGCCTCTGCTGTTGTTCATGGAGGAGGAACTGGAGCTACTGGTGCTTGTTGAGCCAGTGCTTGTTGTTGTTGTGCATCGACTTCCCAGTCTTCGGCATCTGGGGCCACAAAATCTGGATCTATGATGGCTCTGAATAGAGGAGTCATTTGGGGCCTCACCAGCTCTACCCTCCTTGAATTGTGGGATTGGCAATCTGCAAAACTTCACTTTTCTATAGCTGCCACTGCAACCCTTTCTGGCAGTTGTGGAAGATTTGACAGAAAGTGCCTTATGATCATCACCACAAAGCGCGGATACACCAAAAATCATTCTCTTGGGGGAGCGGTGATCTGGTGGACAAATTCGCTAAAAAAAAATCCTGAGAAACTGAAGGCTTATTGTAGATCAAGGAGATTATCCCAGATTGTAGCTTGGATATCATCGTATCAAATCCAGCTTTCTTTGGTGCAAAGCACACCATTATGACGTGCATCAGATATCTCCATTGGCCTTTACGCCACTTTTCACGTAGGACGCTTTGGCCAGATCCTGAGCATATCCCATACGTTGAAAGGCCGCTTGTAAGGTCTCGACTCTACAGATCTATCTAGACGCGACACCGTCAACGAGTGCGGAATCCTCGTTAACGGCTTGACGGAAACAACTCTCACACGGAACACGGAGACTATCAACACGCTGTACGGACGAATTCTGATAAACTCACTCCGAATTCGTGCGGAATCCTACGAGATGATTCTCTCCGAAAGAACACTCACTTAGCTGATAAACTCGAGATCGCCTATTTGCTTAATCCCTCACGAATTCTGCAAAAGTCTACTAATGATTCGAGTTAATCCCTAATTATAGAGGCTCATTCGAGTTTGTCATGGGCCAAACTCGAATCAGGCCCAAGGCCCATTCAAGTTTTTCCCCTTGACACTCTCGAATCTACCCTATACATCACATTCGAATCTACCTCTATGTCAAATTCAAATTTGTTCCTAAATTTGAATTTCTCATGTTCTACTTATATTTGATTATATGATTCAACTTATATTTGACTTAATCTTTGATTTTATGTTTGAACTTCTTGTAATACATTACATCAAGTTCAAACACACAATCAATAACTATCAAACATATAAAAACACATACATCAAATATCCAATACTTTGTAATATTACTTGGATCAAAATGCTAGAACACTTAGACTGCTATCGTCACACAGGGTGTACCAACAGACTCCCCCTTGACGATAGCTTCTAACTAACTATTTACATCTTGATTAAGTACTAGAGCTATATATACTACTACCTGCGTATATACCTGCATCTATACATACTCTGACTACCTTTTGGAACTTTCTGGCTTCTGATCTCCATCCTTCATGAAAGAAGATATGCTGACCATGAAGCTTCTTCAGATCGTCCTTTGACAGGTTTATCAGATGTAGAGGATCATATACTCGCAAAATCACTTTGTCTTCAGTATCCTCCATTATTGCTTCAGCAGTTTCGTTGTCAATGTACCACCACTTCATGTTGCTCAAAACATCCTGTGGCATCTTCTTCATTGGCACCCTTCTTAAGCATTTAACAGGCTTGTAAACCATTTTCGCCCATGGTCTACCTGTATGAGGATCTATTCTTGATGTATCCTCGACTCTTTTCCCAGACCTCGGCTTGAGTCTTTCAAACTTTCCAGATCTACCCTCTCTTCTGATTATCTTAGCTATCACTTCAGCATAAGGGTCATTTCCAATATTGATCAACTCTTTCCAGGCTAACTCCTTCACTTCTACCTTTGGCAATGTGTTGAATACTTTAAGCTTGCGCCTCAGGTATTGGAGTCCATCTCTCCTCTTCAGAATAAAAAGCTGCAGTTCTTTGTCGAAGAACCAGCTAATAATACCTCCAGAGAAGTTTTCTGCACCTGGATTCCTCATCTTCTTCTTCATTTTTGGCTCAGTCTTCTTCTCTTCCTTGCGGAACCATAGATTTAACAATTCAGCTCTGCTTGGCTCTCTTTCAGCCTCCTCCAGTTCTGAATCATTTACCGAAGCCAATTTGACGTCATCAATATCTATTACATGTTGATCATTCTGCTCATATTGTTCTGTGACAGGCTGTGATTGAATGATTACTTCATTTACATTGTCGTCTTCATCTATCACAACCTCCTCATCAGACTTCCAATCATCAATATCATCTGGAACAAACTCTCCTACTTCTAGATCTTCTATATCATCTTCAAAATCGAATTCAAGTTCTAGAGGATCTTCATCAATGTCCATCAATGCTTCCATTATCTCACGTACTTCAGATTCTGAGACCTTTGAAGAACTAGCCTCACCTCCTGTAGGTCCAGACTGACCTGGCTCCCCCTGAACTTCAGCATGCTGAGCAGCAGAAAAATCTACTGGCTCACTATCTCTTTGCGCGCTGGGATCATTGCCGTCATTATCTCCATCATTATCTCCATCCCTGGGCAGCTCTTCTTGATCCCGGCAGCTTGTCTCCCCCTGAGCCTTTAGATTTTGCAATAATTGCTCAATCAGGGATCGCATTGATCGAATCTCTGCCGCCTAATCAGAAACAAAGCTTTTAAGTTCCAAGTTTTCTTCCTGAATCTTGCCCACAACCTTCTTGAACTCGGCATTCTCGATGTCTATTTGGGCATTATGCTTCTGTATTTCGCCGAGAGCCGTTGTCAAACCAAAGATTTGGACTTGTTGGAAGTCAACTCTGCTTTTCAGCTCAGAAAACCGTTGATTGTCCATGAAAGTGGATGAAGTAGATGGTATGGATTGTATGGGGGTTGGAATGATTGGTGATGGAATGTATGGTTCAACAGGTGGTGGTGGTGGTGGAATGGTAGATTGAGCGGGTGGAGGTTGAGGTATTTCTGGCTGTGAAGCAGAGGCCGAGGGAGCTCCCTGCATGAATTTATTGCGTTTTGCCCTTTGTCGATGGACCAGAGGTGCAACCTCCTCTTCTTCATAATCTGATTCGTCGGACTCTGCCGAAGCTCTTTTCCTTCTATCTTCTTCTTCAGTCACCACTAAACGTGATCCATACGTCCCCATTTGGATGGACGGATCTTCTGTTTCTTTTCACCTTCTATCTCTTCCATTTCCTCGGATTCAGTATCTGAAGATGACTTATCATTACCTGCTTGGTCAGGTTGATACTCATCAATTTTCCTAAACACGTCAACTTCTCCTTCCGGAGGCTCCAATAATTCTCCAACTAACTCGGCCGTAATTTCCTCATTTGCATTTGGACCCGCTGCCCAAATCTCTTGCAATGTTTGAAATATCGGATTAGCTTCAGATGGTGCACTCGAAGGGCCAACCTCTTGTGGCTCTTGAATTTGACTCGTAAAAGTCCTATCTGCCTGAATTTGACTCGCGGAAGGCCTTTGACGTCTCCTCTGTTGTTGAGGGCGTGGTTGTTGCTGTCGTTGTTGCTTTGGCTATTGCTGTTGAACTTCCACCTCTCCTGCCCAGTTGGCATCTTCAGGGGCTACAAAGTTCGGGTCGATTACAGCACCAAACAAAGGTCGCTCTATTGGGACCGCTAACCTTCCTCGATGAGAGGAGCAATCGGCAAATATTCTCTTATCAATGACTGCAACGCTCTGAATTTCGTTAAGCTGCGGCAGATTTGGCAAAAAGTGCCGGATTAGCATCATCACAAAACGAGGGTAAAGCAGAAATCTTTCCCGCTCCGGAGCCATTATCTGATGAACGAACTCTGAGAAGAACATCTCTGAAAAACTGAACTTTCGGTTATAGACTAACGCGATCATCCCCGATTGGATCTTCGAAACTATATAATCAAACCCAGCCTTCTTCGCAGCAAAACAAACCATGACCACATGCGCTAGATATCGCCATTGGCCAATTAGCCCACTTTTCATATAGGATGACTTAGTAACATCTAAACTATAGCCCATTCGTACAAAGGCAGCCTGCCTGATTGATAGTTGGAAATCAATAGGCCCATCTTCCTGCTCCTGAGTACCTAATTGAAGCACTTGACGAAGAATATCCGCTGAAAATACCAAAGGATTACCAGCAATCCTTGTCCTCAGAACTGTCGGAGTGACAGTACAATCTACTTGCAGATGATCGTAGAATTGTCGCACGTAAGGAATGACGATCTGGATATTATGAGACAGTGCATACGAGATTCTGGACTCTACCAAGAAATCCACCATCTGGCGGAAGGCCTGCGCTTTAGGAATAGCATGGTCAGGAGAAATGACCATGTTATGCTTTGGAACAAATACTCTATTCGCCATGTCTGCACAACATATCAAATAAAATATTAGAATTATTAAAAATGAATAAACTTCTTTAAATTCAAATTTGTTTTATTTTGAACTTGTATAAGGACAAAATCCAACACTTATGAATTTCTACAAGTTTAATTAAAATTTAAATTAAATAATTCAAATAAAATGACAAACTCGAACATCAGATTCGAATGAACATATATTCGAGTTTGATGACCCATTCGAGTTTAATAATTCAAATATTTTTGACGAGCATAGTCAAAGAAAGGTTCAATCAGATAGCGGTGTCAGATACTCACTTTCAGTACTTAAACTTTCACACTTAGGAATTTTTGATCCCTTTGATTGTTTGGCGTGAACTACATTTCTAGCCGATTGTTGGTATTTACCCCTTTAAACATCCTACATTTCGGAATATCCCTTGGCATTTTTATTTATCATGAAATTATCTTACGTGACTCAGACATAGACATACTTTTATGATCAAGGCATACAAACAATGATTCTAACTTTTTGGTATTTGCAAACTTTCTTTAAAAGACAAACATCGGACACAGGTCTGTATTTACATACAACAAAGTGTCTTAGTTTGACTTAAGGTTTATTTTTAAAGCTAGCAAGACAGCGGTGACAGGTCTGTACCGACGTACAACAAAGCGACTTATCTTGCTAACCCGAATCAAAATAGAGGCAACAGGTCTGTACTTACGTACAACAGAGTTACGTGCATTTGACTCTCAATTCTGTATGATTTTTCTATGCTTTCCATTTTAAGATGTATTTGATGTTGTTATACATCCCCAGAAAGTTTGCATACCTCATTTATAATCAAAGTTTGTATGTCTCGTACATAAAAATTAAGACCGATTGGTCATACATCTAAGTTAGTGACACGTTTGACTTTTTCTTGGGTATTTTATTAGCCTTGAGACTCCCTATATGTATTATGCCTACCAACACATCAAACTAAAATAAAGTATAACACTTAGAATTTTAGGTGCATTATGTGTGAAAGCCTAAACACTTAGAGTTTGTAACGACTGTGCTAATTTTCGTCACTTTGAACCTATGCATCTAAGACTTAACTCCTTTTTTTTTTCAGATATTCTCTTTTTTTGAATTTTTTATGGTTTTCTATCTCTTTTTTTTTGTTTTTCATAAGAAATAGCAAAAATAAAATAACCTACTAACTTACTAAAAATAGAAACTATCCTAATTTAGCAAACTTACTATAAAAAGAGAGAAAGACTACAACTATAAAAGGAAATAAAACTTCTACTATGGTCAATTTACTCTGGGTTACGCATTCCATTTAGTTGAATCAAATATTCAAACCGTGACTTATCAAAGGATTTGGTAAATAAATCAGCATTATTATCGTCCGTTGCCACTTTTACCAACTTGATTAAGTTCTTTTCAGCACAATCACGAATAAAATGATGCCTTATGTCTATGTGCTTTGTTTTACTGTGTTTAACTGGATTATTTGTTATAGTAATTGTAGATTGGTTATCTATCCTAATAGGAGTTTGAGTGTAAGCCAAACCGTAATCCCGCAATTGTTGTTGTATCCACAGAACCTGTGAGCAGCAACTACCAGCAGCAACATACTCGGCCTCGCATGTTGACACGGCTACCGACGTCTGTTTCTTGCATTGCCAGGAAACGAGTCTCCCTCCAAGGAATTGACAACCTCCAGTTGTTGACTTGCGCGTCAAGCTGCATCCTCCGTAGTCTGAATCCGTGAACGCCTCCAACTCTAGATCTCCCTCCGCGTGATACCAAAGTCCCAGCTTCGGTTTCGACTTGAGGTATCGTAGAATCCGCTTCACAGCTTTCATGTGCATCTCTTTCGGATTAGCTTGAAACCTAGCACAAATACACACAGCAAACATAATGTCAGGTCTTGAAGCAGTTAAATACATAAGTGATCCAATCATGGCCCGATATAACGTCGGATCCACATCGGTATCACTTTCAGTACCCGGTCCGAGATTGTGATTCACTTGAATCGGCGTGCTGAAATGGGCTGTCAGTTTCGTCCCTTCCATCCCGAAGCGCTCTAATATGTCATAGACATACTTCGTCTGATGGATAAACATTTCTTCCTTCTTCTGGTCAACTTGCAACCCCAAAAAGAAATTCAATTCACCCATTGCACTCATCTCGAATTTTGACTTCATCACCTTCTCAAAATCCTTGCACATTTGTTCGTCTGATGATCCAAAGATGATATCATCGACGTACACTTGTACCAAGATGAAGTGTTCTCCCTTTCGCTTAACGAATAGCGTACTATCTATCCAACCCCTTTCAAACCCGTTCTCTAACAGATGGTTGGATAACGTCTCGTACCACGCCCTTGGTGCTTGATGCAATACATACAGAGCCTTATCTAAACGATATACTCTATCTGGATATTTCGGATCTGTAAAATCCGGGCGGCTATTCTACATACACCAGTTCCTTCACTTTCCCATAGAGGAAAGCACTCTTAACATCTAGTTGATATACCTTAAAGCCCTTGAAGGAAGCAAAAGCCAGAAACAAACGAATTGCTTCTAGCCTTGTTACTGGCGCAAACACCTCATTGTAATCGATTCCCTCCTCTTGGTTGAAACCCTTTACAACTAACCTAGCCTTGTTGCGAGTGACTATACCTCGATCGTCTATTTTGCACATAAAAACCCATTTGGTTCCTATTGCAATTTCCCCTCGAGGTAATGGAACTAACTCCCACACTTCTAGTTTCCTAAACTGAGAGAGTTCTTCCTACATCGCTTCAACCCAGGAGTTATCCTTTAGTGCCATTTGCACATTTTTCGGCTCTACTTGCGAGATAAAACAAGAATAGAGGCAGGTATGATAGGCCTCGGAGTCATTTATCATCGACAACAACACAGTGTTGTTATTTAAACTACTCCTAGTCCTCACACCCTCATTAGGATTTCCTATGATGCTTTCTATAGGATTGTTCTTGTTGATCCTAGATGTCTCTATCTCGTCAACTCTCAGATTATCTCCTAAGTTAGATCCTATTTCACCTAATGGGGGAACATCCTCAGATTCCACATTTTCCTCCTCGTGGACAGTTTCCTCAGAGTTGGAATTTGTTGTCTGAGTCTGATTCTCAGTTGAAGGTGCTTCTGGATCAGTGACTTCTGGAGATCCATCTTCAGTCAAAGTAGGCTCAGATGTGGATTGAAATGTAGTCCTCGGAAAGGTATGACCTTCGTCATTCAGATTCAACGTCGCCATGTCCTTTTCGATCGTACCTGCATTTTCATCCAGAGGAATGTTAAATGACTCAAACAATTTATCATAGTCAAATATCCATTCCGGACCTGTTTGGGGTTCATGTGTATAACTTGTGACTTCATTGTTATACACAATTTCTACTGTACCATTTGTTTTGTTAAAAACCTGTTTGTTTGGTGAGTTTGGCACATAACCTAGGAAGTATCCTTCGTCAGCCTTTTCAACAAACTTAGGTTGATGTTTTGTTCGCAATAAAGTACATGGTACCCCAAACGGTTCGAAGCCAGTTAAGTTAGGTGGCCGTTTATTCAAAATTTCATAACAGGGTTTGTTCAAAGATTTGACAGTTAGGACCCGGTTTAAAATATGACATGCGGTATTCACTGCCTCCCCCCAAAACATGGTAGGAAGTTTTGAATCCGAAAGCATAGTCCTAGCTACCTCAATCAATGTCCTGTTCTTTCGTTCGGCCACCCCATTTTGTTGTGGCTCATAGGGTGCACTAAATTGATGCACTATGCCCTTTGATAGGCAATATACACAAATTACAGTGTTTTTAAATTCAGTTCCATTATCGCTACGAAGCCTTTTAACCCGTGTTCCATAGGAATTCTCCACTTGGTGTAAGAACCCGATGAGCTTGGAAGCCGTCTCGTCCTTTGTACCTAGAAAGAAAACCCAAGAAAATCGTGAATAATCGTCAGTGATAACTAAACAATACCAACTACCACCTATACTCCTTTTGTTGATTGGCCCGAAGAGGTCCATATGCAGCAAATCGAATGTGGTAGTGATGGAGTTCTGAGTCTTGGACTTGTGTGCCTTCTTATGTTGTTTGACCTTCTTGCATGGTAGACACTTGTCCTCGAACTGAAAACTCTTCATAGGCATACCTTGCACCAACCCATTTTTCGTTATATAGTTCATTTTTCTTAGGTGAAAGTGTGCCATGCGCCTGTGCCACAAAACTGATTCAGTCTCCGAAGCTTTGGATAACAAACAGATTGGCCCCATCGAAGTTTCCGGCTTGTTCATATCGAGCATGTACAAGTCATTCTTCCTTGGTGTCCGCATCAATATCCACTCTTCAGGAATCTTGAACCCCGGTTTTAGCACCAACGCTTCAGTGTCAGTGAACAGCACTGAGTTCTTCTTGTCACAGATTTGAGATACACTAATGAGATTGTGAACCAGTTTATCAATGCGATAAACTTGATCTAACTTGATCGTCCCATTAGTGACCACTCCAGTACCCGTGATGTTTCCTCCCTTGTTTCCCGCGAATGATACAAATCCCCGATTCCCACCCTTGAAGTCTGTAAGGAGACTTCTTTCCCCTCTCATGTGCCTGGAGCATCCACTATCGACGAACCATTTGTTGTTTGGACCTGTGGTTATCTCCTGCACATGAAAGAAAATAGGTTAGTTATCACGGGGAACCCAAGCCATAACTGACTTGGTTATACCATTCTCGTCCACATACTTAAACTCTTTCAAATACCCATCTCGCCTTTCAGGTGACTTGGGTCGTTGAACAGGAGTTTGTTGTGGTGCCGAGTGATTTAAATTCACTCTTTGCCTTTGAGTAGGCATTTGTTGTGGAGCTCTTGAATAATTACGATTATATTGCATTTCAGATTGAGATCCCTGAGCTCTAACCGGTGTGTGATGTCTAACAGGAGTGTGTGACCTAACTGGAGTGTATGCTCTGCTAGGTGTTGTGCTCTTATATTGTGGTTGAGGTACAGACCTAGATTGATTAACGACTTGATTCGGTGAATTAGTCCTAACCACTTCTTTTGGTCCTCCTTTTACCGGTATTTGTTTCACAACATGCTTTGGTGTAGCCTGCACAGTTTTCTCGGTACTCTGAGAACTACTGGTGCTCGCCACACTTGTTGAAGGCTTAACTTGTGTTGGCTCCCCTGTCTTAGGTGTAATGTCAATTTTCCTAAGCGGACAGTTAGAAGCAACATGCCCCTTTTCATGACATCTAAAGCAAGACATCTTGTCAATGGACTTCTTGTGTGTGCCCTTAGACTTAGGTGTCTCACTAGTGTCTGGTTCTTTTTGTGTATCTATAGTGACTGGTTCATCATCCTGATCATTAAAATCAATTTTATGTTTTCCTACAAGTGTTTCACTAGAGGAGGACACAAATTTGACTTTCTTAATCTTGACAGTTGTATCAGTCACCTTAGATGTATTTTCTTTTTACAGACTCAGACACTGGTGCAGGTATTTCCTCTAAGTCTACTGATTTCTCAGTTTTCTCCTGAGGTTGAGGCACATAGTTGGCATTAAAAGGTGGAGGAATCTCATGAAATCGTAGACCTACAGGCTTTTTAGATTGGCGTTGAGCATCTAAAACTTTCCCTAGGTTCAGACTTGAGTTCCTAAACTTTTCTAGCTTACTATTAGCCTCTGCTACCTTCACCTTAGATTCAGCTAGCTCTACTTCTTTGATCTTAAGATCTTTGGTCAAGGCCTCTACATGCTCATACATCAGTTCTAATCTAACACACTGCTCACTCAGCTTGTCTTTTAGAACTATGACATCTTGTGCATCAGCTTTAAGCTTGTCCCTAAGATCTTGCTTAATATCAATCAGGCTAGCATTATCTGACTTTAATGACTCATTTTGAGCTGATATATTTTTATGTGATTCTAATACTAGATTCAACCTGTCGTTATAAGTAACACATAAAACACATAAGTAATTCAGACTTACCTTTGTATGATCTGATTCGACGTTGGCCATTTGAGCGGCAAACTCCAGAAGCGTCTGATCATCCGACTTTTCCACCCACATCTGACTGCTTTCTTGTTGACTGCTGGCCCGTGTGTTCTGCTCTTCCCCTTCACATCCACTCTCTGTAACTTCAGCCATAAAGGCTCTAGCGTTAGATTCCGGATGTGAGCTCCAGTCGTTAGTATCGTCCACCTGTCTGTCTGATGTGACGTTAGATAACAGACCAGCTATGTTTGCTTGACTTGATGATGTGCCGGAAGATATCTCTGTTGAGATTGGTTCTGATACTGTCCTTGATTCTGATTCTGCCCTTGGTAATTATCTACCTTCGGTCTCTGACACTCTCTGGCGAAGTGTCCCAAGCCTTGACAGTTATAGCATTTGACCTTGGACTTATCAAAGCCAATTCCTTTGTTATTCATGTTCAGATTTCTTCCCGTGCGCTTGATGAATCGCT
Organism: Centrapalus pauciflorus; assembly: GCA_020465985.1. Classification (NCBI taxonomy): domain Eukaryota; kingdom Viridiplantae; phylum Streptophyta; class Magnoliopsida; order Asterales; family Asteraceae; genus Centrapalus; species Centrapalus pauciflorus. Next base: position 68,914 of record JAANYP010006945.1, on the reverse strand, counting down.
TAACCCGTTGGGTTACCATGGACAGTTGCCATTTGAGATCCATCTCCTCAAGGTCATCAGAGTCTACCTGATCGTAATCTTCATCCCAGAGTGCAGGATCGTTTATTTTTCCCTGAACGCAGTTCCCATAGGCGGCCACAAATGACGCCAATAAATTCAAATGTTCTTCGGCCGATTTAGCGCTCATGGGCATCTTAGAGTAGCCCTGAGATGATGATGCCGGTGTTGCCTGATGTTGCTGCCAAACCCTAAGAAAGCTCTATTCTGTGCGTCGTCAGGCTCTGCTGGTGACGACGTTTCTCCGGTGAAGAAGGCTGTAGCAGTCTTCATATCAGGTGCCACTGAAGGTTTTGATTTTCCAAAATACATGGCTGGATTTTGGACTTGTTCATAATCCGTTTCGGCCTTCAGTAGCTCGAAATGATACGCCCTCAGCGTTCCCACCACATCCTCCAGAGATTGAGTATAGTACTTATCCTCATCAAGCTTAATCATAGCCACGTACATCGCCCATTTGGCTGGTAAGGCATCAAGAAGCTTATTATTCTTTTCTGTATCGCTATACTCAATGTCATGACTCTCTAGCTCTGTCAGTAGATGATAAAAGCGTGTGATGGTGTCGTCCAGCTTTTCATCCTTCAAAGCCTTGAAAATCGCAAATTGCTGTTTCAACAACTCCATATGCTTCCTCCGAACCCTCGGATTACCCTCACACCTCTTTTCCAACGTCTCCCAAAGCTCCTTAGATGTCTTTTGATTGCGGAATGTGTGTAGTATGTCCTGAGGTAACGCCATTCGTATGATAGCGTATGCACGGTTCTCAGCTTCAAACAGCTTTTTGTCATCGTCCTTCATTTTCGAATACGTGACAACCTTCTGTCGCCCCTCTATCTCAGCAGTTGGTGGAATGTATCCCTCGTCGATACATATCCACATACGCATGTCGTTGAATCGCACAAAATCGGCAAACCGATCTTTCCATCAGTAATAGTCTTCAAGTTTCATCAGCTTAGGCGGAGTATTAGCTTTCCCGACCTCGTGATCCATTTCCAGAAACCGTTGAAGATTTGTCATTGTTTCAAAAGTAATTGAATTTTAACTTAATAAATTTAATTCAAAATTAATTCTTTCAAATTAGGTAAATTCGAATATAATTAAGTTTAAACCTATTTGGGATTAAATTCGATTTAAGTTCTTAAATTCAATTAAATTCGAAATGGGTGACAAATTCGAAGGTCTCCAAACTCGAAGGTCAAAGCAAACTCGAATAATAGTCAAATTCGAACCCCAGTCAAACTCGAAGCCCCTATTCGACTCTAGTCGAAACTCGAATCAAACTCGAACCCTCTAAACTCGAAACACTCTTTAGCAAACTCGAAAGGAGTGGATATTTGGTTAGACTCGAAACTAAGAAAAACCCTAATGATCCCTAACAGATTCGAGCGCCACAAATTCGAGAAACGGCTAATACCTCGATTTTTTAACGTTTTGCAGATTAAATCAATATTTTTACAAAGAAAAATAATGATTTCGATCAAAAACGTGAAAAACAACAAAGTATTTTCCGGATTCCAATTTGATAAGCTCGAAAAACACGAAAACTTGAGAGATTAACCGTCCAAAAGCGTCAAGAAACCTAGGATGTATCTTTATGAACAAGAAGAACACGAAGAACACCCCTTAGGCTCTGATACCACTTGTAAGGTCTCGACTCTACAGATCTATCTAGACGCGACACCGTCAACGAGTGCGGAATCCTCGTTAACGGCTTGACGGAAACAACTCTCACACGGAACACGGAGACTATCAACACGCTGTACGGACGAACACGAACGCACCTACGAGATGATTCTCTCCGAAAGAACACTCACTTAGCTGATAAACTCGAGATCGCCTATTTGCTTAATCCCTCACGAATTCTGCAAAAGTCTACTAATGATTCGAGTTAATCCCTAATTATAGAGGCTCATTCGAGTTTGTCATGGGCCAAACTCGAATCAGGCCCAAGGCCCATTCGAGTTTGTCCCCTTGACACTCTCGAATCTACCCTATACATCACATTCGAATCTGCCTCTATGTCAAATTCGAATTTATTCCTAAATTCGAATTTCTCATATTCTACTTATATTTGATTATATGATTCAACTTATATTTGACTTAATCTTTGATTTTATGTTTGAACTTCTTGTAATACATTACATCAAGTTCAAACACACAATCAATAACTATCAAACATATATCAACACATACATCAAATATCCAATACTTTGTAATATTACTTGGATCAAAATGCTAGAACACTTAGACTGCTATCGTCACACAGGGTGTACCAACACCGCTTGCCTTATCGATGCCAGAAAATCAATCGGCCCATCTTCCTGATCGGCTATGCCTAGCTGAAGAATTGTCCATAGATTATCAGCGGTAAATGAGATCGGTTGCTCATTGACTGTAGCCCTCAAGAGCGGAGGCACTACTGAACTGTCAACATGTAGTGATGACCAGAATTGGCGGAGATATTGCAATATGATCGTAGGATTATGCATCAGGGCATACGCAACCCTAGATTGAGATAGAAACTCCAACATTTGTGGGTATGGCTGAGCCTCAGCTGCATGTATATCTATGTTCATTATCATATTGTGCTTGTTGTAAAAGGCACGATCAACCATTCCTACAAACAGCAAATGGTTAAAATGTTAAAAAAAATCAATTTCAAAATTTTTAGGTCACTCGAACTTGATTAAGTTCGAACGAACTTAATCACATTCGAACTTACTTAAATTAAAGAAAAACAGTCTGATGACCTTCGAACTTATTTAAATTCGAGAAATTTCTTCGAACATGTCTGTCTTCGAACTTGCAGATATTTTCATTAAGTTCCAAAACCCGACAAGTTTGAGACTTATAGAACAAGTTCGAAGTTTGTAGAACAAGTTCGAAGTCGGCACTTATTATGTCGAACTCATGATTTAAACCTTTTTAGACTTAAATGACTGATCAATCTAGTCCTAATAGGTTCTAATCAAGTTTATTCATGATTAATTTTAAGTTCCATAACCTAAAACTTCGTGATTTAAACCACCTAGTTTTTAGTTATTTTAAACTCAAAATTTTCGAATTTTTGCCATAATATTTGTCTAAAACATTACTTACTTAGTGATTTGTGAGGCAACACAACTAACTCTAAGTATATGTTCGAGAAAATGAGTGAATCTTCGAGAAATAGTTCACAAATTCGAAAATACGACAAGTTCGAGAGATCGCTGAATAAGTTCGAGATCGCCAAATATGTTCGTGAGGATTAAATTCGAGAGTAGGTGTATTGAATGAACACTGTTGACCTATTTATATCCTCACTGTGCTTCAAACTTACTTGAATAGGTTCGAACTTAACTAAGTTCGTTTGAGGCTTCGAACTTGAGGGTAATTCGAACTTAATTTGAAATTTTCAAAATCTTTGAAAAAATTCCAACCTTTTTTGAACTTTTACGGAACTCTTTCAACTTTGCAAAACCACTTCACACTAAACATACAGATTATCACGCAAATTTGTTTCTCCAACTTAAAATGCGTCCTAGTAAATGACCTCGATCCTATTTATCTAAATTTGGATGAAAATAAAATAAGATAAAGTAAAACAAAGTAAAATTAAAATAACTAAAAAAGAAATTAAATTGCAATAATTTGAAGATAAAAATCACTAACTGAATATATTTGCGAGATAATCAAAGAATGTTCAATCAGATAGCGGTGTCAAACGCACTTTCAGTATTGTACTTTCACACTTAGGAATATTTTATTCCTTTGGTTGTTTGTCGTAACATACACTCCAAGTCAATTGTCGGTATGTTTGTCCATTTAAACATTCAACACTTAGGATTTTCCTTTGGCCTTTTTATACATCAAGAAACTACCTTACGTGTCCCATACTTAGACATACTTCTATGATCAAGGCACACACACAATGATTATGACTTTTTGGTATTTGCATACAACAGAGTGTCTTAGTTTGTCTTAGAGTCCTTCTTATGTTAGCAAGACAGCGGTGACAAGTCTGTACTCACGTACAACAAAGCGACTTATCTTGCTAGTTTAAGTCAAAACAGCGGTGACAGGTCTATACTCACGTACAACAAAGCGACTTGTTTTGACTTCCTTTCTTTACAAAACTTTTTCTTTCTTTGTTTAAGATGTATTTTGATGAAGCTATACATCCTTTAGATTAAGTTGGATACCTCATGCATAGACATTGTCTGTATGTCTCTAACATAGAAATTAAGAGCTTTTGGTCATACATCTAAGTTAATTACACATATGACATTTTCTAGATTATTTCATTAGCTTTTAGGAACTCCTTCATGTATTATGCCTACCAACACATCAGACAAGAATATGTATGTCACTTAGAGTTTATAGTGCATTATGTGTGAAAGTTTAACACTTAGAGTTTGTTAGTCAGTTTCGTCACTTTGAACCTAAGACTCTAAGACTTCTCTCATTTTCTGATATTCTCTTTTTTTTTTTTTGAAATTTTAATTGTTTTCTCTCTTATTTATTTTGTTTTACACTTTTAACTAAAATAAACTAATAAAATAAACTAATAAATTAAAACTTTAAAAGGAAAGAAAAATCTACTGTGGTTAGGTTACTCCGGATTACGCATTCCATTAAGCTGGACTAACAACTCAAAGCGTGATCTATCAAATGCTTTTGTGAAAAGATCCTCATTGTTGTCTTCCGTTGGAACATTTACCAATTTAATCAAGTTTTTCTCAGCACAGTCACGAATAAAGTGATGTCTTTTGTCTATGTGCTTAGTCTTACTGTGCTTAACTAGGACTATTAGTTATGGCAATTGTGGACTGATTATCTATCCTAATGGGAGTATGAGTATAAGTCAAACCGTAATCCCGCAATTGTTGTTGAATCCACAGAACCTGTGAACTGCAACTACTAGCAGCTACATACTCGGCCTCGCACGGTGATACGGCTACCGAAGTCTGTTTCTTGCATTGCCAGGATACCAATCTCCCTCCAAGGAACTGACAACCACCCGTTGTTAACTTTCTGTTCAAGCTACACCCTTTATAGTCTGAATCCGTGTAAGCTTCCAATTCCAGATCTCCATCAGCATGATACCAAAGTCCCAACTTCAGTTTCGACTTCAGGTATCTCAGAATCTGCTTCACAGCTTTCATGTGCATCTCCTTTAGATTAGCTTGAAACCAGGCACAAATACAAACAGCAAACATTATATTAGGTCGAGAAGCAGTTTTTACATGAGTGACCCGATCATGGCCCGATATAAAGTCGGATCCACATCAGTATCACTATCTGTACCCAGTCCGAGATTGTGATTGACTTCTATCGGAGTACTGAAGTGTGTCGTAAGCTTTGTTCCTTCCATCCCGAAGTGCTCTAAAATGTCATAGACATACTTCGTCTGATGAATAAACATTCCCTCCTTTCGTTGTTCAACTTGTGAACCGAGAAAGAAGTTCAGCTCTCCCATCGAACTCATCTGAAACTTAGACTTCATGCCCTTCTCAAAATCCTTGCACATTTCTTCATTAGACGACCCAAAAATGATATCGTCTACGTAAACTTGTACTAGTATAAAGTCTTCACCTTTCCTCTTAACGAATAGTTTACTATCTATTCTCCCCCTCTCAAACCCATTGTCTAAGAGGAGAGTAGACAGTGCTCATACCACGCCGTAGGTGCCGGATGTAATCCATACAGAGCCTTATCAAGATGATATACTCTGTCAGGATACTTAGGATCAGTAAACTGTTGGTACATCCAGTGTGACGACAGCAGTCTAGTTTTGTTATTGATAAGACAAGTTCTAAGGATCAAATTCGAAGGCAATGTTCGAATTTAAGGGAAGTTCAAATTTAAGGTAAATTCGAATGAAGTGTTTGAGGACAAACTCGAATGAGGTGTTGGAGGACAAATTCGAATGGGCCTTGGGCCAGATTCGAATTTGTCCTAGACAAACTCGAATTTGTCAGTATAAATAAGGGTACACTCGTTTTATCAAGTGATCTTTGACGGCTCAGAGGTTCTGTCGAACTTGAGAGCAAAAAGACATTTTGGGAGAGAAGACTTTTTGCAGAATTCGAGAGGAATTAAGCATTAAGTGATTTCGAGTTTATCATCAGTGTTAGTGTCATTTCGGAGAGAATCTTCTGGTAGGTGCGTTCTTGTGTAGTTCGTGCAGCTCGTTGATAGTCTCCGTGTTTCTGGTGAGTGTTGTTACCGTCTACCCGTTAACGAGGATTCCGCACTCGTTGACGGTTCCGCGTCTAGATAGATCTGTGTTTGGTAGACCTTACAAGTGGTATCAGAGCCTACGGGGTGTTCTTGGTGTTCTTCGTGTTCATCTAGATATATCCTAGGTTTCTTGACGCTTTTGGACGGTTTTTCTCTCATCTTCGTGTTTTTCGTGTTCTTCGAGCTTAGCAAATTGTCATCCGGGAAATACTTCGTGTTTTTCATGTTTTTGATCGAAATCATTATTTTTCGTTGGAAAAATATTGATTTAATCTGCAAAACGTAAAGAAATCGAAGTGTTAGCCGTTTTTCGAGTTTGCGGCGCTCGAATCTATTAGGAGTAATTAGGGTTTCACTTAGTCGCGAGTCTAACCAAATCCGCTCCATTCGAGTTTGATACAGAGTGTTTTCGAATCTAATTCGAGTCTGTGCTAGTTTCGAATAGGTTCTCGAGTCTGCTGACATTCGAGTTTGTTTCGAATTTGGGCTATAGTCGAATAGGGATTCGAATCTGCTGAGTATTCGAGTTTGCTTGACCTTCGAGTTTAGGGACTTTCGAATCTGCCATCAATTTCGAACCTAATTGAATTATCAAACTTAATCGAATTTAGTCCCAAATAAATTTAAACTAAATTATATTCGAGTCTACCTAGATTCGACAGAATTAATTCAAATTAGTTTCGAATTAAATTAATTAAGTTCAATTCAATTACTCTCGAAACGATGTCAAATCTTCAAAAGTTTCTAGAAATGGATCACGAGGTCGAGAAGGCAAACACTCCACCTAAGCTGATGAAACTCGAGGATTACTATTGGTGGAAAGATCGGTTTGCAGATTTTGTGCGTTTCAATGACATGCGCATGTGGGTATGTATTGACGAAGGATACATTCCCCCTATTTCTGAAGTTGAAGGCCGTCAGAGAGTCTTATCATACCAAATGATGAAGGAGGATGATAAGAAACTGTATGAAGCCGAGAACAAAGCTTTCTCGATAACTCGAATGGCGTTGCCTCAGGATATACTACACACATTTCGGACTCAAAAGACATCTAAGGAAATTTGGGAGTCGCTAGAAAAAAGGTGTAAGGGTAATCCTAGGGTTCGAAGAAAGCGTATGGAGCTGTTGAAACAACAGTTTGCTATTTTCAAGGCGTTGAAGGATGAACAATTGGATGATACTATCACCCGCTTTTATCATCTATTGACGGAGCTTGAAAGTCACGGTATTGAGTATAATGATACTGAGAAAAACAATAAGCTTCTCGATGCCTTACCAGCCAAATGGGCAATGTATGTGGCAATGATCAAGCTTAATGAAGACAAGTATTATACCCAATCTTTGGAGGATATTGTGGGAACGTTGCGAGCTTATCATTTCGAGCTACTGAAGGCCGAAACGGATTACGAACAAGTCCAGAATCCAGCGATGTATTTTGGAAAATCAACAAAACCTTCAGCCGCAGCTGATCTGAAGACTGCTACAGCGTTTTTCTCCGGAGAAACGTCGTCACCAACAGAGACTGAGGACGCACAGAATAGAGCTTTCTTAGGGTTTAGTGGACAGGATGAGCAGCCACAAGCATCTACTTTAGGATCATCGTCTCAGGGATACACAAAAATGCCAATGAGTGCTAAAACTGCAGAGGAGCAACTGAAGCTTCTAGCATCGTTTGTAGCAGCTTACGGGAATTGTATTCAAGGGAAAATAGTTGATCCAGCTCTATGGGAAGAAGATTATGATCAGGTGGATCCGGATGACTTGGAACAAATGGACCTACAATGGCAATTGGCTATGGTCACACAGAGATTGAAAAGGTTCATGAAAAGAACGGGAAGAAGTCTAAGTGTGAACAATGTAGGATTCGATAAGTCAAAAGTTAGATGTTATAATTGTCAGGGGTTGGGACACTTTGCAAGAAAGTGTCAAAGACCTAAGATAGATAATCATCAGAACTTTGGACGTCAGTATTTCACCAGATCAGGGAATCAGGGTTCAGTGGTTGGTTTACTTACTAATGTGGGGTATAACAGACAGTTAGATGGCACATATGATTGGAGTACACATCCAGAGACTAATGCTAGAGCCTTCATGGCTGAACTAACAGAGACTAGAAGTACGGGAGCAGAAGAGGAAAAGAAAGAGGATACGCAGCATTCTGATTCAGAACCTTTGGTGCTGGAAATTGCTGAGGAGCTAACTACGTTGGAGTTTGCAGCTCAGATGGCCAATATCAAATCTGATCGGAAACAGGTAATTCTAAACTTTTCTACTTTTCATGATTTATGTGCTTTATGTACTACTTTGAATGATAAATTGAATTTTAGTACTACAAACACATTCATTTATGACTGCTCAAATTCAATCCTTAAAATCAGATAATGCTAATTTATTAGACATTAAGGAAGATCTTCGGGCCAAACTGAGAAATGATGCTCAAGATTTACTAGTTCTGAATGACAAATTGATTGAACAAAGTGTCAGGAATGAACTACTTTATGAGCATGTAGAGTCACTGACCAAAGAGATCTCTCTTAGAGATAAGGAATTAGCTGAGTCCGGAGCTAAGATTGCAAAATAGCAACCATGTACCTACTCCTCAGGATGAGACCAACGATATGGTTAAATCAGAGGTAGTCAAGGTAACTGAGTCCTATGAAGTATCTTCAACTACTCCTCAGGTTAGACAAACAGTACAGTGTGTTCAGTCTAGTTGTAAGCCAAAACTAGAAGAGGAAAATATTGTAAGCAATGTTAACAAGGGGGAGTTAAAACACGCTGTTGATACAAACAATCAGGGAATTAGTAAGAAACCTAGCTCAAAGAGCGCCTATAAGAAATCTATTGACAAGATGTCTTGCTTTAAGTGCCATGAGAAAGGACATGTTGCTTCAGGTTGTCCCTACAAAAAGTCAGAGTCTTCACTAAACATAGGGAAACAAGAGCAGCAAACCTTAAAAACAATGCCCAGTGATACAAGGGGAAGTAGTTCTCAAATTTCTGAGAAGAACTCCATTGAGGTTTCACGTATAGGTAGTTGTCAACCATTGGTGTCTCTTAGACAAAATGACGGACTTAGGATTAATTCACCAAATAGATCTCCTAGTCAATCACTGTCTGGCCCCCAATCCATTATTAGGAAAAATTCACATACGAGGAGTCACACTCTAGTTAGGTCTAATTCTCCTAATAATCATAAGACACCAGGTAGAGCCCAGAATTATGAAACTGAAATGTGCTATAACAGATATTATTCTAGGGCTGAACCGAAAAGACCAACACAAAGGTCGAGAATAGATGTTAATCATTCAGCTTCACAACAGGTTTTCAATCAAAAACCCAAGTCACCTGAAAGGAGAGATGGGTATTTGAAAGAATTCAAGTTTGTGGATGAGGATGGTATTACCAAGTCAGTCATGGCTTGGGTCCCCCGTGATAACTAACTTTTCTTGTTTAGTGTGCAGGAGTTAGCTACAGATCCTAAAGATAAATGGTTTATGGATAGTGGTTTCTCTTGACATAGGACAGGGGTACAAAGGACGACACAGCAGGTATGCTTTTTGGGTCCTTAGACCAAGTTGAGAAGTCATATGGGAAACAGGTAAAGTGTGTCAGTTTGAATAACAATGTTTGGTAAAAAACAACTATCCGAATCTAGTCACAAAAGCATTTGATAGATCACGCTTTGAGTTGTTAGTTCAGCTGAATGGCATGCGAAATCCAGAGTAACTTGACCTAAGTCTATTTTCTTTCTTTTTATAGTAAGTTTAGTAGTTTATCTTATTAGCTTATTCTTATTTATGAAAAACAAAATAAAAATTAAAAAAAAGAGAGAAAACCATAAAAAATTAAAAAAAAGAGAATATCAGAAAAGGAGTTAAGTCTTAGATGCATAGGTTCAAAGTGACGAAAATTAGCACAGTCGTTACAAACTCTAAATGTTTAGGCTTTCACATATAATGCACCTAAAATTCTAAGTGTTGTACATTATCTAGATTGATATGTTGGTAGGCATAATACATATAGGGAGTCTCAAGGCTAATAAAATGATCAAGAAAAAGTCGAACGTGTCACTAACTTAGATGTATGACCAATCGGTCTTAATTTTTATGTACAAGACATACAAACTTTGAGTCTAAATGAGGTATGCAAACTTTCTGGGGATGTATAGCAACATCAAATACATCTTAAATTGGAAAGAATAGAAAAATCATACAAAATTGAGAGTCGAAAACATGTAACTCTGTTGTACGTAAGTACAGACCTGTTGCCTCTGTTTAGATTCGGGTTAGCAAGATAAGTCGCTTTGTTGTACGTCGGTACATACCTGTCACCGCTGTCTTGCTAGTTTTAAGAATAAACCTTAAGTCAAACTAAGACACTTTGTTGTATGAAAATACAGACCTGTGTCTGATGTTTGTCTTTTAAAGAAAGTTTGCAAATACCAACAAGTTAGAATCCTAGTCTGTATGCCTTGATCATAAAAGTATGTCTATGTCTGAGTCACGTACGATAATTTCTTGATAAATAAAAAGGCCAAGGGATATTCTGAAATGTTAGATGTTTAAAGGGAAAATAATACCAACAATCAGCTAGAAATGTATGTCACGATAAACAATCAAAGGAATAAAAAATTCCTAAGTGTGAAAGTTTGAATACTGAAAGTGCGTATTTGACACCGCTATCTGATTGATCCTATCTTTGACTTTCTTGCCAAAAATATTCCGTCTAGTGTAGTTTAGAGTAGCTTAAGTTTAAATTAAGTTTTATTTTATTTTTATTTTTATTTTTATTTTTTTTTGGATAAAGGTCAAAGTTACTAAGGATGCATGATTGGTTGAATAAACAAATATTGCGTGAAACTCTGTTGCTTAGTGTGATTGGTTCTGCAAAGTCTGTAAACCTCCATTATATGAAAAAGTTGAAAAAGTTGAATTTTATTCAAATATTTTCAAAATTTTCATTTAAGTGTTGAAAAAGTTGAAAATTGTTCAAAGTTTTTCAAAACTTACGGGGTTGTGACTATCTAACGAAGATAATGATAGTTTCTCTCGAACTTAGTTCTAGTGTTTGGTTTACGTTCTAAACCTTCAAAGAATGTAAGTAATGAGAGTTTCATTGTATCTTTATCATTGAATAATGGTTTAAATGTCCTACTAACATCTAATGACTTGTTTCATGTGTTGATTAAGTCTATACACTGTTAGCATTGAATTCTTCACAGAATTACAGTTTCTTCAACTGACAAACGCGATTCGTGAACTTCATGCCAAGTTGGACAGCAGCAGATTGCAAATCTGGAGGCTATATTGGCATCTTGTTGAAAGATTGTCCATCTCAGGGGGAGAAATCGTAGAGAGTCGAGTCCGAGACCTTACAATGGCCTGATCAATGACCTTGAGTCAAAGAAGATAGCCCGAATAGTGAGCTGGCAGATCTTTCAAGACAGCAATTGGATCAGATTGCTAATCCTTAGGGGGAGTCAGTGATCATAGCTACTAACAAGAGAAAAGACAAGGATTCAGAGACAACTGAAGTAATTGAAGACATGGTCTGACCGGAGCATTGTCAGAGTGGATGAAGATGACTTAGAACATATTCTGAAGTGTTATGAATGAATCACTCGATGAAGGTGTTATGAATGAAGATCAGAATGGGATAGATCTAGAGATGCAGAAGTCTACTCAAATGATGAATCAGATTCTGAAGTGTGAAGTGACTGATTTAGCTTGGAAGGACCTTATAAATCTAGGAAGACGATTCTTTGCTGAGGTGGTTACAAAAACTATCGGAAGGGAGGGTCGTTCAGCAAGGTTTGAGAGGTTAATCTAAGAGTGGTTAGAAGCACTGTAGTTCAAATAAGAATATATCCTCTAGCTAGTAGGAAATGGACTAAGTTAGTCTTCAAAACCAGTGAGGATAGCGAATCTGAAAAGTCAGTCATGGATAACCAGAAGAAGAGGTGATTTCGGCATTCACAGTCACTGATTCAGATAGTCTATCAAGATCAATGAACAACAACTAGAAGCTATCGTCAAAGGGGAGTCTGTTGGTACATCCAGTGTGACGACAGCAGTCTAGTTTTGTTATTGATAAGACAAGTTCTAAGGATCAAATTCGAAGGCAATGTTCGAATTTAAGGGAAGTTCGAATTTAAGGTAAATTCGAATGAAGTGTTTGAGGACAAACTCGAATGAGGTGTTGGAGGACAAATTCGAATGGGCCTTGGTCCAGATTCGAATTTGTCCTAGACAAACTCGAATTTGTCAGTATAAATAAGGGTAAACTCGTTTTATCAAGTGATCTTTGACGGCTCAGAGGTTCTGTCGAACTTGAGAGCAAAAAGACGTTTTCGGAGAGAAGACTTTTTGCAGAATTCGAGAGTGATTAAGCATTAAGCGATTTCGAGTTTATCATCAGTGTTAGTGTCGTTTCGGAGAGAATCTTCTGGTAGGTGCGTTCTTGTGTAGTTCGTGCAGCTCGTTGATAGTCTCCGTGTTTCTGGTGAGTGTTGTTACCGTCTACCCGTTAACGAGGATTCCGCACTCGTTGACGGTTCCGCGTCTAGATAGATCTGTGTTTGGTAGACCTTACATAAACCCTGGCGGTTGCTCAACATACACCAATTCCTTCACTTTTCCCTACAAGAAGGCACTCTTGACATCTAGTTGATATACTTTGAACCATTTGAAGGACGCGAATGCCAGAAATAATCGAATAGCCTCAAGCCTCGCCACTGGTGCAAACAGTTCGTTATAGTGTATCCCTTCTTCCTGTTGAACCCTTTAAGCACGAGTCTTGGCTTATTACGAGTAACTATGCCCCGATCATCCCTTTTGCACTTAAAGACCCATTTGGTACCTATAGAAACTTCTCCTCGAGGCAAAAGCACTAACTCCCACACTTCAAGCTTTCTGAACTGTGAAAGTTCCTCTTGCATAGCTTCAACCCAAGAATTATCCTTCAGAGCCATTTGCACATTCTTTGGCTCTACTTGTGAAATAAAACACGAGTATAAACACGTGTGAAATGCCTCGGATTCGTTGATCAACGATAACAACACTGTGTTACTATTTACACTACTCCTAGTTCTTACACCAACATTCAGATTCCCAATTATGTCCTCTATCGGATGATCCTTATTTATCCTCGATGTTTCGATTGCATCGACCTGAAGTTTATCTCCCAAATTTGATCCTATTTCACCTAATGGGGGAATGACTTCAGACGGAACAACTTCCTCCTCATGATCACTGTCTTCTGAGGTAGAATTATTTGTCTGATTCTCATCCGTAGACAACTCGCGTTCATTATTTGCTAGAGACCTATCTTCTGTCGATGTATTCTCAGATGTTGTTGGAATGCTTGTATTTGGAAAAGCTCTACCGTCGTCGTTGAGATTTAAGGTTGAGAAGTCATTTTGCACAGTACCTGCATTTCCACTAAACAGAATGTTAAATGATTCAAACACTGAGTCATAATCAAATAACCATTCTGGACCATTTTGGGGTTCATGTGAATAACTTGTTACATCAATGTTAAACACAATTTCAACCATACCAGCAGTTTTATTAAAAACCCTCTTGTTTGGTGAATTAGGAACATAACCTAGGAAGTATCCTGCGTCAGCCTTTTCACCAAACTTAGGTTGATGTTTCGTTTTTAATAAAGTACAAGGTACCCCAAAAGGTTCAAAGCTAGTTAAATTTGATGGTCTTTTATTCAGAACTTCATAACAGGTTTGTTCAGTGAATTGATAGTAAGGAGTTTGTTTAATACATGACAAGTGGTATTCACTGCCTCCCCCCAAAATATGGTAGGAAGCTTTGAATCCGAGAGCATGGTCCTTGCTGCCTCAAGCAAAGTCCGTTTCTTTCGTTCTGCCACCCCATTTTGTTGTGGCTCAAAAGGTGCACTAAATTGATGCACTATGCCTTTAGATAGACAATATACACCAATAACGACTTTCTTAAACTCTGTTCCGTTATCACTCCTTATACGCATTACTCTTTTCCCGTATGAGTTCTCGACTTGGTCTAAGAACCCAATCAGCGTGCCTGCTATCTCGTCCTTTGTACCTAGAAAGAAAACCCAAGAGAAACGTGAGTAATCATCAGTAATAACTAAATAGTACCAACTACCACCTATACTCCTTTTGTTGATCGGACCGTAGAGATCCATATGCAGCAAATCGATGGTGGAAGCGATAGAGTTTGGAGTCTTTGACTTGTGTGACTTCTTATGTTGTTTTCCCTTCTTGCACGGTACACACTTGTCTTCAAACTGAAAACTCTTCAATGGAACACCTTGCACAAGGCCATTTTTTAGATGAAGTTCATCTTCCTTAAGTGCAAGTGTGCCATACGTCTATGCCATAGTAAAGATTCAGACTCTGAAGCTTTTGATAATAGACCTATAGTTCCCATTAATGAATCTGCTACATTCATTTCCATCATGTACAAATCATTCACCCTTGGGGCTCTCATCATAATCCACTCTTCAGGTATTTTGAATCCAGGCTTTAGCACTAACGCTTCTTTTTCAGTAAAGATGACTGAATTTTTCTTATCACAGATCTGAGAGACACTAATGAGATTGTGATTGTAGGTCCCAAAAGGTTTCCCTAGTGTATTGTTCTAAGCTGTAGAGGGGGGATGAATACAGCAAATTAAAAACTCAACACTCTTTTCTCAATGTTTGTGTATATTATTAACAAGTGTTAATTACAAACAAGCTTGACTGCGGAAAGGTTCAAGCTGAGATGACAGAACAATAGATGTTTAACTAATCTAACACACACCCAGACTAGATACAATGAATACACTCACTAAGATGAACTCACTAATTTTACAAGACACAGATGGACAACTTGAATAAGAACAGCTTGGACACACGTTACTGTTTTATTCAAGCAGACTTGCATGCATGGAAAAACACACTTCAATGCACGATCTGAATTTCTCACTCTTGGTTGTCTCACAATCCTTAGAAGCTTCCTTTTATACTCTCACTGAGAATCTCAGTGAAGCTTCTTCATTAAACGATGAGATAGTGGGATGTCTTTCCAAAATGACAAAACAACTTTTCTGCACATTTTGATAAAGCAGACTTGTCTTCGTGTGGTAGAATCTTTGTCTTTTTCTTTTTGTCTCTGTTACATAAGGCTTTAACCAAAAGAGGAATGCCAACTTTGCATCTTTCTTCTTTTGTTAAGGCCATTTTGATATAAGAAATGGTCTGTCACCCATTTCAAATATCCACTTTGTTTTCATGTAACAGAACAGCGTAGGCAGCTTTAGCATCTTTTATTTTCCACATTGTCTTTGACTTTATAAACTGATCTTGTAGTCCAAAACAATACATGATGACTTGGAAACATATTCCAAAAAGTATGTAACCTGTTCACAAAGAACAGAACACTTAGAATTTGTCCAAGCTGCTCATCAGAGTAGAGTAGCGTAGACAGTTTATGTCCAGCCTGTTCAGCGGACAGAACAGCTTGGGCAATCTGTCTTTGTTGCAACGAATGCAACAGGGTAAACAGCTTTGACTTATATTGCAAATCACTTTTCAGGTTTCAATTAGGCATTAAGAGGCCTTAAATTATACCTTCAAGTGCATCCAACAGATTTGATTGAAATTCTCCCCCTAAGATGTAGAGCAGGTTTGACTGAGGCATTTTTGTGCCTAACAACTCCCCCTATTTGCAATAATCAGTCTAAGCTGATTTTATCAATAATCACTATATATTTTTACAATATACTTTGCTGAAATGAAATTACAACATTAAGATAAAGTAAAGGATCAGTTTATATATACTGCTTTTGATTACAAAAACAACATATGTTTTTAGAAGAGTACAACTAATGTACTAATGTAGATTACAACTAATGTAAAGTAAAAGTTACAACAAATGCAACAAAGTACAACTAATGTACATAGAAATTTCAACATGTTGGACTGTTGATGATGGGAGCAAGTAATGACAACCCTGTCCAACTGATGGACAACTTCCATTCTTCATCTACTCAAGTAGTAGATGGACTTCAAGGCAGTAGTGGCACTCCTTCTTCAAACATTTCTACAAGTTGTTCCCTGGTTTCATCAATTTCTTCCATTTCATCTCTTAGGAACATGAAACTAGTATGTTGAAGGTCTCCTTTTTCATAAAAGCCTCGACTTGATCCCAGATGGCTGCTCTCCACTTTACAGATTGCCTAAAGGAGTTAGCAAGTCTGAAAGTAATAAGTTGTTTGAGCCCAAACTTATGCAAGTTTGATGCTCATTGGAATCACTTTTTCTTTGTAAGGGGATCTACAAAAAATACCCTCAGCTCTGGTTCTTCAATCAGCTTATCTTCTTCATGTTCTACTCCTTTGGGCAGGCTGTGGTCTACTCCTTTGATTTCCACGGCTACATCACCTTGTTCAATCATTATCAGGAGTTCCTCCAGCTCTGTATCCTTTCTCCTTCTCTTGGCCTTTATCTTGGGTGTAGCCACTGAGGTACCCTTGATCTGTTCTTCTATGATCAAGCCAAGATCCTTCACTCTCTCCATTAACTTTTTGGCGTATGCCCTGATAGTCTTAGTTGTTTCAGACTTCGACTGGCTTAGGGCAACTGCCAACTCCACCCATTCTCTGAATCCCATTTGTGCAACGTCAGTGTGTTCATATGCCTCTAGTTCTGGACCTTCAGCACCCATTCTGGTTATCTGTAACTTCCACTATTTGCCTTTTCTTGAAATGGGAACAGCTTTGAGAATTGATTCCCTGGCAAGTCTTCTTTCAGCAACATCAAAGAACTTTTTCCTTGCCAGGTTGTCAAAGTGAATCTGGGCTCTTGCAGAAGAGGATGCTTGCTTGGACTTGGTCACTGAGACCTGAGCACCCTATTCCTTTTCACCTTCCTTTTCAACCACTGACTCTCTAGAAGCCTCTAGCAATTTTCTTTGGACATCCAAAGAAGGCATTTTAATTTTACTTGCCTCTTTGAATGCAAAGGATCTTGCAGCTTTGGCAAAGGCTTCTTCTTTCTTTTGTCTTTCAAGGGCTTGGAGCTGTTCATCTTTGTATTCATAATACTTCTCCAAAGAGACACCCATTTCTTTAGCTCTTTCCTTGTGAAACTTTAGCTCTGCAGCTTTTAGATAGTCAGGGTCTACAGATGCTTTCTTCTTTCCTTTAGTTGTTGTAGTTGGAACAGCTTCAGGAATCTCTTCCTCTTCTTCTTCTTCTTCTTGTGCCAATATCATATATCTCCTTCTGCTTGGCCTGCCTCCAGGAATGGATTCCTCCCCCTTAGTTTGTGCAGGGTTTGGAGATCCAGCCCGAGTAGGCTGAGCAACTTTAGTTTGATGGGAGACATCCTCAGTGGGACCTGCAGGACCTGTTTGTGACACATCTGTTGCTTGACCAACAGATGCTGATTTCTCCTTAGAAGGAGAAAAAGATTTCTCCCCCTTAGACTTAGTCTTAGAGGCAGATAACTTCTCCCCCTTTAAAGGAGATGGCACATAGCCTTCAACATGTGGTCTTCCTAGAGAAACAAATTCAGTAGGCATAGCAGCAGTTTTGGCAGCAGGTATGGGGCCAACCAGGCTATGCACTAAGAAAGCCAGGTTGTCCTTAACCTCTGCAAGCTGGGTAAGACAGGTCTGAAGAGAGGTTGATTGAGAAGCAGCAATGGAGGACAACTTAGAGAGATTTGTCCTGTCAGAAGCTGTGAACAACAAACTTTGAAGTTGTGCAAGATGTAGTTCAAGAGAATCTTGCACATCATCAAGGTTTAATGACACAGAATTGGACAGAGAGACGATGAGAGTGTTTAAGCTGGCCAATGTAGAGGGAAGGGTAGTGGTGCAAGTATTTAGGAGAGTGGACAGCTGCCATGGAGGACACAGAGTCCTGTTGAGTGGAAAAGATAGAGGAGAGGGTAGTCGAGATAGTTTGCAGCTGTGCAGTGAGTGCAAGCAGCTGTGAGGACTGATCAGCTTGAGGAGGGGTTGGAAAGGAAGTCATGAACAAATCAAAGAATCCTTTTAGCTGGGCAGACACAGAGTCTGAGATGATGGATGGTAGAGAGGTCATGAAGTTTTCCAAAGAGCCAACTTTGTTGGTTTGCAGTGATAGTTGATCCTTCAAAGGAAGATCTTTGGGGGATGGAGGAGTGTGGGTGGACTGTTTGGATTGTGTAGATGGTGAAGAATGAGAATGGGATGAGGATGAGGCAGGTGTTTGAGGATGTGTTGGGAAAGGTAGGGATACTTTGGAGAGAAGTTCCATAGCCTGGGCATAAGTAAGATGGCCCAGCTTGGAAGGGTCAATGGATCCTTCAACAGTGGCTATAGCTGCTTCATCTGGAAAATGGGTAGGAGATGGTGGCCTTTCAGATGCTGCTTGTTTTGAAGCACCTTCATCAAGGCCTAGGGTGGTTCCCTCAGTAGCACCTTAGTTTATAGGTGCCTCATCATGGGGAGATGGGATGTGCATTTCAACATCAGCAGTGGTGAAACCTGCTGATGGAATTTTCATTTGAGGTTCAGCCTCACCAGAGGGATTGTCTGTTCCCTGTGGTTCATCAGCTTGGGAGGTTGGTCCTTCAGCAGCTGTTGGGTGTACAACAGCTGCATCACTAGGAGCAAAAGTTTGAGGCTGATCTATTGGATGGTCTAGTCCAGCAGGTTTGGCACCTCGTGCAGACTCAGGTTGTGTTAGAGAAGTATGAGGTGGAGACTGTGTGGTCTCAGTATGGAGTGGAGTGAACTCCTGTCTTTCAATACCCTCAGCCTATTGGGAGGCTGGGTAGTTTATGTTGTAGTCTCTGAACCAGAGGGTCTAGGCTGACTCTGGGTGGACTCAGGTTGGAGTGAAGCCTGCTCCAATGATGCTGGTCCTTCTCCCAAAATAGGAGAGGGAGCATGAGTTGCTTCTTTTTCAACTGACTCTTGTTGAGAAGTGTCAGAGGGGCTGGATTGGGTAAATGGTTTCTTCCTAGCTAATGATTTTCTCCTTGAGTATTGTGACAGTGTGGGGGATTGAGGAGAATTAGCAGGGAATTGTGTTTGGACTGGCGGTGAGACTGGGTCAGAAACAGGGGGTTAACCATAGTCTCAGGTGCCACAAAGGCACCAGCCACGAACGCTTCAAGGTTTAATAGATGAACCAGGGTGAGAAGTTTGCTCCCCCTTAGCCACTGAGGCTGAAGGGACAGACTTGGACTTAGCTGTTTTAGCCTTCTTGCGGACAGGCTCAACTTGAGTCGATTCCAGGACCCTTTTTATAACTTTGGGCCTGGATTTGGATTTTCCTTTGGGAGCCGTCATTGGATCCACCCTCACAGCAGAGGGTCCTTCCACCATGCCAAGCAACCTCCTCATAGGTGTAGAGAGAAGAGGTTCATTGGGAAGAACAGGGGTGTAGAAAACTCTATTCCCAATCACTGGGAAGGCAGTAGTAAGTAACATAGGCTCAGAGTTATAGAGATGCTCACCACAGACATGCTTGAATATGAGGCTCAGAAACCATGGGTATCTAACAACAGCTGGACGTGTTTCCTGCTGCACCAGGTTCCTCAAATTCACAAAAATCCAACGAGCCATGTTCAAAGTAGTCCCATCTACAAGCTGTAGGACTATTGGGATTTCATCACGACTAAGCTGGTCAAAGGAACCAACTTTGCTGCTGAAGCACATTACCACAGAGGCAAGCAAGAAGCTATAAGTAGGTGAGAGATCCTTTCTGAACAACGTGGCTCCAACTTTGGGTTCTGCTACACCACAGAATCGTAGCAGATTGCGCATCTGATCATTTTCAGGTTGTGGCTGTTCATATGTTTGTTAGGCACAAAAAGGCCTCAGTCAAACCTGTTCTACATCTGAGGGGGAGATTTATAATCAAACCTGTTGATGCATTTGAAGGTTGAATTTAAGGCCTGTTATATGCCTTATTGAAACCTGAAAATGATTTGCAATATTAGTCTAAAGCTGTTCTATATGTTGCATGTGTTGCAACTTAGACAGTTTGTCCAAACTGCTCTGTCTGCTGAACAGGCTGGACATAAACTATCTACGCTGCTCTACACTGTTGAGCAGCTTGGGCATTTTTAAAGTGTTCTGTTCTTTGTGAACAGAACCTGTTCTTTGTGAACAGGCTAAACACTTTATGGAATATGTTTCCAAGTCATCATGTATTGTTTTTTACTACAAGATCAGTTTACAAAGTCGAAGACAAAGTGGAAAACAGAACTGCTCAGCCTGCCCACGCTGTTCTGTAACATGAAGACAAAAGGTTATTTGAAAAAGGGTGACAAACCTTTTTCTTATATCAAAATAGGCCTTTACAAGGAAGAAAGACGCAAAGTTGACATTCCTAAATTAGTTAAAGGCAATGCAACAGTAGACAAAGTAAAAAGACAAAAGTTCTGCACATATGAAGACAAGTCTGCTTTTCAGAAAGGTGCAGAAAAGGTTATGTTGTCTTTTCAACAAGGCTTCTCCTTTTTCATTCCGTCCAATGAAGATGTTTCTCTCAGATCCTCTAGGTGAGTATAAAAGGAAGCTTCTAAGGACAGAAAGAAGTGTGAAGAAAGCTAAGTGCTGAAACCCAAGAGTGAACGTGCAAGTGTGATTTTCATGCATGCAAACCTTCTGTGTAAACCAGCATCTGTGTGTATAAGCTGTTCTACATAAGCCGTTCCTTTAAGTCTTGTAAAACACAGTGAGTGCTTCTTAGTGAGTGTATTCATTGTATAATAGTTTGAGTCTGTCTTAGACTAGTAAGCATACTGTTGTATCTGTCATCTCAGCTTGAACTATTCCGCATTCAAGCTTGTTTGTAATTAACAATTGTTGATAATACATACAAACATTGAGAAAAAGAGAGTGTAGTTTTTAAAGTGCTGTATTCACCCCCCCTCTAACAGCTTTAACTATTACTTTGGGAACCTCTCCGGGACCTACCAATGGGTATCAGAGCAGTTAGAGTGGTGTCATTCTAGATCTCTTCAATTCTCCCAAGTTTCCATGGACAACAGTCTGCCATTCTTCTTACTATGACAATGGCTCTATGGGCAAACCTCCCAAATTTAATCATCAAAACTTCTCTGGTTGGAAGTGCAGAATGATGCTCTATTTAGAGAATCTGGATGTACAACTGCCAGAGATAGTGATGGAGGGTCCCTATGTGCCAACCTCTGTTACTACCATAACTCCAGCGGTTGAAGGAGTTGCTCCTGAAATCAGGACCTTTGAGAAAGCTAAAGCTCAATGGTTTGATGAAGACAAGAGATTGGTGGCTCTGGATGCAAAGGCCAGAAACAACCTGGTCATTTTTCTCCCTGATGATGTGTTCAAGCAGGTTGAGAAAATGAAGACAGCAAAGGAGATGTGGGATACTTTGTGTACCGTCTATGATGGACCCACAATCACACTGGACAACAGGATCAACAATCTTGTTAGACAGTATGAACTCTTCTTTGCTAAACCAAAGGAGACTCTCACTGAAACTTACACCAGGTTTACTGCTCTAGTGAATGATCTCAAAGCTGTTGGGATCACCAAGGACAGTCTTACCCTGGTGAATAAATTTCTGGACATTTTACCTGAAGAATGGAACTACTTCTCAACAATCCTAAGGAACTCAGGTACTATCAGAAGTATGGATCTAGTCAATCTGTATGGATCCTTACTGAATGATGAACAGTCAAGGAAACAAAAGAGAAATGCCTTGGAAATGTCCAAAAGAGGTGCAGCCTTTGTGGCTAATGTGAGACAGCCTGTAAATCAGGTGAGTGATGTGTTCATTCAACCTGATCAACAGGATGATGAAAAGGAGGAGGTGTCAGAAGAAGAAGATGCTGCAGATCTTGCTGAACAAGATGATGAGCAAATGATAGCCNGGAGGAGGTGTCAGATGAAGAGATGCTGCAGAATCTTGCTGAACAAGATGATGAGCAAATGAGAGCCATGCTTGTCAAAGTTCAACAAGAAAAGGTGTGGAAAAATATGCTGCAAGGAGGTTCAAGGGTCTGGCAAAAAAGAGCATTTTGACAAAGTCCAAAAGCTGAGTGCTTCAGTGTGGCAAAACTGTCACATAGCTGGCTGACTGTGTGGTCAAAAGCTTTGGGTCAGTCATCCAAACCCACAAGACTAACAAGTGATGATGGCTATAGGGTGTAAGATACTTTGGGCCATGGCAGCTTGAGGAAATTGAAAACTCTGTGTCTCCAATTGCCAAAGGGACTCATGGCAGAACATGTACTGGGAGGAATCTGATGCATCACTGATGAAGAGAGATAATCAATGTCTGATGGCAACACTAATGTCCCATCAACAAGGCAGTTTCAAACAGGATATGGGCTGAAGCTGAAGCCGTTCAGCAGCTTAGAGAACTGGAACTCCTACATGAGTATAAGGTACAAAATTTTATGGCTTAACAGTGCTGAAGAAAAAGTAAAATGTTGAATATATGCTTGTTGATCTCAAAGCTGCTGGTTGAGAGAATGATGCTTATTATCTGAAATTCTAAGCTTAAAAGCAGATCGTATAAACTAATTCCAGTAAACGGGAAGTTTCCATAAGTTGGAAACTGAGCTTGATGAATTAAAACACGTCAACAGTCCATTTTAACTGAAGAAAAGAGAGAGAAACAGATATAAAGCATGCCAAGCTTCAAAAGATAGTTGACTCTGGTGCCAATCTGCACAAAAAGTCAGCCATTGTATAGTCAACAGATTCCCCTGCACAAATCCAACAAGCCTAGTCTGTGGAGTGGGATCGTGACACAGCAGCTTCCATTATTGAGAGTAAGTAATTTGAAAGAAGATTTATCCACTCTTGGTGACTTCCAAATACATGCATATCAAAATGTGAATGGTAACTAATCTCAACAAACAGGTTTGTCAGGCCTCAAAATACTGACAGCTTGTGTGAACTCAGCTCAAAAGCTGATGTAGGAGTTTGTTCTCCAAAAAGCCTGCTAAGTGCTTTGGGCTGCTCACACAAGCAAAAGAAAGGAAAACATGTTCAAACTGAAGCTGTGGATGCTAAACCTGTTGACAAAACAGGTTCTGAGTCAAAGCTGTTGGTAAAAAGCATGTTAATCCTTTTGATGCTAAACACGTTGAATAAGTTTTCAAAAAGTAAGCAGCCTGTTTTTCAACAACAAGGGTAAGTCTCATGTTGAAAACAAAATGCTGTGGATTTCAAATAAGTTTTCAAATCATAGTGGTAATTGGTTTAAATGAAAATAAGTTTTTCAAAACCAAACGCAGTGAGTATGCTGATAGGCAGCGAAATCACAATCCAGTAGGGGCAAGGCAAAGCTATTGCTCAAACTGAGACAAATGGGAATAAGTTTCCCAAACCTGGGAAGCTCAAAAGCCAATCAAGCTTCTTCCTTGTGACATCTGTCCTCCCAAAAGAGGAAAGAAGAGACAGTCAAAGCTGTGGCTATTGAACTCTCGCACACAAGCTGTTGATTCAACAAGAAAGCTAAACCTGCGGAAAATAACAAAAACAGCTCAGAATGTGTTTCTCTGAAGGATCTTCTGTCAAAAATACTAAAAAGAGAAAATGTTACAAATGTGGGAAGAAGACACAGTCTGGCCAACGGAACTGGTCCTGAATCTGAGACATGAGGCCTGTGACCTCTGCTGTTTCCCATCAAGGCTGTCACAAAGCAGTGGTGGAGAATGTCACAGTCACGGAGGATGGTAATACAAGCGGATACCATTCAGATAGGGAATATTAGTGTGGACATTCCAAATCCATCAACAAATGTTGATGAAGTAGAGAACGCATCTCTGTGATGAGTTCCCCTAAAAAATGACTAATAATTCTCTTATCACTCTGGCAGGAAAAACAACAAGAGCCTTCCCAGGTTTGGTACTTGGACATGGCTGCTCAGGGCACATGACAGGGTTTAAAAGAATGCTGAGTGAACTCGGCCGGAAAAAGGGCCAAAAGTCAACCTTTGGTGACAATGTGCAAGGATCCACTGAGGGATTGGAACCTTAAAGCTGGTGCTGGCAGAGTGTTCAAAGGGTAGCCATTTGTGGTTGGGCTAAAACATAACCTTGTTTAGCATAAGCCAACTGTGTGATGCTGGCTACAAGGTTAACTTTGATGAGCACCTGGGTTATATATTTGGGATGTCCCAAGGCAAAGTTGTGCTGTGTGCTCAACGAAAGAAAGGTGTATATGTTTGGTGGATATGCATTTTTGGCTGACCCCACAACTGAAACCTGTTTTTCTCTCACAAAACAAATGCTGATCTAACTGGTTATGGCACAGAAGAACTGTCACACATCTGAACTCAAGAACTCAACAAAACTCTGTAAGAAAGAGTTGGTGACAGTTTGCCTTCATGACTTTTGCCAAAATAGATTATGGCAACAGCTTTGTGAGAAAGAAGCAGAGAAAAACATGCTTTTAAAATCCAACACAAGTTCTCTATTGATACTCCACTCTTCTTGATCCATATGGACTTGTTTGGAACCTGTTAATGTCCCAAGTCTAGGAGGAAGAAGAGTCACCTGTGTAATGGTTGATGAGTTTCTCCAGGTAACAACATGGGTGAATCTTTCTGAAGAGCAAAGGAGAGGCTGGCTCAGAGAGATTATTGGATTTGTCAAAAGGAGTGGAAATGTTGAACTCTGCCCCAAGTAAACACTTAGAAGTGATCTGGACTGAATTCAGAAACAGTACTCTTGAAGACTTCGTGAAGAGAAAGGTATATTCAAAACTTTTCAGCAGTAAGAACTCCTCAACAAATGGAGTTGCTGAAAGGAGAAACCGAACCTCAGTGAAGCTGGCAAGAAACAGGCGGTGTTGCATCAGGTTTACTTTCATCATTTTGGGGCTGAGAGCTGTTTAACACTGCCTGCTCACCCAAACAGATCCTTAGTGGGAAAAGGTTCAACAAGACTCCCTATGAGCTGATCAAAGGGAAAAGCCAAATGTCAGTTAATTCCATGTTTGGAGTCCCTGTTTCAATTCTGAATCAAAGGGGACAGCCGGTCGAAATTTGAACCTAAAGCGATGAGGGTGTGTTTGTTGGCTTAACTCTACTATCTCCAAAGCCTACAAGTAATACAACAACAAAAGAAAGTGAGAGATGAAATCTATCAATGTCCACCTTTGAAGAGTCCAAGAAGGCCTCCACCAAAGCGTGTTCCTGAATCAGTTTCAGGAGACCTTAACGTTGATGATCTGATGCATTCAATCAATGAAGAAGGACTTCAAAAGCCCTTCCACTACACCCAGTGTGGACATGTGTATCATATGGACATGATATGATTTATGGTCAATACACCCTGTGTGAATAAATGTCACTGAATTTAATTACAACTCTGCATGTCCAGAACCTATCAATGTTGAGTTTCCCAAGTTCCTCTGCTGAGATGTTGCAACAGGGTCAGACATGTTCAACAAGTGAACAGGCTCAAGACAACAAACAGTGTGTCCGGAAAAATCTTGAAGCTGGTCAACAGGACCCTGCTGAAGATGTGAACAACTCAGGTAAATCATCATTGAAAAGGATCCTAAAGTGGATCAGGTGCACCCCAATGAATTTTTCATCATCCTGTTGATCAGGTTGAATGAACACATCACTCACCTGATTAACAGACTGTCTCACATTGGCCACAAAGGCTGTACCTCTTCTGGACATTTCCAAGGCATTCCTCTTTTGTTGCCTTGATTGTTCATCATTCAGTAAGGATCCATACAGATTGACCAGATCCATACTTCTGATAGTACCTAAGTTCCTTAGGATGGTTGAGAAATAGTTCCACTCTTCAGGTAAAATGTCCAGAAACTTGTTCACCAAAGTAAGACTGTCCTTGGTGATCCCAACAGCTTTGAGATCATTCACCAGAGCAGTGAACCTGGTGTAGGTTTCAGTGAGAGACTCCTTTGGTTTGGCAAAGAAGAGTTCATACTGTCTAACAAGATTGTTAATCCTGTTGTACAGTGTGATTGTGGGTCCATCATAGACGGTACACAGAGTATCCCACATCTCCTTTGCTGTCTTCATTTTCTCCACCTGCTTGAACACAATCATCAGGGAGAGAAATGACCAGGTTTGTTTCTGGCCTTTGCATCCAGAGCCACAATCTCTTGGTCTTCATCAGACCATTTTGGAGCTTTTAGCTTCTCAAAGGTCCTGATTCCCGAGGGCAGCTCCTTCAACCGCTGGATGTTTATAGTAGTTAACAGAGGTTGGCATCATAGGGACCCCTCCATCACTAATCTCTGGCAGTTGTACATCCAGATTCTCTAAGTAGAGCATCATTCTGCACTTCCAACCAGAGAAGTTTTGATGATTAAATTTTGGAGGCTTGCCCATAGAGCCATTGTCATAGTAAGAAGAATTTGCAGCACTGTTGTCCATGGAAACTTGGGAGAATGAGAGATCTAGAATGACACACACTATAAACTGCTCTGATACCAGTTGTAGGTCCCGAGAGGTTCCCAAAGTATATAGTTATAAGCTGTAGAGGGGGGGTGAATACAACAATTTAAAAACTACACACTCTTTTCTCAATGTTTGTATGTATTATCAACAATTTGTTAATTACAAACAAGCTTGAATGCGGAATAGTTCAAGCCAAGCTTGAATGCGGAATAGTTCAAGCTGAGATGACAGATACAACAGTATGCTTACTATCTGAGACAGACTCGAATTAGTATACAATGAATACACTCACTAAGAAGCACTCACTGTGTTTACAAGACTTAAGGAACAGCTTAGGTAAAACAGCTTAGACACACAGATGCTGTTTTACAGAAGACTTGCATGCATGAAGATCACACTTGCACGTTCACTCTTGGTTTAAGCACTTAGCTTTCTTCACCTATCTTTCTGACCTTAGAAGCTTCCTTTTATACTCACTTAGAGAATCTCAGAGAAACATCTTCATTGGACAGAATGAAAAGGAAAAGTCTTGTTGAAAAGACAACATAACCTTTTTGCACTTTTCTGAAAAGCAGACTTGTCTTCGCATGTGCAGAACTTTTGTCTTTTTACTTTGTCTACTGTTGCATTGCCTTTAACTAATTTAAGGAATGTCAACTTTGCGTCTTTCTTCCCTATAAAGGCCTATTTTGATATAAGGAAAAGGTCTGTCACCCTTTTTCAAATATCCTTTTGTCTTCATGTTACAGAACAGCGTGGGCAGGCTGAGCAGTTCTGTTTTCCACTTTGTCTTCGACTTTGTAAACTGATCTTGTAGTAAAAAACAATACATGATGACTTGGAAACAAATTCCATAAAGTGTTTAGCCTGTTCACAAAGAATAGGTTCTGTTCACAAAGAACAGAACACTTTAAAAATGCCCAAGCTGCTCAACAGTGTAGAGCAGCGTAAACAGTTTATGTCCAGCCTGTTCAGCAGACAGAGCAGCTTGGACAAACTGTCTTAGTTGCAACACATGCAACATATAGAACAGCTTTAGACTGATATTGCAAATCATTTTCAGGTTTCAATAAGGCATATAACAGGCCTTAAATTCAACCTTCAAATGCATCAACAGGATTGATTATAAAATCTCCCCCTCAGATGTAGAACAGGTTTGACTGAGGCCTTTTTGTGCCTAACATTTATCCACTAAAATAATTCCACGTATTAGGTCGAAATGACGGATGTTACAAATCCTCCCCTCTTAAAGAGATTCCGTCCCGGAATCTAACTCGAACCCTGGAACAGGTGAGGATATCTCGATCGCATTTCTGACTCGGGCTCCCAGGTGGCGTTGGTACCCTTATGGTGTCTCCATTGAACGAGTACCAAGGCAATCTCTTTATTTCGCAGTTTCTTGATATTTCTATCGGTGATGGCCTCGGGCTGCTCCACATATCGCAGCTGATCATCGACTGTAATCTCAGATAAGGGCACATACTGGTCATCTGTAGCCAGACACTTCAGGAGATGACTCACATGAAACGTGTCGTGCACACCGGCCAACTCTAAAGGCAATCGCAGTTGATAGGCCTGATCTCGGACTCTCTCAACAATCTCGAACGGCCCGATATACCGCTGACTCAGCTTTCTACGATGTCTGAACCGGATGACCCCTTTCCACGGCGATACCTTAAGCAATACCCGATCCCCGACACTGAACTCTAACTCCTTCAAGCGGCGATCGGCATAACTTTTCTGACGGCTCTGGGCGGCCCTCATATGCTCCCGAATCACGGCCACTTTGTCACTGGTCTCCTGGAGTAGCTCCGGCCCGCTAATAGGTCGCTCACCGACCTCGCCCCAACACACTGGGGTCAGGCACTTGCGCCCATATAGTGCCTCCAACGGAGCCATTTTGATCGTGGCGTGATAGCTATTATTGTAGGCGAACTCGACCAACGGCAAATGCACATCCCAATTACCACTTAAGTCGATAGCACATGCCCGCAACATATCCTCGAGGGTTTGATTGGTGCGCTCCGTCTGCCCGTCAGTCTTCGGTCTGTACGCCGTACTCAGCTGAACCCTGGTGCCTAATTCCCGCTGGAAACTCTGCCAGAATCGAGATGTAAACCGCGTATCCCTGTCCGAAGTAATCGACATCGGAATCCCATGCCGCGATACCACCTCATTGATGTACAGCCTCACTAACTGATCCATGGTGATAGTACCCCGAACGGCTAAGAAGTGCGCACTCTTCGTCAATCGATCCACTATGACCCAGATCATATCATTCCCGCGGACCGTGCGTGGAAGTCTCACAATGAAATCCATTGTGATGTGATACCACTTCCACTCGGGGATTTCCAACGACTGTAGATGCCCGTGCGGCTTCTGGTGCTCGGCTTTAACCCTGAGACACGTCATGCACTGCTCAACATATCGGCCCACATCCCTTTTATTTCCTGGCCACCAGCAGAAGTCACGGAGATCACGGTACATCTTAGTACTCCCCGGATGAACAGATAGCCTCGACCGATGCGACTCATCAAGAATTAACTGTCGCAGATTCCCAACCTTCGGAACCCAGACCCTATCGTGGAACACAAATAGCCCGCGATCGTCCCTGATCAATGACTCAAGCTGCCCTGTCAGACGTTCCCTTTTCACATTATCACCCCGCAGGCCCTCCTGCTGCGTTAATCTCAAACTTTCCGTCAATGTCGAGGTAATCTCAAGCCTCGAGGCCCTGGATATCACAGTCTGGCCGCATGCCCTACGGCTAAGCGCATCAGCTACCACATTAGCCCGACCCGGGTGGTACTGAATCTCACAATCGTAGTCCTTAAGCAACTCAAGGCTACGGCGCTGTCGCATATTCAGATCTTTCTGGCTGAACAACTATTGAAGACTCTTATGATCGGTACATACAATAAACCGAGACCCATACAGATAATGGCGCCAAATCTTCAGCGCGAACACAATGGCGTCCAACTCTAAATCATGCACGGTATGGTTCTCCTCGTAAGTCTTCAGCTGGCGTGAAGCATAGGCGATTACTTTCCCTCGCTGCATCAGAACACAGCCTAACCCAGATCCCGAAGCATCACAATATACCACGAAGTCGTCGGTACCCTCCGGCAAGGCCAACACTGGAGCCTGACACAACCGGGTCTTCAGCTCTCTAAACGCACGCTCCTGCTCCTCGGACCACTCGAACGGAACGGATTGCTGTGCCAACCTCGTCAACGGCAAGGCAATCCTTGAAAAGTTCTGGATAAAGCGTCGATAATACCCGGCGAGACCCAGAAAAATACGAATCTCGGGCACTGATCTTGGAGGCTCCCAGCTCATCACTGCCTCAATCTTGGCCGGATCCATTTTTATACCCTCTGCACTGATCACATGACCCAAAAATTGCACTTCCCGAAGCCAAAATTCACATTTGGAGAACTTCGCGTACAATTTCTCCCTGCGCAGCACTGTCAAAACCTCTCGGAGGTGCTGCTCGTGGTCCCCGGCATTCCGCGAATAGATTAGGATGTCATCGATGAACACAATCACGAATCTATCCAACATAGCTCTACACACCCGGTTCATTAAATCCATGAAAGCGGCGGGTGCGTTGGTCAAACCGAACGGCATGACGAGGAACTCATAATGCCCATAACGAGTTCGGAACGCTGTCTTCGGCACATCTACGTCCTTGATCCTCAACCGATGATATCCAGACCGCAAGTCGATCTTGGAGAAGAAACTCGAGCCTTGGAGTTGATCGAACAAATCATCGATACGTGGAAGCGGATAACGATTCTTCACAGTCACTTTGTTCAACTCCTTATAGTCGATACACATCCGCATGCTACCGTCCTTCTTTTTCACGAATAACACTGGCGCACCCCACGGCGATGAACTAGGACAGATGAACCCACGATCCAGAAGCTCCTGCATCTGGGACATCAACTCTCGCATCTCTGTTGGTGCCAGCCTATAAGGCGTCTTAGCAATCGGCACCGCCCCAGGAACAAGATCTATGCGAAATTCCACTTGGCGATCTGGCGGTAACCCAGAAAACTCCTCTGGGAATACCTCAGGGAACTCACGGATCAACGGAATATCCTCTAAGGTCTTCTTTTCCTTCCTCGCATCAACTACATAAGCTAGAAAGGTCTCGCACCCCTTAGACACATATCGCTGAGCCCTGGCCATAGACACGATCCCCATATCTCCCTTGTGACGCTCCCCATACACAATCACACTCTCACTGTCAGAAATGGGTATACGGATGATCTTCTTAGCACACAGAATATCAGCCCGTCTAGCAGTCAACCAGTCCATACCCACTATCACATCAAAGCTACTAATCTCAATCGGCAGCAAATCGATCGCAAACTGATGAGAATCTATCTCTAGCACACAGTCCCGATAAACCCGACTCACTAACATCGAACTTCCATTGACCCTCTCAACAACCAAAGGAACAGACAAAGGAGAAGGAGACACACTAAAATACGCACAAAAGATAACAGACACATAGGAGCGATCGGCCCCGGAATCAAACAATACACGAGCTCGAAGTCCATTAAGAATGTATGTACCCGAAACAACATCTGTAGCATCCCGTGCCTCCTCGGCTGTCGCCTGAAACACACGCCCGCGGCCCCTCGGAACAGATTCACGGCGGCTAGATGAAGACGGCTCAGCCCCGGTCCCACTCGAACTGGCCCCCTGAATTGCCGGCCCTGGCTCTGGACAATCCCTAACACGATGTCCCGGCCTCCCACATCTGAAACACAGCGGCTCGGGAACCGTACACACTGACGCGGCATGGCCCCGCTGGCCGCACCGGAAGAAACGCGGCTGCTTTGATAAACACTGACCCGAATGACGCCGGTGACATTTCGGGCACTCCCGATCCCCGTATGAACTCTCAACACGACTACGGGATGCCTGGGACCCCTGTCCCACACTACTCTGGCTCTGTACTCCAGATCCCTGACTCTGGCCCTGACGCCTCGATTTGCAGTCTCGGCCCCGGTCTCTGTCACGTCTCTGACCCGACCCTTGCCCTGAACCCTGTCCCGAGAACTGCCACTCGTCTGGACGCTGATCACTGGGGGCGTCCTCGGAGGATCTCCATACACTAGCCGGCTGCTCGGACGTCCCGATACGCTCTCTCTAAGAAGAGGGCTGCTCCCTCTGCTTTAGAATCTCCCGCTCCCTCATGCGGGCCATCTCAAGGGCTCTGGCGAATGTAGGGGTATCATGCAGCCCCACAAACTCACGAATATCAGATCGGAGACCATCAATAAATGCGTCAGCCTTCCGGCTCTCCGTATCGACATGCTGAGGGGCGAACTGCGAATACTCATTGAATCGGTCAACATACTGCTGCACTGTCATATTACCCTGCTGCAGATGCAAGAATCGGCGCTCCATTTCCCGCCTCTCATCCCGAGGAATGTACTGGAGCTCAAACATAGCCCTGAACTGCTCCTAAGTCATGGCGTATGCGGCGGACTCGGTCATCGAAGATTCTATCGATTTCCACCACTGTGAAGCTCCGCCCCGTAACTGATAAGCGGCATAACCCACCATGTCTCTAGGGTCCACATGGGCCACCCGGAAGCCAGCCTCAATCTCGCGCTCCCATGCGATGGCCGCCCCCGGCTCACCGTCACCCCGAAACTGTGGCGGAGCTCCTGTCATGAAATCTTTGAAAGATCCGCCCCGCTGCGAAGATGACGAAGAAGCACCACCCCTAGACCCAGTCTTGGTGTGACGAACAACTGGCCCCATACTCTGACCCTATTCCCTTTCTTGCTCTTTCTGTTGTCGGTAAAATTCAGTAAGAACCTCTAGCAGCTCTGATTTCCAGATATACTCATCACCGGGCGGCTTACCCGCGCCCGACCCTTCACCCTGATCTGCCATATTAATCTGCACAAAACGAAACTATTAAGCACAAGGAGTAAATCACCCAGCGTTATACACTAAGCCAGGTCGGTTAATCCACCATATAATCGTAAAACGATCCCCCATGGACCAGAACAAGGTCTAAGTTAAGCATCCACTAATGATACTCAAGCTTCAAACCACAAGCTCTGATACCATGCTGTAACACCCCTCCCGATCCCGGAAATGCCACGTCAACATAATATCATAAGTGGCAATAACGCAACGGATCTATAATACACGTGTCATAGGATAACGCAGATTACGGCAAATTTAAAACTTTAAACACAAGGTTAATACATTCAAATCCCCAAATTAACAAAACACAATAATCCCGATCACTGGATACATTGTTCCCAAAATAACTATTACATGCAGTTAAAGTCATTACACGAACAAATAACAGATCATCAGTCCAGCCCCGAATCTATCGATGCGGCTGCTGTGGTCCCTTCTGATTTCCTGAACATGTTGGACTCGAATACATGAGCTATAAAGCCCGTGAGCACGCGAGGGTTGACACTGCACATAAGCACATAACACACAATCCCCGTCCCTGTCCCTGTTGCCCCACACACATCTCAGGTATAATATCACATGTATGAGATCGGGATAACGCACAAGCCATGTGGGGACCCCTCCCCGGTGGACACATCGCACACAGCAATGGTCGGTAATACACTGTAGCACGGAAGCTACCCGGCTACAGGCCCTGCCGTATATATACGCCCCAAGGACTGTAAGGGACAGTCAACCCGCGCGATTCCCCTTCGCGACTTGTCGTCCGTATGGAACTCATCACGGACCCCCCAACCGATCTCACATCTCATACATAACACGTATAAGGAATAGAATATACCTGAGGTTCACGTTCCTGTCTCATATATAGAAAAACGCACAATATATCTACACAACTACAACGTAGAAGGTAGCGCGCGTTTAGAAAACGACTCGAGTACTCACCTGATTGATTTCCCGAAGACTGAATACTCTAATCGAATCCGGCTCGAGATCCGCTAGTCCCTGTAATCACATGAAGATCCCACACGGTCAATTACAATCCAACCGATATACACACAATCACATTGACCCAAACTCAATTCGAACCCGACAGCCCCGCAAAACCGAAACCCGATCAATACCCGAAATCCGACCCAAAACCCGACTCAATTAACTCCAAACGAGACCCCAACCCCAAACAAACCCAACCTGAGCAATCCCGAAGAAAACCCGACACTAACACGACCCAACCCTTTTTATGAGACACAATTCGGATTTCTCCCGCAGGTTATTGGTCGCGCCGCGGGACCCCTGGTGGTCGCGCCGCGACTCCAGGAAATCCCCATAGCTGACTGCGATTTCAGCTCGGTCCAGGAGTACCAAAACTCCTTTCAATTCGATTTCCAGTTCACATATAACCTCTAGGATGCATATAATCACTATACAACATCTAAAAACTAATTCCCCAATCTTGGGTACCCATAACTCAACTCCAACAAGGAAGGAAACAAGAATTCTTACCTCACTACCTCAAGAACACAATAGAGGTGAAGAAGATGATGAAATCAATCTTTAATTTCTGCAACAACCCTGAATTGGAGCCTCAACTGCTGGAACTTCTCACACAAACACACACATAACACACTTTTTAGGGATTTAGAATGGATAAGGAGAAAAGGAGATAAGCACATATGTACGTCTTTATCTCAACCGGTCCAGAACCCAATAACCCGAACCCGATATCACATTTTCAATATTTGTGTCCATTTAACCCATTTAATCCCGTGATCCCAAAAATATAATCCTTTCATTAAAATTATAACCCGATGACACGCAAGCTCAATCCCGACACGTATCAATCCACGAAACGGGATATGATTGGACCAACCCAATATTAATAGAATATTTATCCACTAAAATAATTCCACGTACTAGGTCGAAATGACGGATGTTACAACACGGTCAAAGCTAAGCATCCACTGATACTCAATACTAAAACCACAAGCTCTGATACCATACATGTAACACCCTCTGAACCCAAATAAAAGCCACGTCATTTACTATACACTGGTGGCATAAACGCATATAAAATCCATCACACGTGTCAAAGGTTTACACAAACACTGATTAATTAAAACATTTACCAAAACATAACCGACTCTGTTTAACGTTTAACCCAACATATAGAACCGACCCGAACCTAAATATTCACATACAAACCCAACATAGTTCCTTCTAAAGTTCCCAGCAGAGTAGTAATCACATACAGTTAACAAAATGTAGAACCCTCGGAAACAGCAAGATAAAGCTCCTATTTCCGCTCAGGAGCTGGCGGTCCAATCTTCGGCTCCCCTGACAAATATATCAGACTCAAATACGTAAGCTTCGCAGCTCGTGAGTACACAAGGGTTAGACACTGCACTAATCACATAAGCACATAACGCATGTCACATGGTAACCCTACGCTACACGGCATAGCACATGCCATCAAGTCTCTAATCAGAGACACGAGAGATCCAATACAGAAAGAGATTCTCATCTCAATTGGGGAATCCCTCCCCCCTGGAGCCAAGCCACGTCCGTGGGGGCTGACAGGAATGACGACCACACACACACACACATATATATATATATATGGGAACCCTACACAGGATTAAACAGAGCTACACAGCTCCAAGGATAACTCATCGCAATACACTATAATGGATCTCATACATATAACACATATAAAGAGAGAAGGACCATACCTGAGGGACAACTCGCAGTGCCCAAACACAATCACAACAATAATATATGCACATATTATGACTCAATAAAAGTAGGCCCTTTGAAAAGAACTCGTGTACTCACTTGGATCACCCCGCACAATATCTCTAATTCGCTGATCCGAATCCGACCCGAAACGATCTCTGACAATCCCTTAGAACTTCAAGAACACTAGGATGCACATAGAAGATGAAGTTCAGCCCCTTAATCCCCCTTGCTATGGCTTGATTCTGAATTCCAACAAGGTCACAAACACACACAACACTTTGGTGAGGATTTTGGAAAGATGATAAGGCCACGAACATAACGTACATATTATACGTTTCTAATTATATTGTAACATCCCATTTTCGAGATAATTGTGTGGAATTATTTTAGTGGATGTTTAAATAATTATTATTGCGTGTATCCAATAATAGCCCGATTAGTGGATATACACGTGTTGGGTTTATGAATTACGTGTCTCTGGGTTATAATATTAGTGGATTAATTACGTATTTGGGTTCGTGGAATTAAATGGGTTAAAAGGATATTAATTGTGAAAATGCGATATCGGGTTCGGGTTAATGGGTTTGGGACCGGCCAAAAGAGAGATAATTATATACGTGCCTTTTTCCTTCTCCTTATCCATTTGAGTTGAGCCTTAAGTGTGTGAAGTGTGTGTAATAGTGTGTGTGTGTGCGTGTGATCCTGGAGCAGCAAGAAGAGTTCAAGAATCTGATTTGGTTTGCATAACTTCATCTCCTTCATTTGGTGGTGTTCTTGATCTTCAAAAAGGGTAAGGTTTCTATGAATTAACCTTTAATTCCTTGTTAGATGCTATGAGTTTGTGAGGTTTGATTGTGGGGCTTATGAGGGGTTAATATATGTTAATATTGGGGTATATTAGGCTGAAAATCGTGTATTGAAGGAGTTAAAACTCCTGGGCAGCCATGGAAATCGAAGAGCAGGGATGGGTGCAGGCGTAGGGTCACGGCGCAACGCGCAGGTGGACGCGGCGCGACGCGCAGGGGAGAAGGGGCGCGGCGAGATGTGCAGGGGGCGCGGCGCGGTCAGCTGCTGGGCCGGGTTCTGCGTGGGGTTTGAGTTGGGTTTTCGGGGTCCGCTTGGAATTGTGTGTCGAGTCCAGTTCGATTAAAGGGTCGTGTTTGGGTTTGTTTTATATGTTAATTGGAGTTCGGGAGTTCCATTAAGATTGTTTGAGTCCGTGTTAGCTATGGGTTCATTGTGAGTCGGTTATATGTGTTGACTGGGATTGAGATTAATTGTTGAGATCCGTATGATTGCAGGGACGAGCCGATCGCGAGGTGAGCTGAATCAGAGATCGTAGAGTTAGGGATTGAGACGGGTTGTCTGACAGTCAGGTGAGTACCCGAGTCTTTTCCAAACGAGCGCTCCATTTTCTAAGTTGTATCGTGTTGTTTGTGTATATTGTGCTATACTGTGTACGAGACAGGGACGTGGACGTCAGGTATGATTCTGTTCTTACATATGTGATATATGTGCATGAGATGAGATCCAGTCCGGGGTCCGTGATGAGTTCCATACGGACGGTGATTCGCGATGGGTTATCGCGCGGGTTGACTGTCCCTAACAGTCCTTGGGGCGTGTATACACGGCAGGGCCTGTAGCCGGTTCGTGCCCGTTCTACAGGGTTGTGGCTAACCACCGCGGCCATGGTCGTTAGCTGGGGAAGGGTCCCCCTTCAGTGATTCTGTGTGCAGTGTTGTGGATCTCATGCCGTGTGTTCATACCTGTATAGTGATGCTGATTGCCAGGGACAGAGATAGAGTTTGTGTTGTGTGTATGTGCAATGTGTATGCATGTTATGTGTTTATTGTGCAGAGTCTAACCCTCGCGTACTCACGAGCTTCCGAGCTTACGTATTCGAGTCTACCATGTTCAGGGTATCAGAGAAGAGATTGGTAGCTGTGCTTGTTGATCTGGGACAGGGGCGTAGCTGGAAAGTATTATGCTGGTTTTGTGTAATGATTTGATTAGTTTGCTTATATTAGCATCTTTTGGGTTATTTAACCAGTGATTTATGTGTTAATGACATTATTGCGAAAGTTTAAATTATTAGTGATTTCAGCTTATCTTATGACATGTGCATGATAGAGTTATTGCGATATTGCCACCTGTGTGTTATATTCACGTGGCATTTCTGGGATCGGGGAGGGTGTTACATATATCGCGGGTTCGACACCGATACCCGGCCCCGTTATCAAAAACCCACTATTTATATCAATAATTCCCAATTAATCTCGTGAATCTATAAATATAATTAATCCACTAAAATTATATCCCGAATTCACGTAATCTCCGTCCCGACACGTATAATGCACTATACGGGACGTAATTGGATCAACGTAATACTCACTATTATAATTAGTCAATAGGATAATTACACGTACCTGCTCAGGAGTCGGGGTGTTACACATGTAAATTTCTCAGATATTCTTAGCAAGATGCTTACTCCCCCTGGAAATATGAATACCTGTTCTTCATCATCACAAACAGTCATTAGGCTTTGCAACTTGTGACACTAAGAATTATAGGAAAAAATAACAACAGGACCACTTAGGTTTCCTGTTAACACGATAGTAATGAACTATGTGACCTACGTTCAGCGCTAGCTTGATGTTAGTGAAATACTTTTAATAAGCACCACTATAGTTGTTCCGGCTTTGTCACATTAGACTAGCATTAATTGTCACATAAACATGACTCAATAAGTGTCCTATGTAGTGTATAATCATTAAGCTCTAGACACATTGTGCAATCAAATGAAGGTTGGAGACCGGAGCAGATGTCTTCCTGTTTCAATATCAATTACCTCCAAATGCGAAATCGATAGATTATGTGGTATATCTCCGTGAAAAATGAAACAGTGGCCTTTTAAGAAGCAACTGAGTAGCTAGTGGGGTTAAGTGCTTGCGTCACTGGGTCCATGACGTCTTTTTCAATACCAAATCTCAACGAATAAGATTTGATAGCATATGTAGGAAACCCAACTATTTGTAGGTGTGGATAGGATTTTTCTCTTCTTTTAATCCTTTTGCTCCCTCAAGCTCTCAAATGCATTTTTCTACTATAGCTTCCCCCGACTCACTTTTATCAGCACAACAAGATTTGTTGCACCCCCATCTCCTTTCGTTTATATCCCTCTCATTTTCATTTTATCTCTGCTCGACCCGATCAACACCCCCATCGTGTTTGATCCTCCTCAACTAGATCTAAAGACCCTTACCTCTCATCTATTGGAAGGATTACTTTGTGGGTAGGTCATCCAGTTCTGGGTAGACCATAGGAGTGTGATATATGCCTATACGCTCATGTGGTGCATTTAAGTGAGCATATTTCATCAAACGTGATGAACATTGAGTTCTGAACTAGCACTTATAACAGATAACATAGTATGCTCGGAAGAATTGCTTTAGCGATTTGAGAGTGAACTCGATGAAATGAATCAGATAGTATGGAGATGAGTGAATGAATGAATGATTCTGATGAGATTGGAGATTCATATAGAGATGAGATATCAGGATATGGAGAGAATTATCTGAATGAATGAAGAAGAATTAAACACAATTCAGATATGAACGAATTCAGTATTAAACGAATTCCTAGGGTGTGGAGAGATTCTCAGAGAATTGCGATCATGAGATCTGATCAGTCAGAATGAATGAATAAGAGTATCAGATTGAACGAATGTATCCTGATTGGCATGAAAGATTGGACTAATCTCCTCAGATGAACGAAAATATTTTCTTCCTATTAAATGATGATCGGATAAAATCCAAAAGAGTTTGCATCATTAAGGATTAACAAAAACTCAAAAAAAAACTTTAACTAAGAAAGAAAAACTTTTATTAAAAAATTAAATAAAACCACTCCCTCTCCAAGTATGCACTAAAAATTATTTATTTTAAAAAGTTCTGCATACTAGAAGAGTGAAAAACACGTCCTCGTTAATGCGTAGTTGAAAACTCCCCCTGCAAATAAGAATAAATATCAGTCAAAAGAAATAGAAGCATAATATACGAAAAAAAATTCATGCTCCCAATTGTCGTTCCGTCCTTGATGTTGAACTGACATTCAGATATGCACGCCCCAGAGTGGAAGTTTTAGAGACACTGTAGCTTGGGTTCTAAACAGAGGTGTTTAGAAGCCATCTCGTTGAGACACAGGTCCTAAACTGAAATGAGCAGGAGCCATTTATCAAGCAAAACAATCACGTAACTTTTGGTACCCATTGAAGTTTGGGTCCAGCCAGGTTAGAATTGGGTACCCATATCTGAGTAATGACCTTCTTAGGTAACCATTTCCAATTATGTTCAGTCATGACAGTCTTTGGTACCCAGCGGAGAATGAATGTGGGCCCTTTGTGTTTATTTACGTGATGATAGATTTATGCCTAACTTGGGATAAACGGCCATTCATAACATGAGCTGAATTACAAAGTTTAGCAGGACGTAAATTAAGTAACTGCTTAAAAGAATATTTCAAACAAGGTTTATGTGATATAGAATCATCACACGAAACAGTCTTTTGATTGACGACAAACCGAACTTTGTTATTCTTGATAACATGAGAATCAGATATGAATGGTTGTGAGTCCTTAGGATTCTCGAAATGATTTTTCACTTGAGTAGAAGAGAAGCCTAAGTCATTCTTAGAAGAGAACCAGTTATGCCTGTTCTTGGATTTTCCAACCTTTTGTGGCTTTCGGGAATTCCTTGTACTCTTAAAGTAAGAGTATATAGAATTCCTTACGACTCTTTTGAAAGATGATTTAGAAGATTCACCGGTGTAAATCTTGATCGGAACTTCCAATTTTTCTTTGCCTTTCTTGATATCCAAAAGATGTTGCTTTTGCAAATCAGAGTTTGACTTACTGGCTTGAGATAGATTTGTAACCTTAGAGTTGTGAATCACAGAAACTGGTCTTCTAAATTATGTTGAGCAGAAACGAGTTGAGATTCTATCCCCTTAATGGTGGCTAGAAGCTGATCTCGTTCCATGTCAAATGAGTTAGCATCGAATTTGAAATTCTGTTCTCGAACTGAAAACTGTTGTCTTGCCTCATTAAACTCATTTTCTTTTCTTAAAAAATTGTTTCTGTCTTAATCAAACAACTCTTTGGTTTCTTTTAACGTTAACTCAAGGTCATGGAATTTACCAACAGTCAGTGAAGTGTCAGCCATAGAAGAATTAAGTCGAGCAATTTCGGCTTCTAGATCTGATATTTTCTGTGTAAAATCTATCTGTTCTTGCTCAAGATCTCGTGTTGTATTTTCCAATTTCTGTTTTAGATCAGAAGCCTAATGTTCTAGAACTATATATGGTACATATTCACGAGGTGTTGGCAAGTTCGGATCAATTGGGATCTCTTTTGGTTCAACAAATTCATCTTCTCGAAATCTTTTATCTAATTTTTCCTTGAAGAGAATCGTAATTTAACCAGATATAAACAATTTTAAATTTCTTTTATATCAGGTCTGGCTCGTTTTTCTTCTTCTTCGGTTAACACTTCTGGCAGAGTTTTGTGTTAAGGCATTTTAAAACCGCAACCTAGAGTTTGGAAATCATATAAAGGATCATGTTGTATGTTGACCATTTCCTTCATGACTCTAGGTCCAGTAAAGCCTAAGCCATCTTTAGACTTCAACTTTCTAGGTTTATACATATTTATAGTTTGATCAGTTTGACCACGTTTGTAAAACCTATCTTCCATGTCTTTTAGTTGTTCGTTTAACTGTGTTTTCTCAGCCAGGACACAATGATAGTTGTAATCTATGTGGGATTTTTCAGATTTAAGCACTTGATGATCGTACTCTAATTTTGCCAGTTTGGTAGTTACTTCCATTGTTAAAGTATTAGTCTTAAACACTTGATCTTGTAAAGCAAAAATGCTTGTTTGCAAATCAGCCGATTTATTTCGAGCAACCCGAAGAGCAGTCTTAAGGGCATCTAACTTCTCAGCTTCTTTTCTCAGTATATCTAGTTCAGCTAACACTTATTTAGGAAGAAGACTTACCTTAGTGTCGAGTGCGGAGTGTACCTTGTCTGAAATGTTCTCGTTCGGTCCAGACATAATGAGATGCTTGCTTGAATGGATCTTCAGATTGGTGATTAACTTGAACTTATTCAACACTTAGAAAAAAAAACTTGAAGAATGATCCGAAAGTTGTAACTTTCGAATCAGAATGATCCGAGAGTTATAACTTTCGAATGGAATGAAAAACACAAGTTGAAATTTTCTAAGTCTGAAAAAAAACTTTGGAACCGAAAGTCTGACTAAG
This sequence comes from Centrapalus pauciflorus, assembly GCA_020465985.1. Lineage (NCBI taxonomy): Eukaryota > Viridiplantae > Streptophyta > Magnoliopsida > Asterales > Asteraceae > Centrapalus > Centrapalus pauciflorus. Next base: position 27,207 of record JAANYP010006945.1, on the reverse strand, counting down.
AATGATTCGAATATTATAACTTTCGTATGCTAAGAATCCGAAAGTTCTAACTTTCGAATGTAAGAGTTAGAAACACTTAGTCAGAATTTTCAAGTTTAATTTTTTAGTCAAAAAGGATTAGAAAATTACAACTTTCTAATACCAAATGATTCAAGAATTTAACTTAAAAAAAATTAAGTACAATGGTTCCACAATATCTAGATCAAATCTTTTATGAATTGATTGTGAAAACAAAATGATGTTCACCTGAAGGAATATAGTATCAAACGAATTTTCACAATCAACCGTTAGGAACTGATCTTTAATTTTGATAATTAAAGATTAATTTGATCTAAAAACTCTGAAATTCCAAGTTCTCCTTTTTGAAATATGGATCCGAAATTTGAATTTTTAATACAAAATCTGGATAAAATTTTAACTAATTGGTTGTAAAAATAGAATGACTTTCACCCGAAGAAATATAGTATCAAGCGAATTTTCACAACCAACCGTTAGAATTTATCTTTGATTTTAAATACTAAAATTCAATCAACCACGAATAACCTTAAAAAATGGATCTGAAACCTTAAAAAATAGAAAAATTTTGAATTTAAAGTGCATTAAAAACTAGATTAAATCTTTTACGAATTAGTTGCAAAAACAGAATGATGTTCACCCAAGGAACAAGTGAATTTTCACAACCAACCGTTAGAACTTATCTTTGATTTTAAATACTATAATTCCAGGACCTGATAAGTTTGTATAAAAAGAAATTTCATACCGAAAATAAGAAAAACGTTAACTATGATTTGGTCAAATATCAAAAAAATTGAACCGAAAGTTGGTCAAATATATTGAGATCCGAGATTTACTACCATATAATTATAACTAGTTTATTACCCGCTTATTACGCGGATATTTTTAATATATATAAAATATAATGAATTAAAAGGTAAATGTATAAATATTTTTTTAAAACAAAAAGTATATAAGAATGATATTGTTATTTATTATGACCTATTAATTTTATATATTTCTAAATATATATGAATAATAATTATTTCTTTTATTTTTTTAAAACTATTATTATATTATATTATATTATAATTAATAAGTTAGTAGAGTATTAAATTTGATTTGATTTGATTTGAATTCAAAAGTAGATTATATTAGATTTTGATTTGAATTCAAACGTAGATTATATTAGATTTGAATAGATATAATTTAAATTTTTTTATTTTTAAAACCTGTAAATGCCACGTGTCGATTCATGGTGATGACACGTGGCTTCACCAGAATTGAGTATAGCTACTCTCTTAATAGTATAGATAGATGATGTGGAAGGCTCTAAGAGATAGGATGTGATTCACCGTTGACCAACCAATTAGAATAAAATCATTGAAAATTTTTAGATTTGTGCAGTCACAGTAACGAGAAAAAAAAACTTTAACTATGAGGTTTTGGTTGACCAATTTATGATTGGACCAAATTTTGTTTGGATAAGATTGCATAAAAAGATTCTTGAAATTCACGGCTCACACTACGATGAAACAAATTTACAACTCCTTAATTATCCAAAAAGAAACAGATATGCATAAGAAACAAAAAGATTTCGATTGGCAATATTAAATATTTAAATCGTTTCCATGCAGATTGCGAAACCAATAATAAAAGACGAACATATTTTTAAACTATATAGAATCAATCAAAACCCAATCCCTTATACCAATTGAGAGTCCCGAATCAATCAAGCAAACACACAATTAACAATATACAATAAAGGATTACGAACGAGAATAATACCAATTGCCTAATATTATTAACCTTGAACGAAGAACACGAAGAACAATGATTAATTACTCTCTAAGCAAGAACGACTACACGCACAAACACCTTCAAATCTATGTTTGTGTGTTTTTCTATCTAATCTATAAAACCCTAAATAACCTTTAAATAATAGGGAGAATTTCATGTATATCCTTGTAAAGTTTCATTATTACATATATATCCTTATAAAATTCCTTATTACATATATATCCTTACAAACTTTTAAAACTCACCAATATATCCAAATATCTAATTTATAATTATTAAATTATTTTTAAAATATAAGAAAACTATTTTTCTAATTAATTTATTTGAATGTCCTTAAATACCCTTAACCTTTTCACACAATAATTGATTCTTTTCCCAATTCTTCTAAAACCAAGTACAGGAATACAGGATCACTCTCAATAACGGTCAAACATGGATTTTGTATTCGTCTGCACCCATCACCTTAACCCACGAAGTGTCTCCGATTTCATCCTAAACTTTATGTGGTCTAAATTACAAAAGTCATCATTAGTCCAGAATTAATCAATTAATCCCAACATACGAGTGGGTGAGTGTTGTGCAGTTTTGAGGTATAATTTCAGTGCAATTTTTATGTATTTTAGTATAGTTTTTATGCAGTTTTTAATAGAATTTTAGTGCAGTTTTTATGTAAATTAGAATGTTGAATTTTAGTGCAATTTCTATGAATATTTAGTGCAGTGTATTTTTTGTGTAATAAGAAAGATTTAAAAGGATACAATGCAATCATTCTTTATAGAAAAGGGTAATTTAGGAATTTACATATAAATAAATTATGAAAATGATATTTTATGTTTTTTAAAATGATTTAATAATTATAAATTAGATATTTGGATATACTAGTGAGTTTTAAAGATTTGTAAGGATATACATGTAATAAGAAATTTTGTAACGATATATATGTAATAATGAAACTTTACAAGGATATACATGAAATTCTCCCTAAATAATAAACCTAAATAGGCCTAAGCACGTGGGTTAAACTATTAAAGCCCGTACATAATAACCTATGAACTATTAAATAAATACAATTGAACCCCCAGACTTGATTACAATTAATTAACCCTAACAAACATCCAAAAACCAAACACACTGACATCCGGTATCACTTTATAAAAAATCATGTAGAAAATGGTAATGTAGAATTATATTTTGTACCCACTGAATATCAATTAGCTGATTTGTTTACCAAAGCCTTAGATGAAAAACGATTTAATTTTTTGGTATACAAATTGGGTATGTGGAATCGTTAGATTTAAACATTCAGTAGTTACAACATATAATTTTAAATTTACATTTTTTTATCCGATTAAATATGTTGTTAATCTTTTGTGATTTTTAAAGTTTAATTTTTCAGAGTTTTAACAGATTCGAATTGTCATGTGCAGGGGGAGCAGACAAAAAGTTTATCTGATTTTTAAAATCTGATAAATTTTTATCTGATCTTTTGTAGGGGGAGCTGTCATTTAAAGAGATATTCATCTGAGGGGGAGCTAAAATGCAAAATTCAAGGGGGAGCACCAACTTTTTTATCCTTTATTTTTTGTTAGTTAAAATTTTTTTAAATATTTTTTTTTTAGTTTTTTATGTAACACCCACATTTCTCATACAAATGCCACGTCAATACAATACACAGGTGGCAATATCGCAATCATCTCAAGATACACATGTCACAGGATTAGCGGAAAACACTGTTAATTAAAACTTTAACACGGAAGTCATACATCATGTCACATGTGGATACAACACATACATAGCTGAACTATCTGATAACACTAACTACTGATGGCTACACAATACCGATCAAGTACAAAATACAGATAACAGCTTTAAGTCTAACATCAAAAGTCAATCGGCATACACAGACTCGGAACTGCCCCGACCCCTACTTCAGCGGTTGCTGCTGCTGTGACCCCACTGTACGACTGCCTGAGAAACATAGGACTCGAAAACATAAGCTGGACGGCTCGTGAGTACGCGAGGGTTCAACACTGCAGATAAACACATATAACATACACAACACATATATATATCAACGCACACAACACGGCTCGATGCACACACATATCTCTGCTCAAAAGGGGACGCCGTTCCCCAGCTAACAGGCCGCACACAGCAGCGGTTAGCTTCTCAATAGGCACAGGAGCGACCTGGCAATAACACTGCTGTAGATATACAGTCTCATACTTCATGACTGGTTAGGGACAGTCAGCCTGCGCGATCACATATTGCGGACACCTGCAACTCAAATACGTATAGCACGTATAGGGTATAAAAACTCATACCTGCGCGCTATCACAATCTCATACACGTATATCACAATCATATAGACGACTCATAAAATGCACGCACGTTTAGAAAGAACTCGAGTACTCACCGATTACCCGAAACTCGACTGGAACCCGAAATTCTAACGCGGCTCGGCACGTGATCGGCTAGAACCTGTAAACACCGCGGATCTCACACATTAACGCAAGCTCAATAACCACATAACTCAATCCGAACATAATTATCACAATCGAATTAAACCTGAAACACATTCCCACACAGATAATCGACGCCCACAATTCCCTCACACAGCCCCAAACCCAAATAAAACTCGACTCAACATTATCCCGAAGGAACCCAACCCAACAACGACCCCCAATTTTCCCAAAATGACCAAGCCGGATTTCCCCTGCAGGCTGCGGCTCGCGCCGCTAAGCCTCTGAGGGTCGCGCCGCGACCAAGCGGTGCTCTGCACCTTGACCTGCGATTTCCATGGCTGAACCAGGGGGACTCACAACCCCCACACCTGATTTTTAGCAGCAAAAGACACACAAACTCACATATAATAACCCTTAAACTTCAAAATCACAATCCTCAATCATAACACATATATATCTCAAAGTTTAGCTATCAAAATCTCTAATCTTTACCTTGAATTTTCAAGACTCAAAGGAAGAATGAAAGGGAGAGATTTCAGCAACCAATTTCCAGATTTGAAGCTTAATTCTTGCTACTCCAGATGCTCACACATACACACACTCCACGTTTCTAGGTTGAAAAGGAGAAATTGAAAGAGGATAAGATCACAACACACATATATATCCACTTCCTTTATTAAGCAAGTCCCGAACCCGATAAATCCGAACCGGATTTCACTTTTTCAATATTAATATCATTTGAACCCAATTACATCCACGATCCCAGTGATAATAATAATCCACTAATTATTAACTCGGAGACACGTATCACTCGGTCTCAACACGTTTAATCCATGAAACGGGATTTATTTGGAACAACACAATAATATTAAATTAATGAGCCAATAAATTAATTCCACGTTCCAGGCTCAAATCCGGGATGTTACATTTATTTGTTCATTTTTTGTTAGTTGTTAATTTTTTTTATTATTATGTTAATTTTTTGTGTGTGTGAAATTTTTTTTTAGAAAAATAAATGGGCTTAAATTTTGAAAAAAGAAAATGGACTTATGAATATTTAGAGTGAGCTGGATAATCCAAATTTCAAATTTTGACTATAAAGTTGAAATTTGAAATTCAAATACACTTTTTCAAACTCCGGTCAACTGTTCACTTTCTTCTTCGAAACTCAAGCTTTCTTATACACGAAGAATCCCATTTACTGCTAAAGCTTTTCAAATAGAAAATTTTAAGTATGTTTCAAGTTTTGTTAATATTTGCTATTTTTTGTTTATTTTTCGAATATTTGTTCATCTATGAACTGTGTGTGTTCGTGAGTGTGAAATATGTGTAATTCTGTTTTGTTGATTCATTGTTGTATACATGAAATTGATGGCGTGTTTCTGTTAGGCTTAAAAAGGCCTGGAGATTTTTAATCAAATCTGTTTGATGCACTTGAAGGTATAATTTAAGGTCTGTTAATATCTTATTGAAACCTGATAAGTGATTTGCAATATTAGTCAAAGTTGTTTACCCTGTTGCATTTGTTGTAACTAAGGCAGATTGTCCAAGCTGTTCTATTCTGTTGAACAGGCTGGACATAAATTGTCTACACTGCTCTATCCTGATGAGCAGCTTGGACAAATACTAAGTGTTCTGTTCTTTGTGAACAGAACCTGTTCTTTGTGAACAAGCTAAACAGTTTATGGAATATGTTTCCATGTCCTCATGTATTGTTTTGGACTACAAGATCAGTTACAAAGTCAAAGACAAAGTGGAAAAACAGAAGCTGCAAAAGCTGCCTACGCTATTCTGTTACATGAAGACAAAGGGATATCTGAAATGGGTGACAGACCATTTCTTATATCAAAATGCCCTTAACAGAAGATGAAAGGTTCAAAGTTGACATTTCTCTTTTAGTTAAAGGCTTCTGCAACAGAGACAAAAAGAAAAAGACAAAGATTCTGCCATGTAAAGACAAGTCTGCTTTATCAGAATGTGCAGAAAAGTTGTTTTGTTTTTTTTGGAAAGACATCCCACTATCTCCTGTCCAATGAGGAAGCTTCACTGAGATTCTCAGTGAGAGTATAAAAGGAAGCTTCAAAGGAATGTGAGGACTAAGAGTGAGAAATTCAGATCATGCATAGAAATGTGTTTTTCATGCATGCAAGTCTGCTTGAATAAAACAGTAACGTGTGTCCAAGCTGTTTTTATTCAAGCTGTCCATCTGTGTCTTGTAAACAGTGAGTTCATCTTAGTGAATGTTTTCATTGTACCTAGTCTGAGTGTGTCTTAGATTAGTTAAACATCTGTTGTATCTGTCATCTCAGCTTGAACCATTCCGCAGTTCAAGCTTGTTTGTAATTAACACTTGTTGATAATATACACAAACATTGAGAAAAGTGTGTTGAATTTTAATTAGCTGTATTCACCACACCCCCCCCCCCCTCTACAGCTTAGATCAACATACTAAGGGAAACCTTTTGGGAACTACAGTTTCATTTCGTATGGATATTAAGAACTTGTAAATCAAATTTCAAGTTTAATTTCCAAACACACGACATTAATTTTGGAATTAAAGTTTTCAAACTTTCGAGATCATGAAAATCTGAAATTTGGATTTTTAGGATTGAAAAAGTTGTTTCTGGACAAAGTTCAGTAAACAAATAATGTTTAAAATCCATTTTCGAGTAGGACACTATAAATGAATAGTTGAAAATGTCCTTGAAATAATTTTTGCATATTATCAATGACATTTTTGACTTAGAAAAGTTTTAAATGACTTAACTCGATCAAAACTTCATTCGAGAAAATCTATGCTTTGATCGAGTTGCATGAAGTGCAATTTGAGAAACTTTCAGTTTCAATCGAGTTGATCACTTCATGATTCGATGAAATTGTATTTGTTATTTGAGGTGGGCATTTTTTAAGGACTTTAAAAAAATTTTAAAACCAGACTCGATAACAAATTGATTCGAGTATGTTCTTGTTTCATTCGAGTTGGTTCCATGAGTTGTTCGAGGAACCTTTGTTTATTATTCGAGTTGGGAATGTTTAGGGACTTAGAAAATTTTCAAAACCAATCTCGATGATAACATGGTTCGAGTAAGTTCCAATTTCATCGAGTTGGATTCTTGAGAATTTCGAGAAATGGTCAACATGATTCGAGTTGACTAGTATATCATTCGAGTTGACTGCTTATTCATTCGAGTTGTTTGGTTCTTTATTCGAGAAATCTTTTATTCGAGAAATCTTTTATTCAATTCGAGTTTCATTCTTAAGTCATGCGAGTTGAATCATGTGTCATCCGAGGACTTTTCATGTGTCAATCGAGTTTCACTTCAAAATTTCCAATATTTTACCAAGTGTTGAGGATTTCTAATTTTTCAGAAAAATTTCACATTTTTCAAGAAATTTTTAAAATCTGTGTTTTGCTAACATTGGTCTCTTAACGATTGACTTTGGAATCCTAACAATAATATTTTAATATTATTGTCTGGAATCCTGATGCTTTAAACAGTAAAACACAATTTTTTCTAATTTCTAGCAAAGTGTTTTATTTTTCTATTTGCAGGATTTCATTTGTTTATCTGATTTTTCTAACATGTTTATTATTTTTCACAGGGTACAAATGGCTTCCCAAGCTCAATCCCAACATTCAAATTCTTCTGATTCACATTCCTCATCAAACCATACACTGGTATCAAAACTAGTGAAATCAGCCTCAGTTACCCGACCATCACCTTCGTCACCCATCCCAGACACTCACCTTGTAAAAACCAAATATTGCCTACCGTTTCGTGACAATAACCACAGACTTGACCCAAAAATCATCAAAGTCAGTCATCCAATGATTGTGGACATCCTTAAAGGACATCCTCTGGGCTACCTTCTACAGTACAAACCTTTGATCCCCCAAGTCTACTTACAACAATTCTGGCACACGATAAAGTTCATACCAGCTGATGGAAATCATCACTTCAAAGTTACCATAGACCAGTTTAAGGCAAAGATCACACTTGCAAGGCTTCGACATAACCTATTTTTACCGCGCAGAATAGATCTAGTCAACTTTCCGGAACTAGCAGATTATGAAGACTTTGTATCAGATGAAGAGCTAGTTCATGACTTAATCTGCTTAGGTTATTCCAAACCTCTACCGAAAAGCTCAAAGTTTCATAGGAATGGTCTAAACGGAGAATGGTATACGTTATTTGGCATAGTCAACAGATGCATGACGTCTAAACATACTTGAATTGACAGATGTAGCATACGTTGTTTGAGAATCTTTCACGGGATTGCCTTCAATAAACATTATGACTATGCACAATGCATTTGGGAGGATTTCAAAGAAGTTGTTTTGGCAAAAACAACTAATCGAGCAAGGAAACTTGTACCGCTTCAACGGTTCATTCAAATTTTGATAAGGGGAATCTTGAGGGCTAATGAACAAATGCTCAGAATTGCCCAGACTATGTTATGATGAGTCTACATGGGGTACAAGATGCACCGAATGTGAATGTGATGCCTATTCTAGAGGCTCTTTTGAAGTATGCGGATCAAGAGAGTGAGCATGTCAAATTATACAGAATAGATCACGCTCTTATAGAAACCCAAGAACTGAATTTTCTTATCCCTGGAGCTTTAGGTGAGCAAGAACATCAGCAAGGGGCTGATGTTCAGGGCAGCCAACCTAAGAGTGAGGGAGTAAAGGAGCAGGTAAGGGGAGGTGAGAGAAGCTCAGACTCTGAAAGGACGCTATCAAACATTGCTGAAGGAGCTGATGAAGGAAATGATGATGATGATGATGATGATGAGGATGGTAATGATGCAAATGAGGGTGGTGTTGGAATGGTTGAATTTCCTTTAGCCGAAAGGCTTCCGGAGATTGATGTTGTTGAGATTGCTAGGGAGAGTGTGAGGGAGTTCCCAAGCCCAAACAGTCGAGATCAAGCCACATCTGCTGTTGGCTCCCAAGTGGGAGTTAACATTGAATCAGTCAGTATCCCACTGACGACTGCACACCCCCTCCCCCCAGCCACTCATTTTCCTCTTAATAGGAAGATGTTTCAATTTCTCACCGGGATCAAGCACATGATCTATCCTTAAATCCTTTGGATTTTATGGATATTGAAATGAGTACATAACTACCCGGGTGTACAACTCCTGTTCTTGCACATGAAATAGATCCTATACACTTTAGGACACTAGAGTCAACTTCATTTGTTGAAGTAAGTGCAGTTGAACTGAGTGTTCCTGCCTGAACAACCTTAGTGTCGGAAGCATCTGTTGCTCCGTCACTTGAAGAGGTTGGAAGACCAGAAAGAGATACACCATTGCCAACTCTAAGCACTGGCCTCACAAACGTTCTTTTTACAAGTTCGATTGTTGTGTGAACTGGAAGTCTGAGTGACCCAGTGGTTAGACTTTCACCTTTTGTGACCGAAGAAAAATTGATTGAAGCATTGAATGGAGTCTCCAATCAAATGACAAATCAATTTTCTGAGATGATGGACCAGATGTCAAACATTTAGAAGCTTTTGAAGGGAAAATATTTATCTGAAGAAGTAAATCAGAGAGATCCAAATCAATCAAATGACGAGCTAATAGATTTTGTTTTTGAACAATTTGATGAGATGAGGAATCGTATGATTGGGTTGGAGAGCACTGTGATAACAACATTAGGAGATTTGTCTGAGAGGATATTTGCTGTGGAACAAACTTGTAAAGCACAAGCTTCTACTCCGAAACGAAAGCATGATAAGCACGATGATTACTCTAATGATGCTCCTCATGAGGGGGAGAAGAGGAGGAAGCTTGGTGAACAAGGATCTGGCATTTTAATGATAACATATCCAGAAAAGGATAAAGAGACAGAAGGTCAAGAGACTGGTGATGCAGGAAGTTCCAAAGAAAAGCCTGTTGATGCTCAAAGTGAGCTGGAATTGATTTTTCATGAAGATGTTTCAGTTCCTTTAAGTATTCAATCAGAAATTTATAATTTTGAAGAATATGAAGACTCAGATGATGAAGCTCAAGGACAAACTCTAATGATTGGGGGAGTGGATAAAGAAGTGGTAATTGAACTATCTAATGATGATGATATGTTTGATTTGACCGATATATCTTTGAGAGCTGATAGGATTAAAGAAGAAGAGGATATGGTGCAGGAGATATTCAAAGATTATGTACCAACACTGCGGTTGAAAAGCCTGAGGTTACGGTTATTGTTAAAGAAGAGGAAGTAGAACCATTTCCAGTAGAGAATGTTATGCCACAAGTAGTTTAGGAGCTGGATGAGGTTGAAGTAATGGACAGATTCTTCAATGAATATATCTTGGCTGATGAGTCACAAAGACAACATAGATAGAGGTTTGAAGCTCAGCAGATAGTCAAGAAAGAAATCAGAGATATGCTGACATTGCTGAATAAAGATGAAATAATTAAGAAGAAGATAAAGGTGTTGGAATTTTTTGCTAAGAAGTCTGCCGAGTAAATCAGAAAGAGGAACAAGCTTCCTTATCTTGAAGATCACCTGGAGAAGAAAATATTATGTAAGAAACAAGCTCCATGCACATTTTTGAAGTTGTTCAGAGTTCTGGAGCCTAATATGCCAAACTTAGCAAATTATGCGAGCTTCTTGCAAAATAAAGCACAGTCGGTGGATAAGGTCTGAAGTGAGTTTAGGATTGTTGATTTGGTTAAGATTGAAAAGGATCGTTTTGTTAAGATTTTCTATCCTATCTCTACCGTGACCAGAGCTGATGGAAATTCTTATACATTCACCGAGGCTGATATGTTTGGAATGCATTTGGTAGACATTGAAGTTCTATTTGATGAGCTGTGTAGAAATAAGAGGAATGAGCACTGTAGATTTGCACTAAAGACACTTTTTCACTTCATGCACACCAAATTGGTGCTTATGTCTGTGCAAGATCTACAGATTGGAGTTGAAAGAGGAATGAGAAAGATAAACATCACTGCTCCAAACCGTTTCATCAAATTTATGGAAAATCTGAAAGAATTTTAAGTCGTCATGGCCAAGTATCCTGTAGCAATATACAAAGATAAAGATCAAAAGCTAAGGGCTATGCGGAGCATTGAATTGAATAAGTTCTGTGATGGAACATTTCAAAGGTGATGAATGGCTTGAAAGGAAAGTTAGCAGCTGACAAGAAAAGAAAGACAAAGAAGGGAGCATTGAGTGTGAATGACTGAAAGCTCATGGTTGAATTCATATCAAAGATCAATTGGAGACTGTCAAAATCAGACGTTTTGAAATGAAGTTGGGTCTATCAAACTGAAGACTTATTGTTGGGAAATATTCTAAGTAGTTCAAACTGTTAGTTAGACTTCTTAGACTGTTAGTAGAATTTCTATGTAAGTACAAAGTTCATGTTGTTAGTTGAAGAAGTTCGAGCTGCTAGTATAAAAGTTCATGCTGCCAGAGTAATTTCACTCAAGCTGCCCTGCTCAAGCTGCTAAGAGATTCAAGCTGCTCAACAGTTTTATAAACAGAAAGTGCTGATATTCAGGAAAAGATATTTACACGTAGATTCCAGCATATCTACTATCAGAGAAGTCAGAGTCCTTCAAGGAAGCAAGTCAGAAAGCATTATAAATACATAGAATAGGTTTTTCTATTGTATTGAAGTTTCTGCATATTCAAGTTTGTAATTGCTTTTTGTTTAAGTTTTCATAAGCCTCTAAGGTTGTAAAACCCTAAGAACAATTTGTGTTCTTCGTCTAATCAAACAGATTAGAGGTGATTGTAATCATTCTGATTCAGCAATACAAGCAATTTTGTTTATTTCTTATGTTTATTTGTTATGAATTCTGAAAGCTTTTATCAAAATAATTAAGTGTTATTCCGCAAACTTCTTAATTAGACTTTGATTTAATACAAGATTATTGGTTTACACTCTGATCAATTCAAATCAGTTAATCTTAGGTAGTTGAGTTCAGATCCTGACAAGTGGTATCAGAGTCACAGGTCGTTCTTTGTTTTTCAAAGTCGAAAGCTTTCTTTTAAACTTTTAATCTTTTGCAATGGAATTTGATAATAGCAGCAGTGGATCTGGGCAAGGACTCAAAGTGCCTATGCTCAAGCCCACTGAGTTTGAGATGTGGAAACTCAGGATTCAACAACATATTCAATTCATTGATTATGCTATATGGGAAGCTGTTGAATTTCCTCCTGTAGTTGATCCAGAACTTGATGATGAAGGAAAACCCGTCAAAACTCCTCCAAAAACTGAACTTGAAAGAAAGGCTAGAATGAATGAAGTGAAAGCTCTTACACTTCTACAAATAGCCATTCCTAATGCTTATCAACATCAGTTCAAAAAGTTTTATACTGCTCATTCTCTTTGGATTGCTTTAGAGAAAAGATTTGCTAGTAATGCCAGTACCAAGAGAAATCAAAAGGATCTTTTGAAACAGCAGTATGAGAACTTTTCTGGTGGCAAGAATGAAAACCTTACTCAGATTTTTGACAGGTTCAACAGACTGATAAGTGAATTGGAAAGTGGAAAAGTCAGCCTGGATCAAGATGAGGTCAACAGAATGTTTCTCAGATCTCTTGGAGAAGAATGGACAGTTTATGCTGCTCAATGGAGAACAAAAGACACTCTTGATGAAATAGAACTGGATGATCTGTACAACAGTCTGAGGGTGTTTAAGACTGAGATTGACACTAAAAAGAAATCTCTTTCTTATAATCACAATACTGTTCTTCTGTCATCTGAAAAATCTAATTGCAGTGATTCCTTTTCAGGTGGTGATGGCAACTCTACTGAAGCTCACTATGAGGCTTTTGTTGCTAATGATGGACTGTTTGCTCTAAATGCTGAAGATCTAGAACAGATTCATTCAGATGATCTAGAGGAGATGGATCTGAAATGGCAACATGCAGTGCTGACCATGAGAGCCAAAAGGTTTCTGAAGAGAACTGGCAGAACCACCTTTCCAGCCAGAGTAGAAGGCAAACCAGCTTTTGATAAGTCAAAAGTTGAGTGTTTTAAATGTCACAAACTTGGTCACTTTGCTAGAGAATGCAGATCTCAAGGTCAACAGTCATCAAGGCCTCAGCAGACTAATCATGCTTCATCATCACAAGCACTTGTCTCTCAAGAAGACAATGTGTTTGACTGGAGTGATCAGACAGAGGAAGAGTTTCAAAATCAAGCTCTAATGGCAGAAACATCAAATGTCTCCTCCACTGAACTACCATCTGAGGTAAATTCTAAACTCTGCTCTCAAACATGCAAAAATATGGTTAAAAAGTACAGAGATCATAATGAGAGCATGTGTAAAACTCTAGCTAAGATGGAAGAAAGGAGATATGAATACATGCAGGCCATAGAAGATCTTGAAAAACAGATCAATGACTATAAGGATAACGAGATTCAATTGGGACATGATAGAACATATCATGAGTGGGAGAAAAAGGAGCTAAATAAGAAAATAGAATCCCTAAATAAAAAGCTAGAAGAGACTGAAAAAAAGGTGTTAGAGGCTAATAAGAAACTTGAATCTGTCAATATAGATCTAGGTAACTTCAAATTGGCAAATCAAAAGCTGGAACACCTAATGGAAGTCCAATTTAAAGACAGGGTAAAATCTCAGGTTAATCCCAAAGAAGGTATAGGCTACAGAGCTACTCTGCCCCCATACAACAACAAATACATTCATCCAATGAGTGAGGTTGCTGATAGGCTTGTCAATGAACCATTAGATGAGTCTATGACTACTGTAGATCCTGTCCTTGATAACAGTCCTGAATCCAAAGAAGATCAGATTCAAAATAGAGACTGTGAGTGCACAACAGTTGAGAAAGAACACAAAACAATGAGTGCACCTTTAGAAATCCAAGTCCCCAATAAGAAAGGAAAGGAGCAGATGAGTGTATGCAATGCTGCTCCACAGGTTTTTGTACCTTCTAACTGTAACACTGCATCATCTTCAAAGAATAATAAAAAGGGTAAAAATGTTCCAGTTTGCACATACCAAAAGCATGGTGACCAAAAGTTTCCCAAACAACAGCAGGTAAGGGGAAATCAGAGGAACAAGAACTAGAAATTGTCCAATAAAACTGGTTCTCCAATTCAAACAGTCAAAAAATGTTTTCATTGTGGCAGAAAGAATCACTTGGCCAGAGATTGTTTTTATAAACCATCTGTTGCAAAACAGACTGTGATTCATCAAAAGACAAACTCTCAAAATTCAAAAAATTCGAAGGCCAAACCTCCTACTGCATCAGTTCCAAAGAAAACAATTGATCACAGGTTCTCAAAAGCCAATAAGAAACAGTCCACACACCAAAAACAGGTTTTAACTAAACCAAAATTAAATTTTAAACAAATATGATGTGTTAAAAGTAAAAACTCAGATGAACCTGTTGATACAAATGTTGAAACTGCCAAGTCTAAAGTTGAGACTGCTAGTGCAAATTCTCAAGTTGTTAGCACTATAGACTCAATTCAGACTGGCAGGCTCAAAGTTGGAACTGGTAATGGATCATCTGAGACTGTTACTGAAAAGGATGGACAAAATACCTGGATACCTCATGTGATAACTAAGTACTCTCCACAAAATCCATCAGTGGATCTTACTAAGTATAAGAAATCAAAGACAGTATTTAGTTATGTTAATGCACAAGGACAACCCAAAACCAACTTGGTTTGGGTTTACTCCACTACTAACTAAGCTTTTATTTGTGCAGGGCAACCACAGGTCACCTCATAAAACAAGATGGCATTTGGACAGTGGATGCTCTAGGCACATGACAGGCAATTCTGAGTGCTTGTCAAATTTCAAAGGCTTTGAAGGAGGATTTGTTGCATTTGGAGGCAATTCCAAAGGAGGTAAGGTTACAGGTAAAGGTACTGTTAATGCAGGCAACATGACTTTCAATGATGTTCTGTATGTTGAACAGCTTAAGTATAATTTATTGAGTGTGTCTCAAATCTGTGACAAACAAAATATTGTTTTGTTTACAGATTCTGAGTGCATTGTTCTTTCAAAAGATTTTAAAATTCCTGCAAATCTTGTTTTACTAAGAACACCAAGAAAGGACAATGTATATTGTTTGGACACAGAACTTTTATCCAAATCAAGTACTTTAAGCTGTTTGATATCCAAAGCATCATCCAATGAGTCTGCTCTTTGGCACAGAAGGATGTGTCACATGAACTTCAAATCCATGAATGTTTTAGTCAAAAAGAATCTGGTAAGAGGTTTACCACAAAAGGAGTTCAGATGTGATGATCATTGTGTAGCATGTCTTAAAGGCAAGCAACACAAAACTTCTCATAAAGCCAAAGAAGTAAATTCAATCTCATCTGCTCTTCATCTGATTCATATGGATCTATTTGGTGCAACATCTGTTTTGAGTTTGAATAAAAGGGCTTACTGTTTAGTCATTGTTGATGATTTCACGAGATTTACTTGGGTTTACTTTCTTAGGTCTAAAGATGAAACTACTGAGCTAGTTAAGTCATTTATTCTTAAGATAGAAAACCAATCCAACTCAAAAGTCAAGGTGATAAGATCAGACAATGGAACTGAGTTTAAAAACCATATCCTAAACAGTTTTTGTGAGTCCAAAGGTATTGCTAGGCAATATAGTGCAGCAAGAACACCACAGCAAAATGGTGTAGCTGAAAGAATGAATAGAACATTAATTGAGGCTGCTAGAACCATGCTAGCCGACTCAAAACTGCCAATGACCTTTTGGGCAGAAGCAGTCAACACTCAACACAGCCTGTTATGTTCTAAATAGGGTTCAGATTGTTCAATCACAAGGGAAAACTCCATATGAGTTATTCCATAATAGAATACCCCTAATAGCCTTTTTCAAATCTTTTGGCAGTCCATGTACCATTCTTCACACTAAGACTCACCTAGGGAAGTTTGAAAGTAAGGCTGAAGAAGGTTTCTTTGTAGGAAACTCAAATTAAAGCAAAGCCTATAGAGTATATAACAGTGTGTCTAAAACCATTGAAGAAAGTGCCAATGTTGAATTTAATGAAAATACTGCAAATGTCAAAGGCACTGGTCCTGATTGGTTGTTTGATTTAGATTCACTAACAAATTGAGCTTTGTTGAGTATACTGCAGAAGCTGATGCAAACAGGATTGAAACTGTCAACGCAAATTCTCATGCTGTCAATGCAAATTCTCATGCTGGTAGCACAAATGATCAAGCTGTTGGCACAAAGTTTCAACCTGCTGCAGATTCAAACACTTGGAATGAGTATACAATTATACCACTTCTGTCTTGTGATCCTCCAGGGGTTCTGAATGCTCAACATGATACAAATCCAGACACTGAAGTGCTACTCCCAAGTCCTGAGAGAACAGCTCCAACACAAAGGGAAACAGTCCCAGATTCAAGTCAAGCTGTTCCAGAAGCTGAACCATCCACTGGTCCTGATGGAGATGATACCAATCTTGGCTCTTCTTTTCAGATAGATAGAGAGCCTACACTCAGGGTTCACAAGTATCATCCTCTCAATCAAATGATGGGTGATCCACGTACACCTGTGCAAACAAGGAAAATGGTTCAAAATGAGATTGCTGCTGCTGAACAAGCAGTTCCTGAATTTAGTCTAGCTGCTTTTGAACATGCATGTTTCATGTCTCAGCTAGAACCTAAAAAGGCATCAGAAGCTTTGAAAGATTCATCTGGGATCGAAGCAATGCAGGAAGAGCTTCTACAATTCAAGATTCAGAATGTATGGACACTTGTTGATCTCCCTAAAGGAAAGAGAGCCATTGGTACAAGATGAGTGTTCAGAAACAAGAAAGATGAGAGAGGGATAGTCATCAAGAACAAAGCAAGACTAGTAGCACAAGGGTACACTCAAGAGGAAGGCATAGATTATGATGATGTATTTGCTCCAGTAGCCAGAATTGAAGCCATAAAGACTGTTTTTGGCTTATGCAAGCTTCAAAGGTTTTAAAGTGTATCAAATGGATGTGAAGTCTGCTTTTCTATATGGCACAATTGAAGAGGAGGTCTATGTGTGTCAGCCTCCTGGTTTTGAGGACTACAAGTATCCAGACAGAGTCTACAAGCTAGACAAGGCTCTCTATGGACTCCATCAAGCTCCTAGAGCATGGTATGACACTCTGTCATCATACCTTCTACAGAATGGGTTCAAGAGAGGCACTCTGGACAAAACACTATTCACAAAGTCCATCAAAGATGAGATTCTGCTTGTACAAATCTATGTTGATGATATCATCTTTGGCTCAACAAATGATTGTTTGTGCAAAGAGTTTGAGGCCTTAATGCACAAAAAAGTTTCAAATGAGTTCAATGGGAGAACTCACCTTCTTTCTAGGATTGCAGATCAAGCAGAAGCCCACTGGTCTCTTCATAAGTCAATCAAAGTATGTTAAAGACATACTGGAAAAGTTTGGGTATCAAGACACCAAAACTGCAAGTACTCCTATGGATCCTCACAAGCAGCTCCATACAGACAAAGATGGCATAGATGTGGACATTAATTTATACAGATCTCTTATAGGATCTCTTATGTATCTAACATCTTCTAGACCTAATATTATGTTTGATGTTTGTGTGTGTGCTAGGTTTCAATGTTCTCCAAAGGACTCCCATTTGGTTGCTGTTAAGAAAATCTTTAGATATCTCAAAAGGCCAACCACATTTAGGCCTCTGGTATCCTAAAGACTCTCCTCTTGAACTAACAGCCTATTCTGACAGTGATTATGGAGGATGTAACATTGACAGAAAATCCACAACTGGTGGATGTCAATACTTGGGAACAAGGTTGGTCTCTTGGCAGTGCAAAAGGCAAACAACTGTTTCCACTTCATCTACTGAAGCATAATATGTGGCAGCTGCAAGTTGCTGCTCCCAGGTGATGTGGATTCAAAATCAACTGAGAGACTATGGTATGAATTTCCTATCCACTCCCATTTATATTGACAATTCAAGTGCAATTAGCATTGTACAAAATCCAGTGAAATTTCCCAAAACCAAGCATATAGAAATTAGATTTCATTTTATAAGGGATTGCAATGAGAAGAAATTAATCCAAGTTACCAAAATTCACACTGATGATTAGTTAGCTGATCTATTTACAAAACCATTTGATGTAGGAGGATTCACCTTCCTAGTATCAAATATTGGTATGGTTAATATGGATTAATTCCTTTTTAGTTATACATATGCTTGATTAAGGGGGAGTCACTGTTTCATTAGCAGTAGCCTGAATTACAACTAACAGCTTGAGTATTTTCTCAAGCTGCTAGTTCATTTTCTCGGACTGTTAGTTGTTTCACTTGATCTGTCAAAGTGTGCAGGGTAATCTGGTCATTTCCATAAGTGTGTGCGCGGGTTTAGATATTTTTAAAAACCTTTAAAGGTTCCAGTTTCGTTCAATTGTAACTACCAGTTGCAAAATATCTTCCTGAACCCTTCTTGATTCTCTGAAACAGTTCCCACGCACATCACTGAAACCCTAAATTCTTCGTTCAATGGAGTTCGTCAAAGAACACAACTGCTTACCCTACTCTCTAAAACACTCTGAACTTCAATCGTTCCATGACATGATGGACTTCCTTCGAAGTTCCCATATCCATCATGCCCTTACCATCAATCCCACTATCTACATATCTCATATAGAACAATTCTGGAAATACGCCTCAGTCAACACTGTTAATGGAGTCACATTCTTGACATCCAAAATCGATGGCCACACTATTTCCATCTCTGAGGAGACCATACGCCAACATTTGCATCTTCAAGATGCCTCAGGTATAACTGACCTATCCCTTAATGCTTTACATTCTGTTCTTTATAATATTGGTTATAGGGGTCCTGCTGATTCTTTTACTTTCTTTAAAGCACACTTTTCACCTAAATGAAAATATCTTGTGCACATTATTCAGCAGTGTATTAGCCCTAAAAGAACTGGTTGGTCCGAATTTTCATCAAACATTGCCACTGCCTTGGTGTGCTTTTCAACAGGCCAACAGTTCAATTTTTCAAATATGATTTTCCAGGGGATGTTAAGGCATCATTCCCTAAAGAATGGAAAATTTTTGATGTATCCTAGATTTTTAGAAGAAATAATTGCAAAAACTTGCACAAATTTTCATATACATAAGAGTATACATGTTTCCCATAGGCACTCACTATCTTCTATCAAAAGGCTTCTAAAGCCGAGTGCAAATTTTTTGAGTGTAGATGTCCCATTGCCTTCTGCAATGATGGACATCATTCCAAGAAACAGAGGAGAGGGTCCTGAGCAGGCTCAGCCTAACATTACTGCTTCACCCCCAGGACCCCAACCCACTCCTCATGATACTCAAATACCTTCTGTTCCTTTTGTTAAGCCCACATCCCCACTCCTACTATATAAAAGGAAAAGAGGTCCAGGAGCTCCTTCCTCCTCAGCCCTCATACAAGAGCCAAATAACCTTGTGCAGGAGGACACTTCTGCACAGAATATCCAAAGGGCACCCATTGAGGACACTCCCAACCTCAATCAGGAGGTGGACATCTCAACAGAGATTGTCCATATGGGTTCTGTGGCTGACACTACTGTTGCTTCTGCACAAGAGGCACATGACAGTGCCAACATCACTAAGACCACACCCATGGCAACAGAAGGTGTGCAAGCACCATCTGGAAGTCCCCAATACCAAGAACAGAGGGGCCCAGAGGTTTCTACTTCTGGTATTCATGCCAGTGATAGGTCACAAGCACCACATTCGTTTGCTGATCTTGAGGCTAGTCTGCAACTCATGTTATTAACGGATCCTAAGCTGCAACCTGTTGTAGCAATGTTGGAATATCATCAGTCCATCATTGCTGCACAGGAGGCACAAATAATTGCACCCAGGCAGACAGAAGCGGCTCAAAATCAAAGAATGGATTATCTCCATAAAGGGTTTACCCTCTGTGGGAATAAGATCATTAAATTAGAGTAGATGATTCGAACCCAAGTGGCAAAGGTTGTAGGTCCTCCTGACCAAACCAATGCTTCCAAAAAGGGGGAGAATCAGAAGATCCCTAAATCAGTCCAAGCATATCCAACAGAATCAGTCCAAGCAGCTCCAACAGTCCAAGAATCTAGGCTAACAGTCCCAACTGCTTCTCAAGCTGTTAGCCTAGAAACTCAAGCTGCTTCTACAAGAGCAACTGGAGTTGTCATAAGAGAAGGAATTCAAGCTCCCATCAGTTTAGTCCAAGCTACATCTTCTGCTACAAAGGATAAGGGCAAGGGTATTCTTATTGAGTCTCCAAAGCACAAATTTTCTACCAGAGAAGCCCAGATTGCCTTTGATGCTGAGATTGCCAGAAAAATAGCAGAAGAACAAGATCAGGCTTTAGACCAGCAAACCCATGCCCCAATGCAAGATGATGAGACCTTCGGAGATTACCTAAGAGGGTTTGTGGTCAAGCAAGGTGAAAGGAAGAGGAAGATGCCAACAGGGCACTCAAAGGCTGAGCATAGAAGATTTCTGATTAATTTTGCCTTTTCAGCTGGCATCCCAAAGAAGATGGCTCTGTCCATGAGCACTGAAAGGCTGCAAGATATCCATGACAAGGAAATGGAAAAACGTAAGGTAGCAAAAGTCTCCCAAGAAGTCCAAAGATCACAAGATTTAGTTCAAGCTGCTGCCAGTGATCCTGCTCCTTCTGCTCAAGCTGCTGCTCCTATTCCTCAACCAGAGTCAATTTCAGAAGCAAAGCTTGATCAGGTTAAAAGGGTGCTGTTTGAGCATCAGCTGCAACAAGTGATGGAGATATAGAAGTCCCTTGACCAGCATGATTTCTTAAAACCTCTTATTACTTACTGGTATGCTAAGCCAATGGATAACATTGACTTAAGATATCATTTTGTAGTAAGAAGAGAAACTGGTCC
The DNA here is from genome assembly GCA_020465985.1 of Centrapalus pauciflorus. Taxonomy (NCBI): domain Eukaryota; kingdom Viridiplantae; phylum Streptophyta; class Magnoliopsida; order Asterales; family Asteraceae; genus Centrapalus; species Centrapalus pauciflorus. The sequence continues at coordinate 6,066 of JAANYP010006945.1, read as the reverse complement.
TGAGGAAGAGTATAAAAGTATAATGCATATGGCTCAAGGGATGACAAGAGATGAGCTCACAAGGATCTATCATGTTGGGACTGCAACTCAAGTCAGATCTTCCCTCCCACAAGTAAAACAAGCCATTAAAGATTTGCAGAGCATTTTAGATCCTGAGTCAATAAGGAAGGATATAGAAGATGCCAAGGAGATGAAAATTGTACAAGTTGATCTGTTTGTCAAATCAAAAACTTACAGAATCAGGTTTGCAAATGGATCATGCATATTCTTCAATTTTGAATTTTTTTATCTTCCAAAGGCTATGCTACTTCAAATGAGGTCAGTAAGGATATATTGTGATAGAGAAGATTTGAAGAGAGAATTTTTGAAGGCTGTCAATCAGAAACTTGCACAGTTGTAAGTTTTTGAAAGCCTTGGTTTGTAAATAACAGTTTACTTGTTTTATTTCCTTATTTGCATAGAACTTAAAGTCTTGTGTAAAGAATTTAAGTTAGGGGGAGATTGTTGGGAAATATTCTAAGTAGTTCAAACTGTTAGTTAGACTTCTCAGACTGTTAGTAGAATTTCTATGTAAGTACAAAGTTGTAGGTCCCGAGAGGTTCCCAAAGTATATAGTTATAAGCTGTAGAGGGGGGGTGAATACAGCAATTTAAAAACTAGACACTCTTTTCTCAATGTTTGTATGTATTATCAACAATTTGTTAATTACAAACAAGCTTGAATGCGGAATAGTTCAAGCTGAGATGACAGATACAACAGTATGCTTACTAGTCTAAGACAGACTCAAACTAGTATACAATGAATACACTCACTAAGAAGCACTCACTGTGTTTATAAGACTCAGAGGGACAGCTTATGTAGGACAACTTAGACACAAAGAAACTGTATTACACAAGCAGGCTTGCATGCATGAAAACACACTTGCACGTTCACTCTTGGGTTTCAGCACTTAGCTTTCTTCACACTTCTTTCTGACCTTAGAAGCTTCCTTTTATACTCACTTAGAGGATCTAAGAGAAACATCTTCATTGGACGGAATGAAAAAGGAGAAGTCTTGTTGAAAAGACAACATAACCTTTTCTGCACTTTTCTGAAAAGCAGACTTGTCTTCACATGTGCAGAACTTTTGTGTTTTTACTTTGTCTACTGTTGCATTACCTTTAACTAATTTAGGAATGTCAACTTTGCGTCTTTCTTCCTTGTAAAGGCCTATTTTGATATAAGAAAAAGGTCTGTCACCCTTTTTCAAATAACCTTTTGTCTTCATGTTACAGAACAGCGTGGGCAGGCTGAGCAGTTCTGTTTTCCACTTTGTCTTCGACTTTGTAAACTGATCTTGCAGTCAAAAACAATACATGATGACTTGGAAACGTATTCCATAAAGTGTTTAGCCTGTTCACAAAGAACAGGTTCTGTTCACAAAGAACAGATCACTTCAAAATTGCCCAAGCTGCTCACCAGTGTAGAGCAGCCGTAGACAGTTATGTCCAGCCTGTTCAGCAGACAGAGCGCTTGGAACAAACTGTCTTAGTTGCAACACATGGCAACATATAAGAACAGCTTTTAGACTGATATTGGCAAAATCATTTTTTTTTTCAGTTTCAATAAGGATATAACAGGCCCTTAAATTCAACCTTCAATGCATCAACAGGTTTGATTAATAAATCTCCCCCTCAGATGTAGAGAACAGGTTGACTGAGCCTTTTTTGTGCCTAACAATCTCCCCCTATTTGCAAATAACCAGTCCAAAGCTGGTCTTATCAAAAATCACTATATATTTTTACAGTACATTTGCTGAAATAAAATTACAACATTACAGTAAAGTAAAAGATCAGTTTATATATACACTGATTCTTGACTACACTAGAACAACACATGTTCTTACAAGAGTACAACTAATGTACTAATGTATTTTACAACTAATGTAAAAGCAAAAATTACAACTTATGTAATAATGTACAACTAATGTACAGGATGTACAACTAATGTACAGGATGTACAACTAATGTACAAGATGTTTGGACTGTTTGAGTTGGGAGCAGATAATGGCAAGCCTGTCCAACTGATGGACAGCTTCCATTCTTCACCTACCCAGATGGTAGATGGACTTCATATCAATGGAGAAGGATCCTGAACCATCCTTTCCAGTTCTTCCCTTGTATCCTCAAGTTCCTCAATTTCACTTCTGATAATCATGAACTTTGGATCATTGAGCTCTCCTCTTTCATAGAAGCCTCTGAGCTGATCCCAGATGGCTGCTCTCCATTTGCTAGACTGCCTGAAAGAAACTGCAAGTCTGAAGGCGGCAAGTTGTCTCAGATCAACTTTGTACAGCTCTGAGGCTCTTTGGAAGCACTTCTTCTGAGTTAGGGGATCTACAAAAAAATGCCCCCAGCTCAGGTTCTTCTATAATCTTGCCATCCTCAAACTCTATTCCTTTAGGCAGACTATGATCAACTCCTTTTATTTCAAGGGCATAGTCGCCCTGTTCAATCAGTGTGAGGAGTAGCTCCATCTCTGTATCCTTCTTTGTTCTCCTGGCCTTTATTTTTGGATGTGTCACAAAGACACCTTCACTTATTTCCTTAGATATCAGGCCAAGATTCTTTACTCTTTCCATCAACTTCTTGACATATGCCCTGATCTGTTTAGCAGCTTCAGATTTTGATTCACTCAGGGCAACTGCCAGCTCAATCCACTCCCTATATCCCATTTGAGCTACATCAGTGTGGTCATAAGTTTCCAATTCAGGGCCTGTTGCACCCATCCTTGTTATTTTAAGCTTCCACTGACTGCCTTTCTTTGAAATTGGGACAGCTTTGACAATTGCTTCCTTTGCTAGTCTTCTCTCAGCAACATCATGAAATTTTTTTCTGGCCAAATTGTCAAAGTGGTATTGAGGTCTTGCATGAGGTACTGTTGATTTGGTCACAGAGACCTGAGTACCTTTCTCTACTTCCTTCTCTTTTTCTCCTGCTGATTGCCTGGCAGCTTCCATTATTTTCTTTTGCACCTCCAAGGTAGACATTTTAATTTTCTTTGCTTCTTGGAGGGCAAAGGACTTAGCAGCTTTGGCAGATTCTTCTTCTTTTCGTAATTCCTCCAGAGCTTGAAGCTGTTCTTCCCTAAACTCAAAGTATTTGTGCATAGGGAGGCCCATCTCTTTGGCTCTGGTCTTGTGAAATTGCATTTCTGCCTGTTTCTGCTGCATAGGATCCTCAACTACCTTTTCTTTTCCTTTAGCTGCTGCTTTAGTGACAGCAGCTTCAGGAATTTCTTCTTCTTCTTCTTCTTCTGATAGAATAAGGTGCCTCCTTTTGCTGCTAGGCCTGTCCTCAGGAATGATTTCCTCCCCTTAGACTGAGCAGGGTTTGGAGAGACAGCCTGAGTAGGCATAGAAGCTTGAGAAGCACCTTCAGCAGCACCTGTTTCAAAAATCTCTGCTGGCTGACCAGTGTGAGTTGCAGACACTGGTATCTCCTTAGGAGAAGAAGTTTTCTCCCCCTTAGACTTAGTCTTCGAGGCAGATGACTTCTCCCCCTTTGAAGGAGACGAAGCAGCGACTTCAACATCTGGTCTGCCTGAAGACACAAAGTCAGCAGGCTTGCCAGCAGGTTTAGAGGGTTTAGGACCAACAAGGCTGTTCACTAAGTAAGCCAAGTTACCCTTCACCTCACTAAGTTGGGAAAGACAGGTCTGAAGAGTAGATGTGTGGGAATCAGCAAGAGAGGTAAGCTTAAGAATATTTTCCCTATCAGACGCTGTGAACAGCAGAGATTGCAGCTGTGCAAGATGAAGTTCTAGTGAATCTCGCACATCAGCAAGGTCTGATGATACAGAGTTGGATAGGGAACCAATGATGGTCTCTAAGCTGGCCAAAGTGGCTGGAAGTGTAGAGTTGCAAGAAGTGAGAAGTGATGACAGCTGTTGAGAGATGGCTGTCATTGAGGACACAGAGTCCTGCTGTATGGAAAGAATAGAAGAGAGAGAGAGTTGGATACAGTTTGCAGCTGTGCAGTGAGTGCAATCAGCTGTGGAGAGTTGTCAGTTTGGGGAGTGACTGGGAAGGATTCTATGAACATATCAAAGAAGCCTTTGAGCTGCTCAGACACAGAGTCTGAGATGATGGATGGTAGGGAGTGCATGGTGTGTTCCAAAGAACCAACTTTGTTGGTCAGCAAAGAAAGCTGATCCTTCAAAGGCAGGTCTTTGGGAGATGGTGGTGTATGGGTGGATTGTTTGGAGTGGGTAGATGGAGAAGATGATGATGAGGCTGGTGTTTGAGGATGTGATGGAGAGGGAAGAGGGACTTGGGACAGAAGCTCCATAGCCTGGGCAAAAGTAAGATGGCCCAGGTTGGAGGGATCAAGAGGTCCTTCAGCAGCGGCTGTAGCTGCATCACTAGGAGAAGGGGATGATGTTTGGGGCCTTTCAGATGCTGCTTGTGTTGCAACACCCTCATGAAAACCAGTGGTGGTTCCCTCTGCAGTGCCTTGGTCTAAAGGCACCTCATCATTGGGAGATAGGATATGCATTTCAACATTAGCAGTGGTGAAACCTGCTGATGGAATTTGCATTGAGGGAGCAGCCTCACCAGAGGGATGGTGTGATCCCTGAGGTTCATCAGCTTGGGTTGTTGGTCCCTCAGCAGCTGTTTGGTGTAGAACAGCTGTATCATGGGGAACAGAAGTTTGAGGCTGAGCTGCTGATTGGACTATATCAGCAGCGTGGGCACCTCGTGCAGACTCAGGGTGTGAGGAGATATGAGTGGGGGACAGTGTGGACACAGTATGGAGTGGAGAGGACTCCTGTCTTTCAATATCCTCAGCCTGTTGGGAGGCTGGGATAATTGATGTGGGTATCTCCGTTTGTACAACTGGTTCCTGTTGGGAGGAACCAGAGGGTCTAGGCTGACTCAAGGGTGACTCAGATTAGAGTGAAGCAGGCTCCAAATGAGCTGAAACTGCTCCCAAAATAGGAGAGGCAGCTGGGGTTGCTTCTTTTTCAACTGAACCCTGTTGAGAGGGAACAGAGGTGGTGGATTTGTGGGCTGTTTTCTTTTTGGCTAAAGATTTTCGTTGGTAATGAAAGGAGGATGTGGGTGATTGTGGAGTAGGAAGAGGATCTGTTTGGACAGGATGTGAGACTGGGCTAGGAACAGTGGGGCTGGCCTGTTCCATAGTCTCTTGTGCCACAGAGGCACCAGCCACAAAGGCTTCAGGCTTAACAGATGAGCCAGGGTGAGGAGTCTGCTCTTCCTCAGCCACAGAGGCTAAAGGAACAGACTCAGATGGAGCTGATTTGGCCTTCTTTTTCACAGGCCCAGCTTCAGTTGCCAGGGTCCGTTTGACAAGCTTGGACCTGGCTTTGGATTTTCTGGTGGGAGCAGTCTCTGGGTCCACCCTCACAGTAGAGGGTCCTTCCACCAAACCTAGCAGTCTCCTCATTGGTGTGGATAGAGGAGGCTCATTCTGCAGGACTGGAGTATAGAAAACTCTATTCCCTATAATTGGGAATGCAGCAGTCTTAAGTAAAGGCTGAGAGTTATAGAGACGCTCAACACAAACATGTCTGAAAATGAGGCTCAGAAACCTGGGATATCGAACAGCAGCTGGTCTTGACTCTTGCTGCACTAGGTTCCTCAGATTCACAAAAATCCATTTGGCCGTATCCATGGTAGTTCCATCCACAAGCTGCAGAACTACAGGGATTTCATCACGACTCAGTTGGTCAAAGGAACCAACTTTGCTGCTGAAGCACATCACCACAGAGGCGAATAAGAAGCTGTAGGTAGGAGAGAGGTCCTTCCTGAACAGAGTTGCTCCAACTTTTGGTTCTGCTACACCACAGAAGTGCAGCAGATTCTTCATCTGTTCATCTTCAGGCTGTGGTTGATCATATTCGTCAATCACAGGGAGTCGAAGAACTTCCCTGAGCAGATGAGTGTTGATCTCAATGGTCTGAGTCCCATTGAATATGGTGCCCCTGATGACTTTGGATTCTGGAAGGTAGGCACAGGTATACCAGAACTCATACACCATCTCCTGGTACAGGACACAAGGAGAT